>BGZK01000299.1:0-504805 GCA_005406025.1 Eumeta japonica | reverse complement strand
CGTATAGGTCACTTTTTATACTGGAAAACTGCACGGTTTCTATGCGATAGAATAACAATTGTATCCTACAGGAACGGTGTATTTAAAAGATGTTTGTTTTATCTCAACGTTCATGAAATAGACCTTTAGCGGATTGCTCTCAAGAAGATTTGACCAATTTATGCAGAAAAAAATAAATAAACCTCTAAAAGGTTTAAATTTTAACGTGTGTATAATTTGCTTCTTATCGGAATTGAGGGAGGTTGAATTTTGTATGATACTTTTTATGAAGCGAGATAAGACCTCGAAAAGTGGTGAGATGCGTCTTCCGCGATTAGTTTGGGGAGCAAAGTTGTGTAATGTATATAAAGGAGTGTATATTTTATTGTTTCTTTTTTGCGTGCTTAAACCATTCTTATTGCTGTGAAACTGGCGATATATTGTACTCGCGAATGGAAAGATTTTTGAAAAAGCACTCGTATCTGACGTTGTGTGCATATTTTTACTATTGAACCGAAGTACTAAATCAATGCTAAAAATTACTTCATCAATAAGAAACTCCTTGAATAAAATAGATTATTGAGATTTTGCTTTGGGTCAACTGCATATTTGAGTTATCAAAGATTCTAAAGTTTCTTTCTCTCACATAGAAAGCAACTCTATATTCAAGTAACACTAGTATTAAAAAAACATTTCAATACTAAAAATTTCTTCGGTTTCATCCAAATTGAAACTGTTATCGGTAACAGGATCGAAATTGAAAATGGAACGAAGAATAAAATCGAGAGCCGAAACTGGTGAGGGTTTGAAATAGAGAATGGGGCCAAAAGTATAATCGACCGTGGGACAAAATTTAGAATCAAAATCATGACCGGGTTCGAAATAAGAAGAAATCAGAACTGAGAGCAGAACCGGGATCGAACGAAGGATCAGAATTGGAACCTACTTAAGTCATGACCGGGTTCGGAATAAGAAGAGATCAGAACTGAGAGCGGGACCGGGATCGAACGAAGGATCAGAATTGGAACCTACTTAAATAATGACCGGGTTCGGAATAAGAAGAGATCAGAACTGAGAGCGGGACCGGGATCGAACGAAGGATCAGAATTGGAACCTACTTAAATAATGACCGGGTTCGGAATAAGAAGAGATCAGAACTGAGAGCGGGACCGGGATCGAACGAAGGATCAGAATTGGAACCTACTTAAATTATGACTGGGTTCGGAATAAGAAGAGATAACAATTGAGAGCGGGATCGGTATTGAAAGAAGGATCAAAATTGGAACCTACTTAAATTGTGACTAGGTTCGGAAACAAGAGTGATACTAATCGGCATCTCGAACACGACCGCGATCGGAATCAACAACGCGATAGCGATCGGGATTATGATCAATTATCGTGATAGGTCAATATCTAAAACGGAGGAATTCATTGTGTCTACGCGGACGGAGCCTCGGACGGAAGCTAGTAGTTCATATGTGATCGGTCAAATATTTTCTCGTATCATGCTGTAGCTTTCGAGAGAACATTTTCGGCAAGGACAGACGTCGATCAGGGTAACTACATAAATGTTCATTTTTTTTAATTTATGAGCCCAAACAAGAAAATAAAAGCAAACAAAGCCCGAAGCTCCGACCAACGAACCCTTATCCGGCGCGAAAATTTGGCGCGCAACATCAAAAAGCGATCGAGGCCGTAAGTAGGTGATTCGTAGAAGCCGATAGCGACAACGCGGCGTGATCGTTCCCGCCTAACCCGAATCGCGGAAAGATGTAGACGGATGGCCGCGGACGCGCGCGCCCCGCCGCCGCCCCCCGCCGCGCGCGACCGCTCGCGACCGCCGCGCGTCCGGATGTGGGTCATGCGGGGTGCTGTAATCGTTAACTACGAAAATCCCCGCTAAAGGCTGCGGCACGACCTAGCTCCGGTTCCGCTCGACGGCCGCAGCCGATGAAACTGTATTGTTTTAATCTCGCTTCGCTCGGACGTGAAGATTTACGAGCGCTCTGCGGTTAGGGTTGTTGTAGTTGAATTTATCGCCACTTTATATGACGTTTCAATACAAATAATCGACTTTGATAAGATTTATGTTGAAGAATGACGAAATCGAAATAAATACAATTTTTAATGGCTTATTACGTAGTAAGAAAAATTGCATCTTTGAAAAACTTATGGTTTAATCTTTAGGAACTTTAAAACATTAAACATTTTAGATACAACGATCTGAATCGTCACGCTTTCCACTCTGAGTTTAATGCCTTAAAAGTAAATAAAATAACCTTTTTCATGACCCTTCATTATTTGTTTGTTTACAGTGTTTAGTTTTTTGAGTAACTGTCTGTTAATGGCCATAAGTCGTGAATATCCAAACACTGGCCACCAATAGTGTTATATGGTGACTATAATAACATTGTTATTGTTCAGTATTCATAAATTGTTTTAATTCAAAAATCATTTGATATAATGTGTAGATAACACAGAAATAGTAACTATATTCCTTGAAATGTTGTAAAATGTTTTCCTGTTACTGCTATTTTTAACTAAATGTATTTGGAAATGTCCGCACATAGTTGTAAAACTAAATAGCCTTTACAAACTTATACTTTATATTCTTATGTGAAACACCAGCCGTTATGGAGTTGATCAATAATAGATATTTGGCTTAAATAGCAAGCAAACAATATCTGAAGAGAGAAAATTTAACCTGATTTTCATAAACTACATTGTACGTCTGTATAATTATTTCTTTTAAATTATCCGCTAACGAGATTAAATTTTTTCGAAACGTCTGAGAGTTATTCTTATCACTCCTATTTCTTAAATCAAGTTTTCATCAGATATTAAAGTTTTGAGATTCTAGGCAATGTGTGCGTGTGCATGAGAGTTTATGTCGAATGTGTGCGCGTGAGTGAGTACGTCCATGCGTGCGTGCGTGCGTGCGTGGGTGTGTGTATGCGTATCGATTAGCCTGGTTAACAAATACTGTAATGTAAAAGAGAAGAATGTCGAAAAGGTGTCTTTATCAAATAACTTATAGACGAATCGAATGATGCACGTCAGGCTAAGACATTCGAAGCAGTTTCACTGTCTTTCGATCGTAGAAAACTTGAGTATGGTTAATTTCTTACAACCCTCCAAAATAAAAATTTTAAACGATTTTTCCTTATCGTCGTTTCACGCTCGGCCGCTGGGAGTGACTATCGTCACCGTTAACTTTTCTTTCCATTAACGCGTGCTACAGTTCTGTGAACAAAGCGAATGTTTTGTAAGTACCGTATAAGTAACTTTTGCACATTAAATAAAAATATTCGCGAACATTCGAAAACATTCTATTACAGATATGTTCCATATATCCTTTTAAATTAAATGTATTTTTTCATTTGAAAGGATTTAGAACAGTAATACCAAAAAAATATTTTTAACGAAAATTAAGTAAAAGCTTGTCTTCTGTCAGACGTTACACCACATCATTTTTTTACTTAAAAGTATTATTTCATAATTATTTTGAAAATATTAAATTAATCATTCTCAAATGCAATGGAATTTCCATCCTAAAGAAAATTCGTGAAACGCAATAATTTCATTAAAATAAGTCAGCTAAATAAGGAAATGTCTTTGGATATTGTACTGTATATATATCATACTGAAGTACGTTAAGTACGGGGAATCATGAAAAAAATATGATAAAGTATCGGTTTACGATATTTAAAAGACTTCATATAGAATCTGCAAAAATTTTAGTTCTATAAATTGTCTAGATTCCAAATAGTCTTGAATACCATTTTTTTTTTCATTTTGAATAATTCGAAGAAGCTAAATATTTAAAAGATTTATTATAATAGAAATACGTTTTTAATTATTTCTTCCTTTTTAATAATATATTTTATTTTTAATCACTTATTTTATTTTCCTTACTTATTTTTTTAAATTATTTATTTTGTTTTCAATGTATCTATTTTATTTATAATTCTTTAACTGTTAATAACAATTATTTATTATCTAATTAATTTTATTTAATTATTTAATTTTTCATTAATTATAACATTTTTAATTAATTATAACATTTTTAATTAATTATAACATTTTTAATTAATTATAACATTTTTAATAATTAATTATTTTTTAAATATTTATTTTATTTTTAATTATTTATTTCACTTTTAAGTTCTCAGTTATATACATAATTTCAATTATTTACTTTAAACATGCGACTTATTGACATTACACCCACTAATGACTTCAAATGCCGTCCATCATCTCCGTAAATTCATTCATTGTACTAACTTCACAATTCGTATGTTCAGGAAAATTACTGTAACCTGAGGCGGGCGCTCTCCAGATGTCACACACAGTGGAAACTCAATAACAGGATTCCGAAATCCAAACCTATTAGGACTTTGCTCTCGTCCGCCTTGAACGAGGAGGAGATTAATTCAAAAGCTTTGTATCGGGCGAAGGGCATTGTTGAAAATATCATACGTCGAAATTGTTTTGCGGGCGACGACTTCATCGATGGACCCTGTGCGTGTAGCTCGCGGTTTTAAGCGTCGCTAGTAGTGAAAAACACGGTATCTGATTTACCAATACTTTTTGGCTTTTTTTTTTGATGAAAAGTGAGGTTTTGAAACGACGATTCGACGTTTGCATTTCAAAAACTGAATATGCTAGGTATCATATTTTTTTGCATTTTTTGGGGTTGTAGCGGTCATGGTTGAAATGTTTACATGTTAAAAAGAATATTTAGACATTTTTATTTATGATATCGTTCGTTTGTGTTTGAATTCGCGTTTGGATTGGAAATGGAAGTTGAAATAGAGAGCAGTATAAAAAGTTCCCGAGATCGTCACCTAAAAATGAGATTTTCCATAATCAGTGTAAACTGTGTATGCTTGTATATATATAAAGTTACGAATTCATTTAAAAGGCTCTGTGTGCATGCCCAAATGAGGTTCCACAGAGATTTATGTTTATACAGGAAATTTACGCTTATACAAATTTAAAATTCATTGTATATATATATATATATTATGTATTGTAACATATATATATATATATATATATATATATATATATATATATATATATATATATATATATACAATACATATTAATTTCAGATTATTTAGGTGAGAAATGTTCATAAACCTAACCAACTACTTATACATATATTTATTTCTGTAATAGTTTTATATTCCATTGTGAATATGATTTAGTTTAAGAAGCTGTTTTCAAATTTTTTGGACGTTCCTCTTGAGGAAAAACTGTCTTATAAAGGAATTGTATTCTAATAAAATAATGTAAAGTCTTAAAACATTACGAAGTATTTCAAACCGATCAGAATTTTTTTCTGGGAGTTGTATAGAACCTGTAAGGGAAAACATTAGCGGCATATGAACACTGCATGGGTTTTGATTTATGAAAATTTATTATGGTAAAAAACAATTTGGAAACGTGTAAAAAATAGTAGTAGACATAAATTCAATACCAGAAATAGAAATAAACAGAGTTTATATGTTAGTCGACTACGCAGTCATAAATTCATTTAGAGGGCTCTATGGGCGCGTGTTCAATAGGGTTCCTTTGGATATACAAGATCTAGCTTTATATAAATTTAAGAGTGTTATTAAACAATCTCTCAGTAAAAAAGAGTATTACACAATTTTCGAATATTTACAGGACAAATATCCATAGACATAAGCAGTTCGACTTCTTATACGACTGTTTCGTTAATTAATGATTTTGTATTTGCTACGCTATGCGTGATAAAAATCGAAAACAACTACCCTTAAGTTTCTTGCTCGTTCTTCTTGAGGGTAAAATGTCTTCCGAAAGAGCGGTAAAGTGCAAATTCGCAAAAAATATGATAGATTTCAAGTGTTATTTTGTAACCTATGAAGTAAATATATTTTGAATTTGAATTTATATTTCTATATATGGCAGCATATATATATATATATATATATATATATATATATATATATATATATATATATGATCTACATGGGCTACCTAAAAGAATAAATGAAATGAATTCTATAGCCAGAACTCAATTATTATCTTTGCTTTATCCATTCCCTTATAGCCAATATTTAAAACTCAAAAATTAAAATTTTAAAGGAAATTAACAAAAGTCCTTATAAACATTTTTTTAAATAAATTGTTATTGGATTATTATTATATAAAATCCATATTAAATAATTCACCAAAACTTACTATTTTGATACCAAATCGTCTAAAATAGTATTACCATTTTTTTTGGATAGGTGCTTAGAAAGTGAAAATCTTCACGGACGAAAAATAGCCGGCCACGCGACCTGAATACCGGGTCATGTAGGGCTGTACCCTCTAAAAATAGTCCCTTGGGGTGACTACGTTTAAAACTATTAACCCTTGGGCTCTTTATGCTTTACCGGACGTTAAAGCGAAACACAAACTGAGCACACGGTATTATGTTTGAGGACGTCGTGCCGCGTGGTTCAGTGATCATATGATTTTTGAGCGAGTTCACTGGCTCAGTGTGGAGTGTCAAAGGAATTCTTTATTTGGGTCTAAAAATTACTAATTTTAATCGTTCCTATGAGCGAGGCGCATGCTAAAATTAGATTTTTTTGTCTATTGTATTCGCGGCGGCCTTAAATTTTTTCGTGCGTGGCTCGAGCTCATTGATGTCGATAACATAGAAATTGACGTGTCTGATACACGCACTTCGTAAATGACATGGCGTGACCACATTTACTTTCTATGTGCCATTTATTAGCGACGCTAAACTTTTTGTTTCGTGATTGATCATGTTTTAATACATTGATATAGCATCGTGATGTAAATCTGGATTATTAATCGGTTTATTACATCTTTAAATACACAATTTAATGTGATGATAAATACTAATAAATTTCATTACAAATCCTACAAATGCCTATCTGGTTTCATTCAAAAATTGTTATGTATATTGTTATGATATTTACAACAATTATTTACATTCGGAAAAACAGTTAGAGCACTCTTTTTTCAAGCCCTCTTTGAATTACATATGTTTGCAGAGTTCATTCCTTCGGAACGCAAATTGAGAAGTTAAATATACTTGCCAATCAGTTATTGGTTTGTGATATACAAATATCTAATGATAGCAGTGGCTGGCTCGGTGTTGTTCTTAGTTCTTAGATTATTATGTATTACTATATATTAGACCGCAAAGAAGATCAGTAATTTTCGTACAACTAGGGCAGTTTTTGTTTTGAGTCTGATTATGGAAAACCGCGATTTCATCAGATATTCAGATGACGATGTTTTGGCGTATTACGAAGCTTTTGTGTATATTGTATGTATTGTGTATATATATATATATATATATATATATATATATATATATATATATATATAATGTGTATAAATAAACCTTGAATGTCTTCCGTACGAATAGGCCTATTGGCTCGGGCTTGTAGCATTCGAAAGCACTCTACTGTATTTAGAATTTTTGAACATTTGATATAAATCGATGAGGTGGATTTGGAAAATTTTCAAGAAATTGATCATTTGTTATTTCAAGTAATTTCCAAACTGTTCAATTGATCCATTTCAAAATCTCAATCAACTACATTCTAATATATCAGTTGAATGCTGTACACCAAAAGCAATTGGTTAATTTTTACAAAACGTATCCTAAAAAAATATTAAAAAGTGTTATTACGCAACAATTTTTCGATTTTTTCGGTTTCTATAATAAATTTTATTCTTGAGCTTAAAAAGCTGCGCCAAAAAATGTGAGTCCCGTTGAAATTGAATTAAATGAATAAAAAATATCGTTTTCGAAATGTTTATAAAAAAACCGGTTAATAGAGTGACGGATCATGCTTATTATAGGGTTTCGAAGCCGTTGCTACAAAGAAATGCACTACAGATGAAAAAAAAAAGCCGCAAAAACACGTTTCCTGTAGGGAACCTACTTTAATATTTTTAACTTTATTTTTGTTATTTATTGTAATAGTGGCTATAGTAATATATATTCTATGGAAATTTCAATTACCTAATGAATGCCATTATAAAGATCGAGTTAAAAACGCTAAAAAAACACGTTTCTTTATCACGACCCCCTTTAGCTTATTGTGATTTTATTTTATTTTTAGGGTTTGTTGTTATAGAGGTCACAGTAATACATAATCGGCGAAAATTTGAAGTGTCTATTATGGTTCAAGAGACAGAGGAACTGTGACAGATGGACGGACAGGCAGCGGAGTCTCAGTAACAGGGTCCTGTTGGCACCTTTTGGGTACAGAACCCTAAAAATGATTTCGTAATAACTCTTAGTTTTATTGGTCGAGTTTTAAAATAAAACTCGTTTTTGTACTAAAAAAAACTGCTTCCAATGCCGTTAGGTTCGTTCAAATCGGTTGCTATCTTCAACGGACATCATTGACGAAATATATAACTTATTTATACGTTAATTTTCAAAGAGAACTATGATAATTTTGAACTCAAAAATGTGAGCAATAATGTTTACGAGTTTTCCAAGTTCAAAGCAATGCGGGAGCTTTGTCCTGACTTGCAAGATCAACTGCTGCCAAAGGATTTTAATGTGTGAAAATTCTATATTTTGCATAAATTTATGCAAAATATGACATTCTTTGATGCATATAAATGCATTAAATTTCTTTGCAGGCCCCCCGAACACATTGTGTAAATATAAAACATGTCATATAATAAATACGTACAATTCGAGAATAACGCCACTTGTCCAGTTCATATTTTATTATTTTATTTTCGTTACTACACTACCGTATATTTGCTAATAAATCGACTACCAATTTCATTTATCGGGTTCATATTTTAGATTTTTCTTTTTTTTCAATAAATAGACTTATATTGTCAGTTATTAGCTACTTTAACCCATAAATATAGAATTTTGTGATAACTTCTATTAAATTAAATGCCAAAGCCATTTACCACATTCATACATTTACGAACTGTGATTTTTTGGGCAATACATAGCCGAAAAATACATATTTAGCTAGTTTCTATTCTTAAAGATATACTATTAATTAAATACGGTTTAGATAAAGCTTTGAGTAGAAAGATTTTTTTTTCAAAATAAATAGAAAAAATTTAAAAAGATTATTGAAAACCAATTTGTCTGTATAAAAATAAAAATCATCTTACGAATTCAGTCAATTTTTCTATGGCTGCAAGTACTGTTTTATGCTACGATTCCTGGTCCTATTAGATATTACACAATTTATTATTTTATAACTCTCTAATGTTTCGACGTCATCTTTTATTTTTTTAATGTCTATTTCATACTTTTTAAGCATAGGATTTATTGTAATCCAAAAATTATGCAATAAATTTCCTGGATTATTGTGTAGAAATCAGAAATTTTAATGTGCCCCTATTATTGTTTTAAATAATCATATAAATGGTGATAACATTTTTTAAATTGCTATAACGTATTTTTACTGATCTTTCCGATATGTATGCGACAGCGTACGAATTACGACAGCAATGATAAAAATAGGTTTTTCAAATCATGAAACTTCACACTGAAACAATCGAGCACTTTATATTTAACGAAACACGGATCGGCCCGCCTTGTGACATTACGTGACGACATCACGTTCCTTGGCACGCGAAGGCGGTTTCCCGCAGTGGCAGAACAACGTGGGCTAAATGTAAAACTGTTTTTAGCTTTGAGAGATCAATCCGAGTTTCTGGGCGGAATTTTTAATATCAAAGCCTTATAGTTGAAAAAAAAATACGGGAAGAAGATATATAAGTTTAATGAAAACATCGCTGAATATAGAAAAATTCGGTGATAAGTATTAATTTTTTTTTCGAACCAAGTGTGTGATTGCAATTTATGTGCTATATAAATTGTTATATAATATATATATATATATATATATTAGGGTGTTTCAAAAAAATAAATTTTTTTTTTTCCAAACAGGCTCAAAAGTTTCCTTTTGACGTCACGAACCACCAGTGAAAACCGGAGCTCTTAATAATAATATTAAGTATGTCCTCATCGCATTTTTTTAATTCCCATAAGAATAACACGGGAAAATTATTTTTTGTTTCTTCTGATTTTTGTACTGTTCAAACGACTAATCAATCAATGAATCGGTGCTATAGTTATTGTAGGGAATTGAACGCTCTACAAAATGGGACTGATAAGATTTTCGATTAGTCCACGTGCTCAAGAGTTTTACGATCAAAATTCAATTTTTTAAATTTGATCGAAAACTCTAAATTTTACTAAAATTGTTAGCTTTATGGGAAAAATAGGGATCAAATTTTTTGTTAAACACGAATTTACCTTGTAATAAACGTTTACCAATAATGCTTTAATTGATGATAAAATTAGAATTATTAATTTTATCAATAATTGCTTACAGGTAAAATTGTTAACTCTAGCTCATTAATAATTTAAAACTATTATTTTGAACTTATGCTTATTAATTTTTTTAGATGTCTCATCCTCGAGATGATTACCGAGAGCTTTTATCGTTATCTTTAGTTTTTCTTGGTAGTTGTCCAACCGATACGTACATTTTTAAGCGTCCTGGCGCTATGCATCATGCACGATGGATGTCAAAAGCCATCTATAGTTTAAAAATTTTTATGTTTCGGGACCAATTTCGTCTTTCCGCTCGTGAAATGAACAATTTACGTCAAGTATGTATCTTCATTCTTTTATTTTACATTGAAGCGTGGTTTTACACACAGCAACATCTGCTATTTTGGCGCCAAACAAAGATTTAGAGTTGATGAAAAAATTGATTTCGGATAAACACATCATCCCGGCGGTATCAAAAGAAGCTTGTAGAAAGATGAAGGAACATCTGTGGTATTTGAATAATGAGTTAGCCACGATATCATTATTTGATGACAACGTTTCAGTTGATATTAAAAGAAAAGTTATTGATGCAATTAACAACCAGGAAGGCTCTACATTGATGGATCAGCGATTTCATGTTGAAGACAAAGATCTACCATTGTTGTTGAAAAAAGATTTGAGCAACTTTGTTTCAAACAAGTCATTGGAGCTATTTACAAAATTCGATTTACCCTCTGATTTCTTAGAAGAAGATATTTTATCGTGGCCTGATAATGAAAGCTACAAAATTTGTCTGGAATTTTTTTAAAACCTTAAAAGTGACCAACGACGTTGCTGAACGGGGAATTGCGTTGATCGAAGAATATAACTGCTGCCTAACCAAAGATGAAGACCAGTTGCAGTATCTATTACAGGTTGTTCGCAATCATCGACAACAATTTCCCGATTGTAATAAAAAATCTCTCCAGTAATAGATATTTGATGTAATTAGATTAATAAACGTTTATGAGAGAATTAATTAATGTTTAGCAAAAAATTTAATCCCCATTTTTCCCATAAAGCTAACAATTTTATAAAAATTTAGAGTATTCGATCAAATAAAAAAAATGAATTTTGATCGTAAAAAACTCTTAAGCACGTGGACTAATCGAAAATCTTACCAGTCCCATTTTGTAGAGCGTTTAATTTCCTACAATAACTGTAGCAGCGATTCATTAGTTGATTAGTCGTTTGAACAGTACAAAAATCAGAAGAAACAAAAATAATTTTTCCCGTATTATTCTTATGGGAATTAAAAAAATGCGATGAGGACATACTTAAGATTAATATTAAGAGCTCCGGTTTTCACTGGCGGTTCGTGACGTCAAAAGGAAACTTTTAAGCCTGTTTGGAAAAAAAAACAAAAATTTTGATTGAATTGAAACAGCCTAATATATATATATAGTGCTATATAAAACCTGTGGTTAATTAAATGTTTTTATTTACATTATTTCGTATCACAAAATTTGTTGACAGACGATAATCGAATAGACAATAAGCGTTCAATTGACCATTTTCTGAATAGTATTACTCCACGACCATTATTGTTCAGGAAGATTAATATACATGTAACATAGTAAAATTTTTATTGTTTACAAAGGCTACATAAAAATGTTACAGTGACGGATTGTAAAATTGGTTAAAACGATAATATTTAACAACTACAAATATCCAATATCGAAATACGTAATATAGAGACGAATTTTTATGGGTATGAAAGGACAATGCAGTTTCACCATTCCATGAAATTAAATGAAGTGGAACCGCCCGGTCTCTAGTCTGACACGGAGCGGTCGGCTGAACCGGGGCCATGTGAGGGCCTCCGCGCTTGGGGTCGTAGCGCGAGGACTCCAATAGGCGATCACGTTTCCCTAAACGCAATCTCCTGAAGTTTCTTCCCGCACTCTCGGTGTCGGTCTACAATCGTCCACTCCCGTTTCTGTTTTATTGAGCTGTAATAGTTTTGTGTTCTACCGTACACACGCCCGCCGCGGCTCGACTCTATCTCGGCTTTGCAGCGACCGTGTACGGTCTAACTCCCTAAATCTTGCTTATCTGTTCTAGAACTTCCGGCTTTGGTGGGACGTTTCTGTACGGCACCTCGAAGAATTTTTTTTAATCCGTTTATAATAAAATACCATTCATTTTCACACACTCTCTCTATGGATTTTGTTGCGTTCTCAGTGTAATATAAATTTCTTACGAAAAATTACGTAGCATGTTCGGAACTTTTAGAACAAATATTATTAATTACTTAAGAAGAGTAACGTGGAATTTGTAGTTAGTTAGTCTGAGTTCGTAATCGAATCATAGTAATTAATTTTACATAAATATATCTCAAATGACATAAGAAAACAGTAATTGTCTTATAAATTATTCCGGTTTGTTTAATACAAAGAAGTATTCAAATTAAGCGTTAAAACGAAGTAGAAGGTTAATTATTGATATAAATATTAGATTTTGGTCAAATTATGAGATTAGCCAATAAACGCCACGAAATAAAATAAAATTATTTACAACAAAATTAATTTAAATCGCCATGTCATAGTTTAAAGATAGATTTAAATACATTAATGTCACGCTGGACGAGTTTCTTATATTTACATTTTATGCGATTCGACAACTTTCTTATTACACGACTGATAAAATATTTATTTTTGGGCGCAGCAGAGTAAACTAATTTTATGAACGCGATACAATTAAAGGCAGTCCAATTCCTCAAATCTGCTTACGTTCGGACGGCGCTTCAATGTGTTTAAACCTTTCCGTCAATAAACTTTTTAGGCGCCCGCCATGAAGGTTCACTTACCTCCACTATGTGTAATAAATCTGACTTCAGCGAAATAGCTTAAATCAATAAAAAGGCAACTTCCTAGGGTCTCCCTAATGTTTACTCTTTGCTTACGTCTTATTATACTTAAGCAAACATTCAAACAAATGAAACTTCGCACCTGCAAGATGAGTACAAGATCAATGCAAAAATTTTACAAAAAGTAAAATAAAATTTGGCTTAAAAAAACAGTACAGCAATCAGTTGTTTTTAGAGTCAGTACCGGCTAAAGATAAGTCAGACGGCCTCTTGAGTGTAGTTTTACTTATCTATTATTTATGCTTTATTTTTATAATTTTATATTTTTTTCGACACAGTGTTTTACGTTTCATATTTATTTTTGTCGATTTTTTTTTGTTTGCCTTGCACTTGCTTAGCGGGCACCGACTCCAAAAATATGTAGTTGATGCGGTTTTTTTTCTGAAAACTTCATTATATTTAACGTCTTCTAGTGATTGAGTAATTAAGTTTTTCTTTCTCGACTTGAAAGTTCATCTCTTTTTCGCTCGTGGGTTCAGCCAATTGTCGATCTGATTGGCCAGGCGTTTTCGGTATATATTTTTGTACCGAGAAAGTGGAAAATCCGGTTCAATCCTAAAAGCTTCGGTGGCGCTGATATAATAATTTGAAGCTCTCTACATTTGTAAAACTCTTCTTACAGAACCTTCTTATTTATATAATCCTCTGACTGACAGTTTCGCTAAGTTTACGATTAGATTGGTCGGTTTCAAGCACCTATAAATTTTCGGTTTGTTTCCCGATTCGCTGGAAAGCGAGAGAACGTAAGTGAGGGGATCTTTGAACTCCATTTATATGTAACTTAGAAATTATTGACTCGATGTCGATAAAAATAAAAAAAATACGTGAATATGTCCAAATAAATAAAATGTGATATAAATAAGCTAATTGAACTGTCGCGTCTATAAGAAATATCACATAATCCGTGAAAAGAATACATCTATGAGATCATAATAAACATTTGTATATTCAGATGTTCTAAACATAAGTATGTTTCACGCCTTAAACAAATAAAACACTTCAAAGTAAATCTCGATCGCGTTCTATGCTCTCATCACTATACTACGTAGTGTCCATTCCTTTTCTAAATATAAAAAAAGCTATTGCATAGTATTTTTTATCAACTTATGCAATTATAATTATTTATTTATTTTATTTATGCAGTATTTTTTTGAGGAGGTACCCTAACGCCGAAAGTCTAAGCAGGCATGAGTCACTAGATTGCGGGGCGAAGAGGGGGATTACGCATGCGCAGTAACGCCGATACAACCAATGCCACCTAGAGGCGAGTTGCTGAACTAAAGAGGCAAGCGTGATATTTCAAAAAAGTCATTAAAAGTTCTGCTATTCATCGATAGATGGCAAAAGTAAAAAGTATCACCGCTCTGCCGGTCGGAGTGGGGGTGTTAGGTTATTTTCGTTACGGAATTTCTGGATTCGGTCTCCACGCTCAAGGCCCGCGATAGAAGCTATGCAATAGCTTAAAATAAAATTCAAATAACACGGTTAGCATTTTTTATAAAAATTGTTTTATTGATTTATTTTTTTTAAGATTTACATGGCTTATTGCATTAGTTATGATTGCGTGTATTATATGTATACGTTTACTGTCGCATTCGTTAATGAGATGAAATTTTTACTATATAGAAGATGAATACTGTCCCTTGTCTAGTTGTACGAGGCTCGGTTTTAGCTCTTGTGGTTTCGCTAGAAAAGAAGCCAGTAATTTATCCAAAATAAACAAGTAAATATATACGTTTATTTAGTATATGACGGCAAGACAATAAAAATAATTGTTTTTATTGTCAATATACTTCAATTGCATTACTTTCTTTTCCAAACTTCATAATTATCATGAATGAACACTTTGTTTGATATTGTTGAACAGGAATTATCATAGTTTGATATGAAATTTAATATTAATAAATACTTTTCAATTCTAAAACATTTTATCATAATTTCTTTGTTTATAAATCCAGAAGTAGACAAAAGCTGCGGTGATATTTTACACAAAAAAAACATATTTTTTATTTCGTTTAGGAATAAATGCATTCGTTAGTTATTCGACAATTTTCGAACTTGTGGCGTCATCAAAGCAATAGTTTAAATATTTTGTATACAATTACTGGCATAAAAAATAAGCAGCCTATCGTTCGGGGCCAACGACAAGTGAAAACTTAAAACTATGAAATAACAGTGGTTTTTCGGCATCTGCAAATTATTTGTAATATCAATAACTAAAAATAAAATAATTTGAAAAATTAAACCATTTATATTAGTCTCATTTTCACATCTATCGGCACCTCAAGTGATAATAATATACATTTTTTATATGATTTATTTATTAATCGAAACACATGATGAGCTGCGCAAACCCAGTAAATTTAAAATAAATGTCTATGTATACATTAAAGTTTGAATAGCAGAATTGAAGCAACAGAAATCTTGCAATCGAATTAAATTTAAAAACGAAGTTTTAACGCATACAAAAAGTATTCAACTATGCTTATAATTCGTATAATATATTCTTAACTTAAGCATGTCAGTGACACTAATTCATAAGATTTTACCCAACCGGAAATCGTCTGACGTGTCTTTAAAAGTTTTCACTTCTAAAACAGACTAATTACGTTTTTTAAAACGGACTTCGTATAAATTATAAAGTAACTTCTCTAAGTCTGATAATGACTTATAAACTTATACAGATTCTAACCTCGAAAGCCATTATACATTTTAATTACTAATTTAAATAAAATTGTATTGCTTTAGAACAATATTACATCAGGCAAAGAAAATACCATAATATAAATTATTGATATATGCATTTTCTTATACAATTATTAAACTATAGAGATAGACAATAATTCGTTTTCATTCCTTTATAATATAAAATTAATCAACTTAGAGAAAAATATTAATTTTACATCACGAGATCTTGCAGAATAAATGTGAATCAATATTTAATGAATGTCTGTTAGTGACATCGAAACGTGCGCCACCTACACATTATTCAAGTGCAGAATTTGATATTTGTCTGTGACATTGGTGCTTTCAAAGAACCATATTAATTTTTATACAATAACATATTAACCTGTTCAACGACTTGGATACAATCAAGAACATTCACTTACCTTTGTAAAGAGACTTCAGTAGTAGAGAATGACGTCTAAGAAAATGTGTGAGTATAGAGACTCGTGAAGTTTGATGTGTGAAGATATTGGTCCGTAACAAATACCGAGTGTATGTGAGGTTGTGTAACAATAAAAGAAACTGTATTCTTCCGCCCCGCTGTAAACGTTACAGCGGGGCGTGTTCGATACAGGGGTTGTCGTGTCATGTTTTCTGTCACGCCACCGTCGAAGTACCCTCTTACAATTTACTAAATAATTTTTATAACGAACGAAAGACGTCCCCCAGCTCGTTTCTTAACACGAGGGTAGCCCGTGATTACGAAGGCGATTGCTAACGACGGTAGGAGATGGTAGGACACGTGATCGATATTTTTATACTATTGAACTTGTGCAGGAGCAGGGTTGTCCAAGGTTAATGTTGGAGTTTTTTTTTTATATTAATATTGTATTGTACACTGTTACGTTTATAATTTTAATTAAAATACCTAAACGATAATTTCTAAGATATTTATAGAATGCTTTTCTGCAATTTGCTTTTGTTTATTTTATTAATCAGAATTAAACTCTAGATATAATATAATCGAGTTGCTGCTTTTGTAATGAAATGAACTAAGTAATAACGATATTTATTATTTATGAATATAATTTATTGCAATTCACCCAAACATTGCAAACCCAAAACGTCTTCGTATCAAATAATACAAATTGTCTAAAAAAGTACATATATTTAATCGCTTTAATGTATTAAATCCAAAAATTTAATACAAATCTTTAACCTATATGTAAAGGACGATATTTACATGGGTTATATCACGTAATATTAATTTTGACGTGATAACGTCTTACAAATCGATGAACGCCGGCTGCACGCACGAAAAAATATGACTCATTGTCGCGTTCCGCCTGAACCGAGCGTGCGAGTGAGAGCGCGGAACAAGCAATAGAGAGGCGTCCTAAGCGTTCGGCTTGTGACGCATCTATCTCTATTCGACTCTATCGGTCGATGGAGTGGAAGAGAGATACAAAATAATGATAATTATTTCTTATCTCTCATGATGATACAATTATCATTACTAGATGATGCAAAATAATGATAATTCAGTGATAATAATCCAATTCAATTCATGAAAGTATGCAATTTTTCATCAATATTTACTTATGACGTTATCACGTAAAATTATCGTCCGTAAACCGACTTTACACACACAACTAATTTTTTTTTTCCGAAGTAGTACATAGAATGGATCCGTTTTATTGTACCAAACGTTCGCTCGACATCCCTGAGGGGCACGCATCTTAAGGCGGCGGGGCTGGAAGCCACGTCCGTTAAAGAAACGAGCGAACGAAAACATGCCCGCGTTTTTACGTTTACCAGTCTATTTATTTATAGTCAGAATATGGTACGTACTTTGATAATTGTTTAAGTAAAACGTCATTAAATAATAAGTGTTGTTTTTAATGAATCATCAAAATCGCAATGTTTTGTATAAATAAATGTTAAGTTTCTCTGTTACTTCGAGAAATTAGTGTATTTCATTCATTTTGTTTGTAATTCTATATAATTCCTCTCATATGCGACCTGTGACTCCTGTCCGATGCGGATAGCTCAAGGATCAAGCGCTTTTATCTAAAAATATAGAAAATGTTTCTATCCTGAACTGGAAAAACACCTAATACATTTGGCAACTGTTATAAATTCGACTAGACAACAGGGAAATCTCTTATATAGGAACATATTTAAGGAAGATGGATTCCATGAAAATAAAAAAAGAAAACAACTATTTACTTTGTATATTCATTAAAAGGGAAAAGTTTTTTTTCAATCAATTCGTGCTCCTCACCGAAGTCCGACTCGTAGTCAGTTTTACTCTTTTTTGTTTTCTTTTAGAGTTTGGTGTACAGTTGTATTGAGATTGACGGTGGTATTAACTGTTTTTAAGATAGAGCAAAAATAAAAAAAAACCCAAAAAACAGGACAATCGCGAGTTTAACTCTTGTAGAAAGAGTTTCGGACGATGAATACGTTATTTAACATGTTTTTTTAAAACCTGACCCTAAGTTTTTGGCAACTAAAACAAATGCAAATATAATTTTGTACACGCAATATTGAAAGATTAACCATGTTATTAGAAGGTCATAGAATTTTAATGTCTGTAGTTTACATGTCGAAAACTGTTTTCGGTATTTTTTTCAATATTTTAGGCTCATAGTTACGGAAGAACGGTTGGTGTTCATCAGTTTTCTAAAATAAATAAAACTTTTCATTTTGAATTTATGAAGTATATTATGTTTATTTAAGACCTTCACAAATCCTTTCAATTGATATGCCACACGGTACTGATGGCGAAATTTTTTGACGTGGTAACGTCTTATAAATCGATAAACGCCGGCCACACGCAGGAAAAAGCATGACTCTTTGTCCCGTTCCGCCTGAGTCGAGGTTGCGACCGAGAGCGCGGAATAATAGAGAGGCTCGATCGGCCTAAGCGTTCGGCTTGTGACGCATCCATCGCTTTATTGTATAATTTAAGTAGAAAAAATAATTGAATTAACGGGTGCAAATAAATGTTAATTTATCGAAAACATTGTCATCTTCAATTAACTCCTTCTTTGTATTATACAAAATAATGATAATTCGGTGATAATAATTCAATTCAATTTATAAATGAATGCAATTTTCCATCAATGTTTTCTTATGACATTATCACGTAAATTTATCGTCCGTAAACCGACTTTACAGACAACCATTTTTTTTTTAATTTACTAGTTTGCCGCTCTAAATTGACCTTCATATTCAAAATCCATATATTTGCGTTATACATCCATGTTTTGGGTGACAGAAATTTGTATTTTTACCACTTTTCGCCTTAACAGTTGAGTAGGTTCAGATCAAATTGGCTGTGACAGACAGACACGCAGCCACGCGAGTATGAGATTTCCACTTCTTTTTATTCTGACTTACGGAACTCCAAATATGTCATAAAATATGTTTTTTGTATGAGAATCCTTTTAACTTAAAATTATTTTATTATTTGTTAGGGATATTCGCCATAATGACACATGCACTGTGAAAATTAAAACTAATTACCTATTAAGGTTCAAATGACGCAGCCCTTCATAGATAGGACGGTCAACAGACGGTATAGGATTACTAATAGGATTCCGATGGCATCCGTTGGAAACCTTAAGAACAAGTAAGACGAGGCGACTGGCAATTAGCCCGCCGGCCTTCATATAGGAGCTGTGAGTTTAATTCACGGTTCACGTGTAGACTAAAATATCAATTGTCTAGCTTAGTTTTGATTTAATAGGGTAGAAGTACGCCGTGAAGTAACACGACGCTCTCACTAGAGTTACCAAGAATTTCAAAGCGTGTGGAGTTTCCGGTACGCCATACGTTAGTTAGGGGCATTAAGGTTATATAACACAGGTAATATAACCTTCTTAAAAGTAACACATGTTCAAGAGTAGAGTATATGGGTCTTAAAAATACAATAAATTGTAAAAAATATGCATTTTTTTTGTACAAAACAACTTTTTTGTCAACATATCTATAATTATGCACTAAAAGTATCATCTCAGTCTATTACCTATGCGCTTTTGTAATTTTAGGTTAAAAAAAATTATCGTAACTAGAGAATATTATTATGATATGGTGTCAATGGAATTTGTGTGTAGATATTTGGGTAATAAAAAAAGAGCGATCATTTTTTTTATGAAAATTTTTAATAGTAAGACGGCGGAACGTAAAAGGACGGTATAATTTATGGCGGTATGCATGTGTGTTCGTTATCATATTCCTGAAATACTTTTAGAGTGACCTTCACCTTTCACTTCAAAAAATTACTATAGATTACAATAGACAATCCTTTTTTGGCTGTCAAACGTTAAAAGAAGTTTTAATGATAAGGTGCATATAATGACATATCGACTTTGTAGTCACATAAATGAACTACCAGATCAAAGACGTGTTTAAGATGAAATAGTCTTTCCTCTTACATGTCGCACTTTTTGAACTGATTTAGATGATACTTATAAAAACCAATTTATGAACTCATATCACATAATTACTTCAAGACAGAGCGTACATTTACGCAGAACTCGATTAGAATTAACGAAAACATGAATTGAAAGGATAAAACAGGGAAAATTCGCCGGAAAAGGCTATTCTAATGTTATAATAAAGTGATTAATACTTATAAAAACAACGACTTTCTGTTACACCGCCTTATACGTAAGCACAGTCTCGCACGTGGCCTTCATTACCGCCCACTACTGAGATTCTACGCAGCTGGCTACGGCGTAGACACATCTACGACGTAGCTCGTGGCACTATAACACAGTAAATAAATTATGTTATTATCGGATAAATTAAGTTGATCTTGTTTACATGGAGACGGGAGGATTTTTTACTTCGATTTTCGGAAATCTTTATTTTCTTTGTTTTTTACGATTATGATGAGATTATAAGATCTATCGCCATATTTAACGACTCGACAAAATTTCAAACGGGTCGCCGTAGAGACGTTTGATATTTTCCTTTCAATGATTATGAAACTCACGACTTCCGAGGATTTCTATTTATTCCTAAGCGTGAAGAATAATTAAGTGGTCAACGTTTTTCGAGCCGCGAAGCGTTCAAAATGCACATTTTGGAGATGCCTCAATCAGAATGGAAAAAGTGCTATAAAATTGGTTTCAGCGTATGCAAAAGTGCATTGACCATCATGGTGAATATTTTGAAAAGCATTAAAACCATATTAAACGAAATATGTTTGTTTTGTATTGTGTGATAGTAGACGCTTACCTGCAACATGCATTTACATGCAGCATGCAACCCACTGCTGACCCTAGAATCTGCCTCTCCACTACGAATCTCTATCCAAAGGATTGAATATTGATTTCAGAGGATTGACAGATGTCGAACACCTAAGCAAGTGTTATTTATTTTTATAATTATCTTAGTCCGCTAATCGTTAAATTGTTAATCTTAGTCCGCTAATCGTTAAATTGTTAATTCTACGTACGTTTCATGCCAACCAGGAACATCCTCAGGAAATTGCCGACAGTCACATCCACTAGGGTGTAAGGAGTATTAAAACAACCGACACATATATAAATATTATGTTTTTTTAATAATCTTGTAGTTTTTTCGAAATTGTACTAAAATATGTCAAACTAGCTATATATTTCTTTTGGTCTTTTGATTGTGTTGGATAGATACTGTTCTTTAAAATACTTTTTTGTTTTTTATTAATGAGTCCATCAATACGTTTTTACTGTGTCTGTTTGCCAATTCTATACTATAAATGATATTTAATTCTAATGAGAAATTATGATTGTTAAGGGGTGTGGTGAATAACCGATGTATCATTGATTTATAAGCCGTCAATTTGTGTTGCCATGGATGACAAGAAGAAATGGGTATTGTAGTACTGTGCAAGTGGGTTTTCTGTAGCATAATATTTATACGGCTTTTAAAACAAACAACAATTTAAAAACTTTATGTAACAATAAAGATAAAATACACAATAATAAAAATTAACTTGTGATATCTGTAAATCGATATATATATAGAACAAACCAGACGTTGTTTTGAAACAAGGTACAAAGAACATATTTCAGCCTTTAGAAATAATAAATCAGACAGATCCCATTTTGCTAAACATCTAATAGAAACCGGTCATAAGCTTAATAACGATCACAAATTCGATGTTTTGTATATGTGTGAGAAGGGGTTACGTTTAAATGTTTTGGAACCCTTCGAAATTTTAAAACGTAAAGATAATAATAATATGCTCAATGACCAAATTGACGTTTATAAATCGCCATTATTGGACGCTTGCCTGTAACTATTCTGAGACATTTCACAGGCATGTCTATTGGTGGTGGTCTGTGGCTGCTTTAAGGATGTTTTCGTCGCTCTTTAACTATTGCATGACAGCGGATCGCTTAACGACGTTATGTGGGTTGTTTTAACAACTCTTACACCCTGGTGGATGTGACTGTCGGCAATTTCCTGAGGATGTGCCTGGTTGGCATGAAACGTATGTAGAATTAACAATTTAACGATTAGCGGACTACGATAATTATAAAAATAAATAACACTTGCTTAGGTGTTTGATATCTGTCAATCCTCTGGAATCAATATTCAATCCTTTGGATAGAGATTTGTATTGGAGAGGCGGATTCGAGGGTCAGCGGTGGGTTGCATGCTGCATGTTAATGTACGTTGCAGGCAAGCGTCTAAAGATGTTTGTTTCTTTCTGATATTCCGGACACATAAATAGCAGTCCTCGTAGAATAAACACACTTTAACAACTGGGCCAGCTGTGGTGACGTTACGGCCAGGCACGAAAATTATAATTTAGATTATCGATTTTTACCACACATGTATAAGAATAAGAGATTGCCGACAAAAAACCTACAAAATTAAAAATCATGTTAAAATTACGACGACCCCGGGTCGTGTTGGTAGCAAAACTTGTTCGACTAAATTTAATCAGAGTTTTTCATCATTATGAAATATGCAAATGACGTAGCAGGTGAAAGTCCTGGATATTGTCGAGCTATATTTCCCTAGAAGATGGTTTATGAAAGCCTTCAGTATAGAGACTATTCATCCACGTCGTTATTTATGCACGACGTTATTCAAATTAAGTCAAGCCTTGATATTTTTTTCTGTCTCACCTTTTGACCCTTGGACTTGTTGCAATGACTTTCGCGCTTGCAAATGGTTTTCGCTACAAAACGATAAAAATTAAGAAAGATGGCTCGTGTTTAAATTAAATTTTTCTTATTGTATACTAAATAAACCGCTAGACAATATCGTAAAGTGTTTTTCATGTTTGCTTTGAGTATCTAAATAATTCATCTAGATATTTGTGTATATGACTTACATAGAAAGATGCATAATTTTTGCTTCTGTTTGGTAATTAGTTGCTGACGCTGTGAAAAATATTTTAAAAATACATTATTAATGTACATAAATACGTATATGTGGCTTAAGCCATTTAATTTCATCAACATCTGGCATACGGGACTCTCGATGTAAAAACTCGATTCACGTTTGTCTGGTTTAGTTTAATGTAGGACACCAGAAAATAAAATTCTTCGTCCCTGTTATTTCACGCGATTATCCTTTTGATCTCGTATCACGTGTCTCCGTTATTAAACTGAGAATATCCTTGAGGACGAATTTTGTAGGTGACTTTGTCGGGCGTTCCGAGACTAGGACGTTTATATATAATCGCAGGTATTAGGTAAAATAAATTCGGCTCAATCTAAAATAACATGATGAAAGTGTGCAGCCAATTTGTAATCCGCTGTCGCACTGAAATGAAATTGGATCAGAGCTGAAACGACGTCTTAAAAAAATGTAAGAGTTGGCAAGAGAATAATCGTAATAGGTATTATTAGTTCTTATCTGGTATACAATTAGATATACGAACTCCATACCACCTTGACACGCAACTTTGAGCTGTTTAGGTATTGGGGCTTAGTCGCCACGCTGCTGTATGCACTCGCATGCGCTACGTTTGTCTATTTCCGTTTCTTGCATTTTTAGAACGAATGGAATGCAAATCATTATATATATATATATATATATATATATATATATATATATATATATATATATATGTAATTATTTGAATTATTTGCCATATAAAACTGAAACATTTATGAAGGTTTTCTGGTATTGGTTATATTGTGGAAATAAATCTAATTTACATATTTGTTTGTTTAATGTTATTATTATTAAAATTCACTGATCATCAATGTTAGAAACAAAAAAATTTAATCATTGTTATTTATCTGTGTAATTGTATCTAAATGCATTTTCGTTGTGTCAGAAATTAGTAATCTCAAATGATGAATATTTCCTAATTATGTGACTGTTTGCGTTGGCGTATTTAAAATACATGAACTGGATCTAATATCAAGAAATACAAAACATATTAAAAGCTCACTTAGTTTTCAAGTAATTATATTATGTTAATATCATTTTCATTATCAATATCATCTAAATGGTTAATATAGTTAAAAATTTCAGTTTACACGACATTTGTTGATCTTGGTGCTACTTGATCGATTTAACTGAAATCTATGTTTTATATTCTAGATTAGCTTTCGCCCGCAGCTCCGCCTACGTGAACGTAGAATGAATTCCCTGATTTTTTATATGGACTGATGACGCTCTTCTCAATCTTTAAAAGTCTAATAAGAGTAAATAAGAGATTATAATCCACTTTAGAAGTAAATAAGAGATCATGACATGATTTAAAACCATTCACCTACGAAATTCTAAAAATAGTTTCATATATTCAGTTACAGTTCCCAGTTCAAGAGTGTTTTGCATGTAACTCGGCTTCTAGGCGGTGTATGGAGATGATACATGTTTCATTTTTTAAATTAGATCTCCAGTAACACACCTTGAAAATCGTATTCGATTCGGAACAGTAGTTATTTTGTTATTCCAGAACTAATAAACATTCAATTAGACAGACAGAAATGTTAAAAAAGGCTTTTATTGCATTTATAAAGACCTTCTACATTAGAGTTTCATAAATATTTTCCAAGTACATATATCGGTCGGTTACAGTTTTATTATACGTATCAATCATCTCGGCCCGCTTCGCTGGGCGTCATTGAAAATAACTACAATTTTTCTTTTAATTTTGTAATTAATGTTTGTCTATATGATATGTGTTTTTCCAAAAATAATTTACCTTGAAAGTCGGATTAAAACTCCAATTATAATTCTCCAATTATATTCACTCCAAATGATGTCATTTAAAAATAATTATTATACCTTTCAATATTTTTTAAAAAATGTTTAGATCGAGTTACTTGGCCAGACAGCAGTGATTTTAGTGGTTTTGGTGGCAGTAGCAATTCTAGTAGTTTGACTTTTCCATTTAAACAACATAATCCTGATGTTTCATTGTGAAATCTTAATGCATTACAATATTGACATGAGATGTTCATCGTTCCGAAATTGACCGATACATCAGCAGCATAATTTATTGTTGAATCGTACCTGAACCTCAAACGTTCATATTGAATTGTCCTTTTAGGCTGCCTATTTAGTCGACGCTCTAATTTTCTTTTTGCGTAAGCTCGAACTGAGCGTGGAGAACTTGACTGTTGTGGTTCCGGAGTTATATCTAATTGTGATTGAGCAATTCTTAATCGATTTGCTTCTAAGCGTTGTTCAGTGTTCCTCAGTTTTATCATTGTGTCGATATTGACGATTCCGACGGGCGTCATTGGTACGTCGACCAATATTCCGACGACTTTTTGACATTTATTGAATATAAACAAAGTACAGACTTTTAATATTCATTGGTTAGTTTACTGTTATCATAAATACATGTGACAACAGAATTGTCAAACTAAATGTCACTTTCCTTCTTATTAAAAAAACTATTGAAAATATTAACTATTCAGAATTTTTTTAACATACGAACCAGACGATTTTAAAGACAACAAAAAAAAATATTCCAATCGTTCAAGCCGTTCTCAATTGATATTTGGACATACATGGTCCATTTTTCTTTTATTTATACAGATATTTATACTTATTATGTATACTAATATCAATCAATATCAATCAACATCAATCAACATCAATCAACATGAACCAACACCAATCAGCATCAACCAACATCAATCAATATCAAGATGATGACTTTACTTAAGTAGCTTGTGTATTTAGCTGTATAAGTTAATATAGTTTTTTAATTATCCCACGGGAACTCTTAAATTTTTCGTGATTAAAAGTATCTCAAATGTTGACCGAGGATGTAAGGTACCACCATGCAAAATTTCATTTAATTCGGTCCAATATTTTTAGAGATTAGCCCGTACAAACAGACAGAGAAACAAACAATTTGAAAAAAATCTAGATATGTTCTACTTCACTTTTAATATCCCCCTGACTCGGTTTTTAGGGTTTTTTTTTTATGTACAGACATTCGACCTCTATAGTTTTATTATATGTATAGATGCTACGGGAGAGATTTAGAAGAAAGTCCATAGGTGTATATGAGATAAATGTCACTTATAGACTCGAATATCCCTCGATCTGTTGACAGCAAAGTTATGATTTAAGTTCGGAAAGTTATAGGAAAGGCTTAGAAAGCGGTTGAGGGATTATGCGAGTTTTAACATTTTCATTTTATTTACAAAATGGCCAATCTTACGTTTGATAAGATCGCAGAAGACATATATAAATCCTATTGGTGAAGTCCGGTTGGCTATCTATGCTCTCACACAAAAATGCAACTGTTGTGTTACGTAGGTGACTGTACTTGTGCGTGGAAAACTTTGTATGTAATTAAACTATAGACTATCGGTATTGCAATATTTAATGTCGTTATTAAAAAAATACACGAAAGTAGTAATAACACAGGCGTAGTTTATCAGGTGTAAAAAGTATATTGTATTTTTATTATTTTGCATAAACTAACATTAAAGCTAAATATACTAAAATATACAACAGTGAATATACTTATAAATACAACTATATTTTATGTACTCATATCATATGCATAATACGTGTTTATATTATAATAAGATAATAATGTATTTATAATAAGGTATCAATGTTGAATTATATGTTTTATGACGTCATATTATTATCAGAATATTAAAATGTTATATTAAGAATTTATGATTTTTTTTAGAATTGTGTTTTTTCCGGCTAAAGACATTTCGAACAATTCCGAATACGGATAATCCTATTGGCTATATACTGAAAAATGTTTTCGACAATATCATTTTTAATACTTTTTCACTATTTGTTACACAACATACAATACTAATAAAATATGTTGTTTAATTGTATAATTAATATTTTAATTGATTTAATTTTTTATACTGATATAATAATTTTAATCGATTTGAAATATATAAATGTATTAGCTTTCGCCCGCAGCTCCATCCGCGTGGACGTAAAATTTTTCATCATTTACAATATATCGACCGTCTACTCCTACGATCCTGATACTATCCTTCCTTACGATTCCAATTCTGGTTCCGATCTAGAATCAGTTTCTCTTCAAAAAAAAAATATATATATATAATTTTTTTTTGAGATTACAAACTAACATTTGCAAACGGATTATAAATATAATCCGTTTATATGTTCATAAGAGAATATTTTTTACTTTCCGCTATGAAAATTAAATATTTAAAAAAATTTCGAAATGTTTAAAAAGCGTTTGTAAAGCAAAACCATTGTAAATTTTACAAATTCGCAGAACCGATATCTTGCAAGTCGTTATCGAAAAGAGGCAAAGAACTCCAAAACTCTCGAAGTTTAGGTACAAATTTAGTTGGTAAAGAATATCAAACGATCTTTCTGACGTTAATGTTAACCCTCATAATGTTTTCGATTTTAATTTTAATTTCAATTTCAATTTATTTGATGTCTATTCCGATTCTGGTCCCTTTTTTTTGCAGTATTGTTCACTATTTCAACTCGGTGTCGCTCTAGATTCCTATATCGATATTATTCTCGATAATATTAACGTTTCTTTTTCAATTACTTCACAGGAACAATTATTCACTTACAGCTCTGGCCGGGTAGACATACAACGAATTTTTTTACCTTTTATATCGATCGATATCGCTATCAACCATGATCCTGATCTCGGACCCGTTCCACGCCAAAAAAACACGTATTCTCTCACCGAAAACTCACGTAATGACGCTAATATTTTAGTTATGAAACGGTCTCACCTCCGCTCTTGATCTTTATCCCGGTCCTGCTCGCGATTACGACACCAACCGACACTGAACTTGAATCTCTCTGAACGTTGTTGTTACCGATAACCGATCGGCGTAAATAAAGAATTCGTTCTATCATTACACGAACAAAATTGCGTACAAAAGTTAGTATCTTTATAAATTATAGCTTATATGTTATTCTGACTTATGAACTATATTACTGTATAGTTTCAAATAATTCTGTTCAGCCGTTAAAGCGTGATTGAGTAACAAACATCTAAAAACATACAAACTTTAACATTTATGATATTAATAGGATTTCATATACAATACAAAATATTGTCTATGATTAACGAGAAAACATCTAAGTTTTCCATTTGATATGATTGTTTTTTAATTTGAAATTTCCCCTTAAGTGCGAGAGTGGTATATAAAACGAAAGGGAAATTGAGTTGAATAATCAAGACAATGGACACTGAGCGGTAATATATAAGTACATTAAAAAAAAATGAGAAGGTAGCAACAGGAAACGTTGTTTCCTCATATAGCTAATGCCCGGGGCCCTGCCAATAATTAAGCTGACAAAAAATAAAATAAACCTAAAGGAAAAATAAAACAAAACTCAACCCGTCTACTCACCCCTCCCCCGCGTCCATTTACTCGTTGTAATGAATTTTTGTTCCATTCGTCTTAAGTAATCTAATCAGTATTTTTTCGTCGCTGAATTTTTCGACAAATTAACATCTAAAGTGAGGGCCGAGAAAAAAGCCACTTTGAATATCGTCACTGGTTAGCCTTTTCTAAAAGGCATTAGCACGGGTCATTGATCTGCCATTTCGAGGGCCGCTTGACCGCAACGGGCCAGCTGTTAGGTGCGAATATCCTTTCACGAATGCTCAATATTTACATACTTAACATGAAGAAAGGTCAACTACGAGACGGTTTCACATGGTGAGGGTTCAGTACTATTAATGAAGAGATCACTCACAGCACATTATTAAAAACGAGCCAGATTTCTAGGTGCTAAACAGTGATAACTCATCCTTTTACCCACTACGGTTCATTTTAAATTTGATCTAAATTTATATGCGGTAACTAAAATGAAAACTTTATTCATGGAATAAATGAATGCAAAAAATCAACGTAAGATATAGTTTGAATTCAGCTCCTTTTTTCAAATTGGCTACCATAACCATGATTAATTAAACTATTCATTTCAGCCATTTCATGTTCACCGTTGGACAAAGTCTCTCCACCACACAGCCGATTGACCTCAGTAACCCTGAAGAATTCAGCAATACATTTTATACGCACATTTTCTTCTCTACTCGTGAATTCAAGGACTTCAGTTAAGGTTTCCCTGAAAAGTATAATTTAAACTATATATTCCGTATTTTTTTTTCTCGAAATGTATGTTTCTCTAGTTTCAAGATAAGAGGGAAATACTCCACTTTAGTATAATTTCTTTACACGACATAATATATTTTAAACAATAATTTTGAAATCACAATAAAAAAAAAACAAAAATTTCTTTTACTATAAACAAACATTTCATTTAACAGGTCAGGTGATTCACTTGACAAAATCTATTATATGATTTGTCCCAAAAAATGAACCCCCAACACGCTACATAGAGTCAATGATTAATATGTGCTATATGTTTTATTCGTTCTATTAATACGATTGGGTCACCGAAATCTGTGTATCTATCTAATTACAACTTTTTTTCGTCCAGTAGGTAAATTACAAAAAAATAAGCTGTGACAAACCGACAACTAGACAATCAAATATATAAGCTATTTTATTGCAAACACTAGCAAAAACTCGTAATATATTGTTTAATACGAAAGTATAACATAATAAATAAAAATAAAAGAACGGTACAGATCAATTTATTGCCTAGCTTCATTCATAAGCCATTAAAACTTTGATCAGTTCACTTTACAATGGTGTATTATACTATACTCGTACTTTGACTTTGTTATATGATGTTTTGTAAACGTATTTTAACCTTTGCGACGCCGTAATTGTAATTTTGTTTTTTTTTTTTGCCATATCACTGCTGGAGCATATTAGTCGAGAAAAAATGTCTAATCTTCCAAATCACTGAATGAGAATAAAGGTACTTTATAAATAGGCACGGGTAACGCCGGCTCGATTTGCAGCGGTCGAGTGCGTGCGTCGTCACAACGCATGTGTTTGAGCGTGAGGCTCATTGACTACCGTGTGCGCGAGAAAAGCTATACGTTTTCGTTGTCTCAGAAAGCGAGACAGCGCTAAATTTTTAAGCTAGCTAACATAGCTCTACATTTTCAAGCCTAGCTCAACTAATATTTGGCATAGAGATATAGCGCCGTCAAGCTTTTTAACATCACTAAGCACACCCGCCGGTGAAATATCTATTTGTGTTGTGTTTTTTCTCGCTAATATAATAAAATATTTCTTACTAGCTTTCGCCTGCAGTTCCGTCGGCGTGAAGACAGAATGAATTACTACATTTTATCACAATGTTGACCATGATCTCCATCCTTTTCTGTTTTTCAACTCCAATCCTGGCCTCGATTTGATCTATATTCCGGTTCTGTTCAAAATATACATAACAAATTATATCGAATTTCCACGAAATCTCTTTTGCCATATGCGGAATTCGCATGCAAAAAGCATAGACAGACAGTCATAAATTGTTTAAACCACTCTATCAACGCTTCTAATACCTCATGGAATAGTTTTTATTAAAACACCTTTACAAGTACAAATGTCTCCTGTTTTATTATATGTATGGAGTCTTATGTTAATATTGATGTTTTTCCATTATCTTTCTTGTCTCTGTTATTGTTGTATTGTGAACTGTTGAAGTACATTAGCTACATTGATTTACAAAGTAAAAATTTGAGATGAAATAGAGACTTAAGTGAATAAATTGTGCAGGTGTATAATTTTCTCTGTACAGATCTATCGCAGAACAGATCATACCATAAGAGCAATTGATATCTCAATTTGTACACAGAAAAATAAAATATATAATAATACAACCAGCCCTTCATAAATAATTAATACACATATGATAATGATAAAGGTCGTGGTCATTTCCTTTAGCAGATAGAATGACTCAATTACCTCAATTTATTACGGATTTGTAAATACTAGGACAGACACCACATATTGATGTGGTAGTGCAAAATTCACATATTTTATTTATCATTGAACCAAATCCTAATACGGTTGCCTCATTCTCTATGACACCATAACATAAATGTTATAACTTAATAACCACTACACAGATCACTGATTAGTTATTATGTAAACGTTATTAAGACGCGATGGGTACGTGACTCACTCGAATCCTCTTGGCTAGGTCGTGAAAATGACCGGGTGACCTACGAATTGATAAGTTGTTTGCTCATAATAACAATGAACCTAATTTTGTTCCAATGTTCTATTATTCCATCATAGAAACGCCTGGTTAACTGCGTTGACAAACAGATTATTAGTCATTAAAGGTATTTCAGTAGGAGTTTCATAAAATGTTTCTGATTAGATAATGATATATGATTGGTGAGATTTTAGTCCATTGTCACTATTCATGAACCCGCAAAGGGCTATTCGTTTAAGTACGTTCGAAATTTAACTAAGTTCAATCGTATTTTTTGGTCATTTTAGTTAAAGATTGAATATAAAAGCTTATATCAGTTACAAATATTTATACTTCCTCATATAAAACTTCAAAAAAAAGAGGTTCTCAATTCGACTGTATTTTTTGTTGTTTGTTACCTCAGAACTTTCGACTGAGTAAACCGATTTTGATAATTCTTTCGTTATTAGAAAGCTAGTGCGTTCCATGTGGTCCCATTTCAATTTGGTCTAGTTCTGACAATAGCACCTATGAGAAAACCATATAAGTCTTAAATTTGCATTAAGTATGTACGCGACAAATGGATGAATAACTAACTCAATATCACGTCAATCGATTTCGATAATTCTTTTTATTAGAAAGGATGTATTTCAAGGCTAATTTCATGAGAGTTTGGTTAGGTTATGATTTATGACCGGGATCCATGACAAAGCAACGAAACTCTTCAATTCTTATGAGCAAATTAACGCTACTCGGCCGAATCCTTTATAGGGTATCCGGATATTTGAGTCACCTATCGTAAAGTCGTTATGGTCAAGTAATTGTCATAGTCGAATATGATGAGTCGAATATGATAATTTTAAATACTTCTTGATAAAATTTTTATAATTTTAATTACAATAAATCGTCGTCTTTTTACTTAAAATTAAAAATACAAAATAATTGTAGATAGGTTAAAAAATTTCTTCTCTAATGGTTTTTCTTAAATTATTGGTAATAACAAAAATTTATTCAAAATACTTTCCATAATATTTTAATAATTGTAGTTAAAATAAATCTTCGTTTTTTTTTACAAAAAATGAAAAATGAGATAATTGTAGATAGGCTAAAAAAAATTTATCTTTAATCATTTTTCTTAAATTTTTAGTCAAAACGAAATTTTTCAGTTAAATAAACTCTTTTTGCGTATGTTTAGACAATCTTACTTAAGGAGTAAACTCCAGTCGTGCGTCGGAGCTGACACACATTTTTTCATTTATACAGACAAGTATACAAGTATACACATACGCGCGATTGAAAAGTGAAAGGTGCGTTAATAAGTTGCGCACCAAAAACGTAACGCGGATTCATCAGCAGATTTTACTCCTTAAATTTTTCTCATACCGGGCGCCTTATATGAAAATCGATTCTTAAGGAGTAAACTCCAAAAACCGACTTCAAAACAAAACCTATTCTAAAACAAATTAATATACACTAAAAAGTAAAAATATAATTGCATATTTTTCTACAACTAAATAATCAACTTACTTCTTCCGCTCATCAATATGTAGGTGCGACCTACGTGTTTACCATGTAAGAAGGTAGGTAGGTACCTATCCACTTCAAACTCAACATATAACTATAAATAATATAAATAACAAACAATGATCAAAATATTTCTTTGAGTTCTCCTAAGTAAAATATTAGACTACTTAAAAGTCAATCAAATTATTACGATAATATAATGTAGTTACAATTATTGTTATTTTTAAAGTCGGTATTTATTACTAGGTATACTGTAGTGTTTTGTTCACTGACATCGACTTCAAAAGTAACAATAATTGTAACTATAACACTTCCAATGTTGCTAGATTCTTTTATAAATGTGTAGTATCAAAATCTTAAGAACTAACTGCTAACATTTCAATCAATTTAACTAAGGTTTAAGTATTACTCATCATGAAACGTGTAATGCTCACTGAGAACTTCAATGAGCATAATATTTGTGACGTGCACTAAAACCAGTGCAATGATATTTCGGGTGTCGTATGGAGAATCACTAAGGGACACTTTTAGTTATATCATTTACATATTAATATTTTTACGAATAGTTGCCACAAGCAGCTTTCGTAAACAGTCGAAAGGACATTATTATCGCAGACTATCATTGCCTTAACTCTGAGATTGACACCTCAGCATGGCGTTGAGTTATATTAACCGCTTAAATATTAAACAGTTACCAAGTTTTGACATTAAGTAAGAGACCCTGGGCCATCACGTACTCCTGTTTGTGTACATTTATCATTGAAACAATCTCAAGAGTTGTGACTTCTTATATTAGAGTTCTGCAGGAAATCAGATTATGGTTCAGTATAAAAATAATATATTGTTTTAAGAAAATCATATTACATTACGATAGCTTACAATAAATTATAGCAGGAAAGGAAGCCGAAGACAGATTTTTATATTCCTTGATGAGCCTTTAAGCATGTAAAAGAAAACCTTTTGAACTCAAAGCGTACCAGAGATTTTTTTTCGATTTTTCTATTCTAAACTTTTTGAAACGAAACAAGAATGATAATAATATCTGTTTATTAAACAGATATTATTTTGAGTTCTAACAACTCAAAAATAATACATTTTAGATTCCTTTGAATTCCAATTCCTCTTTTAAAACTCTCAGAGCATTTATCTGTGCACTCGCCCAAACCATTAATTAAAAGTTTGCAAAATCACTGTTATGTGGTTTTCTGAAAAACTTATATCATTATAATTTTGTGAGAGGAAACGTCGGCGCCGTACAAAGCTCGGACGAAATGAGCATCGCGCAGCTGCACTTGCACCGCAAAAGCTGTAAAACAGTACTTGTTGAAAATAACGGCAGTACATTATCAGATACCGAAATACTAAGGAATAGACATATCCACTTTTTTAACTTCCCGCTAAGAAAATTGAAAATTTTCTAAAATTTTCGGGAAGTTATTGGTTTCACCCCATTTTGCAAAAATCGAGTTCTCATCAGATCGTGACGTTCTGAGGGTCTAGGAAGCTTCCCTGATCATCCCTGAGATGATGTCCGTATGTCTATGTGGATATGTGTGTGTGTATGTGTGGATGTATGTAAACCTCTTATAACTTTTAAACGGCTTGACCGAATCGAGCCCACTAAACGGCGTTCCAAAGAGTTTCACCAAACTTAGATTTCCTGAAAGTTTGGGTCGATTTGGACCGGTACATTTAAGGAAATTTACAAAAAAGCAAGAAAAAAATTTTTTTTAATGGTTTTTTCAAAATAACTTTAAAATAGCTTGAATGATCAATTCCAAAATCTAATCAGCTCTTAACCTATTAAAAATACGTCGATTGCCGCAAACCGGGTCAAAATCGGTTGATTCGTTTGTGACAAATCGTTGTCGAAAGAAATAAAAAAAAACAGTTTTTTAAGAATAACTACGAAACGGCTTGACCGATCAATTTCAAATTCTAACCAGCTCTTGACCTTGTAAAAATACGTCGATTGCTGCAAACTGAGTCAAAATCGGTTGATTCGCTTGCGAGAAATCGTTGTCGAAAGAAATCGAAACAAACCGTTTTTTTACTCAAAAACTCGCGTCCAATCCCGTATATTTTCGAGTGTTTTGAACTCGAAAATAGCGGGAAGTTTCAGGGTTGGCCTACAGGGTTAACCTATTTTTTTTCATGCAATGCGACAACCACGAAACGATCGATCGAATTAGTTCTGGATTTGCATGCGGGTTAATGCAGTCCAGACTGACATTGCTTCAGTAGAGTGGCCGATGCTGAAGAGTGATAAGTTGTAACCATATTCATAAAACGGAGTTTATAAACAAACATATATAGCTATCGCTGATACTTTCGCACACCAGTTTATTGGTCCGAATACATCTTTTTATTTTTGAACAGTCCCTTAGTCGTCTTTATTACATATAAAAGCATCGTAAATTTATAATAACCGCCCAAAAAAGGTCAATATGCACATGCTATTTAATTTTTTTGTTGCTGAATCCTTGCAGATAATATATCAATTTATTACAAATAAGGTGGTGAGTCTGCAATTGTTGCGAATTTATTTCGTTGCTAACTAGCGATTTCAGGGAATCCAGTCGTTTACCAGAGCAGTAGACTTCGTTTCTCGAGCGTATTTTGATTGCGTAAAATTATTTTCACTGAAGTCGTGCGTCACAGGGAAGCCTTAGCGATGACTTTCGTCGCGAGTGGTTTTGCCACGTGTTTGCATCAATGTGACCATTGTTTTGGCTTACGACGGTCCGGGCTAGTAACTTGTAAGCTTTCGTTTCGGCACGGGCCTTTATCGAATGTGCCACAAGGAGATCAGTATACGTTCTAAATGTGTCGCCAAATCGGAAAGGAGATGGAGTTGCTTACTGAAAGGGTTTATTTAGTAATGTATACGGTCTATTACATTCAGCAATATTTAATGAACCAATTTTATGTACAGGTAAAGTGAGACAACGGAACAAAGGGTACTGAGAAGAAAAAGTAATTATAGAAAAAAATTAATTTTGCTCAATTAAAGAACGTGCTTTTGTAACGTTATACTTTTGAAAATGCTCCAAGAACAAAATAAGGAATAAATACATGCAATGATTCATTATTTACAGATTTATGGTGGGAGCAGAGATTCGGAGGACATCGTAAAGGCGAAACCGCTTCAAAAAATCGCTTGATTTTTGTAAAGTTTTGTAAGAGCAGAGCACTTACCTCAACGCACCGCTTATGAGGCGTGCAACAAATGCAATGACAAATGACCAATGGGATTTAAAGACACACGAGGTTGAGGGGTGCGATGTTTTATCGTCGCCTCTAACATATCATATATATCTACTTGTTTGATAAGGTCAAATAAGTAACAAATTCTAATAGGGTTAGTCAATACGTTGAGCGCTACCTGAAAATAAATGCAGAAAAAAAAAGGGTACGAGGGATATGCCAAAAGTTATTAGACAGTTTTTACTCGATAATTTGTTACTGGCAAGTTATATACTATTGTAAATACTTTTTATTCAGAGATAAATTTAAATGCAATCTATATGAATTTATTTTTTTTTAAGATGCTTAATTTTGTGATATTTGAAAGGGAATTTGCTTGAAAAAATGGAACTCAGTCGGGGTGAGGAATGATTATGATTACACAAAATGTTTAAAGCTCCCAGAATGTTTTGAACTTTTGGTTAATAGTTTTGATGAGTGCTTGTTCACTAGCAAGAGATTTTAATCGGTTTGCTGAGTTAAAAAAAGGACGAGGAAGCTTTGAAGATGAAGCGACAACAAGTCGGCAACAAACCGCAGTCACACAAGAAAATGTTCAAGCAGTCGAAAAATTGATACGAGAAAACCGAAGAATTATATTTGTAGAGTTTGAACGAGAACTAGGTATTGGATCAGCAGCGATTCAGAATATTATTCATGATCACCTTCTTTTATGTAAGTGTTATTTGAGATGGGTGCCGCACAAACTGAGCGATGTGGGGAAAGACCGCCGCGTAAGTGGTATCGATTTATGATACAGAAAATCGACAGAGGAGAAAAAGTAACTATACTTACCAGAATAGAAACATCGACATAAAGCAACGGTCGACCGTATGGTGCTCTGAAAATGATCCAACACCAACAAAATGTCGCCGTGCACGAATAACACAGAAACAAATGGCTGCCATGTTTTTTTGGTAGGCCAGTCATATCGCTACTCTGATGCTAGAGGATCAAAAGACGGTTAACTCTGAGTCGTATATGATAGTTTTTGCCTCATTAGTTATCAGCCTGGTGTGACAAGCAACCGAAGCCACGAATCTGGCACCTTCTTTGGCACCACTACGACGCCGCGTTCGCCAGAACACTTGTTTTTTTTAGTTAAAAAAATGCATCTATCCCACCTCGTTCATCATATTTTTAGTTGTTTTCTAAAATCAAAGAAAAAGCAAGAGATCTGATAGCAACGAAACGACATTGTATATAACGTCTTTTAGAAAACGAAATTAGTCTCAGACTCTGTGCCAAGGGCACATATGCAGTCTGAGGCGGCTTTGATTTTACTAGTAAAAAACATTTCAATGATAAGTAAATCTGTGAGTATTTTTAATCATAACTATAAAAATGTAACGAGGAATTATTTTCTATCGTCGCCAATTCTTCGTACATGGATATTAAATCTTACATAGATTACACATACAAGTCAAATGTATATCAAAATACAAATCTGAAGCGAAAAGTATCTGGGTATCGGCAGACATCACCGGAGAGTACCACGAGTTTTCTAATCGTTTAGAGCCATAATATTTACGAGCTCGGAATACATGAAGACGCTATTGCTTACATTACTGAGCATAAAATTGTCAGCGTTCTCTTTCGAAATTAGGATAGGTACAAAAAATGGTCGAAGAATGATGAATTTGATGTATTTTGCCGGAGATGCTTTGGAACAAAATCAAATTCGCCGCATTTTATGCAGTTTTTTTCGTCTCGAAGAGCATTTAGACTTACAAAAAAGAAATGAGATAGATATTTTGTAAAAACTTCTTTTTTTTTAACTTTTCGGCAGCATATCACTTGATTAGTGTAGTCGATTTCAACGAGACATGCAATATTCTGAGTAGATTTTGAATTTCAAAAGATTATACTTGTAATATGGATTTTTTAAAATGAATCTTAAAAATTATAGTAAAAATGCCTTTTTAGAAAATGTTTCGTTTGCAATAACACTCGAAGCAATAAATCGATTTCGAGAAAACGTACGACATTCAAAGAAGTTTTATGAAGAATACAGCTGACTATATTGTGGATCCATTGGGTACCTGCATGCATACATACAAGCACATATTACTCTCGCATACACACACGTATGCACGCTCGCAGACACACAAACACATACACACGCGCCCACATGCGCGCACACACCCACACCCACACACACATGTATGCACGCTCGCACACTCACACACGCACACACGCACCCCCACCCACACACACACGCACACGCACACGCTCACGCACACAGATGCAGCATGCTCAGAAAATCTTTCTAAGAACTTAAAATATCGACTTCTGATGAAATATCGATGTTCAAAAAACGAACTGATAAAAATAAGTACCCTGATTTTACTTGAAACTTAAATTTTCCTAGCTGGAAGTTAAATAAAATAAAAGTTGTCTCACCTATTTATTTATCTTTAAACAACTTACTTTCTCAAACAATAGTAACACCTTCTTTTAAAACATGAATAATATTTCATCTGTTTTGTAATGAAACAGATAGAATCTATTACGTTCAAAAGTAATAAATGCGCGTAAAAAATAGATAGCTCGAATAGCGCCATTTATTTGTTAGATATTTAAAGTTATGACTATTTACTATGAATTTAAAATGAAATTAAATAATGGAAACGATTAATTATTTTTGAAGTGTTATTTAAAATTGAAATTCAATTGTAAATCGATCGTCTTAAGGTCACGTGTCTGGTTTCACGTGTTCTCACAAATTACTCGTGACCTGACGAAGCCAATCAACAGCACTGTTATTGATCGATTCGCTTTGTATTGAGAAAATTCATTGCCATTTCCAGATTCGTGTTTCAGACATTTATATTTAACTACAGTTTCCTGTACTAGAACTATCATCGAACCAGTGGCGGACTAAGCTCGTCAGAGGCCCGGGGCGGCAAAGACGAATGAGGCCCCCCCAACTTTAAAAAAATGTAGCTTTACAAGCTTTTTATTCAGTTCACATTTGTACGTATAAATAAGTGTTTATGTCTATTTGGTTAAAATCTGGCAATTGAAATTTAAATTCGACTTAAATTATTAAGGTTAAATAAACATTCATACTTACAATATGGAATAGATATGGGTGAGGAAAATAAAATACGATTCGATCGACAAAAAAAAATAGATAAAATAAATCAAACATAGCTTTTTTTTATTTTTTGTGGCGTGTTATATGTGTTTTCGTGCCTTTCATTTACTGAATTCATCAATAACTTATGTGAAATCGATTTTTTTTGAAAATTTTCTTTCTATTGAAAGCACGGCTAGATTAACCAGTCGCTCTTGACCCATTGTAGACCGAAGATAATTTTTAATTAGTTTAAATTTCGAAAAGCTCCTCTCGCATGATGCAACCGAGATGCAAATGGTCAAGAAGTATTGAAGAATAAGCGATACACAGGGTAACGATTCACCGAAGTCCCATTTTATTATAAATTTAAGGATTTCTTGGGCTCTCTATTTGGCACCAACGTCCATACTCGTATCGGTGGCTTTTACATGCCTGCGGTACCTTTTTGGGAAACTTGCTCCTTTTCAAATTCACCATAAATTTCTATCAAATTATGAACTGTTACAGCCAGAGCGTCATCTGAAGCTTCTAGAATAAACTTTGTTTCAATAATTTGAAAAATATTATTGATTTGTTTCATGGCTCCGTATCGTGTCTACAATTCTTGTATAAATCTTTCTATGCATTCACACATTGACCGACGTATTTCTTCTTGAATTGATAATCCAGCATTATAAGCTGATTCACACGGCATCGTTCTTTTTACCTTCCTTCTTCCTCGGTTCTCGATGTTGATGTCCATGTCATTGCATTTTTTTATGCCAAAAGTTACAGCATTGTCTACAATCGTGGTTCGTTCGGTCACTAAATACTCATTCAAGGCGTTTAATTTGATGATTCCTGTATCCAGAGTCATTATTCATTGGAGAGTGCAAATATTGTTGAACTAAATTTACTTCCTTCAATATAGAAAGCCAGAATTGTACATAGGTTAGAAAAGTAAAATCACAAACAGCCGGCAGGAGCAGGTTTGCTCCTGAATTTGTATCTAGATTTGCTTTTGTTGGATCTTGAAAATGTTCCAAACTACTCACAATTGTCTCTATGTTTTCTTTTACAACTTTTACTGACTTATAATGAGGGCTCCAGCGAGTATCCGATAAACGTTTTAATTTTTTTCCAGTTTTCTCTTTCAGCAATTGCCATTTCTGTGTAGATGACGAAAAGAACGAATATAATTTCTCTACTGTTCCAAAACACGTGACACTGGAAGGAATGCATGCAAATGCATGAACTCCACAAAGATTCAAGGAATAATTAGAACAAGAACTGAACAGTGCCTTTGGATTTACTTCTCGGATTTTTCGTTGCATTCCTCCATGGACATCTGACGCGGCATTGTCATAACCTTGGGCCTTGCACAACGCAATATCCAGTACATGTTTTTCCAGCTGTTGCTGAATGTCTGAACGGATATGATCACGTTTGTTTCTTTACAATTTGAAAAAAGTCTTATCCGTTCGCGAAAATATCAGAACATACTAATAAACTATTTAATATCAAATTTAATATATTTTAAGAGGCAAATGTTTATTTTTCGACGTAAATAGAATATAAATGTAGGCGTACAAGAATGAATTATTTGCCCTTCATTCAGGGATTCCTGGGGAAGTACCCGCTACAAAGACGGGAATTCCCCCAACGTATTGGACGCGTTCAGCAAAGTTAAAAGAATATTAGTACCGCGTAAAAAGTCTAGATGGCTGTAGTGTTTTGATCTTCATGAAATTATGTAGGTACTTAGCACATTTTTAAAGTCTTGTTTAGGATTTGATCAGGCGAACGCGGAGGCATTTGGCGGCCCCCCAAGACCGGAAGCCCGGGACGGGTCGCCCCTTCCGCCCCCCTGTTAGTCCTCAACTGCATCGAACTATATTATTTGAAGACAATTTAATTGTCTAAATAATATGATACTATCAAAACGAAAACTACGACCCAAAGATATACAAGCAAAATAGAGAATATTGAATAAAAGCATGTTCAAATAAAACTTTTGAAATATGAGGATTGTTTCAAAATTATTAAGATTCAGGAAAGCTACACAAGCAAGGCATACCAGTTTTACATGTGTTCAAAGTAGTCTCCTTCAACGTCAGTACACTTTTGTAGATGGATTTCGATACACAGTGACTCGAGTTCGCGATCCATTATTAAACGTTGGCTGTAACCGCTGTACGTACACATTGCTCTTCGGATAGACCCATTTCAAAATGATAGTATATCGTGGCTCGTCAATGCTCACGTTTAGACACCCACACTTTGCGACACCAACGATTAAAAACGCAGGAAGTGACCACAACGCGTGCTTTTGTAGTTAAACAGATTTGCACGCACGGGCAATACTATATAGCGGCAGGAAAATCGGTGTTTGACAGTATCTCAATAAATACAGAGTGGCCCTCGTACACCTATTTTTGAAAATTAACGTCATTAAAACTCAAAGATTCTTATGATTAAACATACTACTATGCTTAAGGGGCCTAAGGTACTATTAAAATATTTGTCAAGTGTGTTTTCGACATATTTCCAATATACAATCTTTAAATGCTTTTTTCTTACAGCGCACGTATTTTCCCTATTTAATTTTCCACTTTGAAAACCGAAATTTGTCAGAAATTAAGAGGTTACTGTTTAAAGTTTGATTGTCGAAAATTTAATTTCTATTAGATGTTGGCGTTTTAAACGCTTATTTAGACCATTTTCCAAGTGCTAGTGGGTGTACCTAAACTTTTCATATCTTCTATAACTTCTAACCGAATTGCTCGATCGAAGCACGGTTTGTGACATTAAAAAGGAGTCCACTCAACCAGTCGCGAACACACCATAAAGCCAAATAAGCTTTGACTGCCTCCGTATATTGTTAAAGAATCACATCAATAAAAATCGATAACAAAAAAATTACTTGATAAAACGCCCTCTATGGTTATGGTCCAGCATCTCTACCGTTTCATAGATGGTAGGATATAATCGATTGCCGTACGGAGGCGCCGTTCAGCGATTAGGCGATGGGTCCGTCTGTGCAGATTTACTTATGTGTGTCGTTTACATATACGACACAGATTCGTCACAATTTATTTCTAATGCATGACAATCTATCAGCAGATAGACGCAATTTCAGGCCCACACTATTTTGAGTAACCGACAAAAATGAATCGTTTAGTAAAACTGAACGCTTTTATGTTATTCGATAGCATTTTACAATTAATACATATGTACATCATTACTCATTGTAGCATTTCACGACGCTGTTGTTTTTGTAGAACATGACAGTTTCTATGCAAGATTATAAAAAATGTACAACATTAGGAATTACTGTGGGGGACTGGAACCCAAACTAATTTCAACTTGTGTTATAGGTTTCCAGGCACCCACCCTTGAGAATCACGGTCACATGTTTATGATGAATGTATAGAATAAGTGTATGTACTGCATGTTAAGAGCATGTTACGTATGTTCATTCAGAGTAGAACACATCAAAAATATAAACAGAAGCAACAATTCTCAAGCGACTCGCCATTTGACGAAAACAATAAAATATGTAAATGAATGATATGAAAACAATAATAATAAAATATATTTAGAATTTAAAAAATAGTATTCCTAAATTTCATATTCCTAAATTTTTATAATTGTATATTGTGTTATTCTTTTGTGTAAGTAGTAAAAATGTTAAATTACAATTGTGAAAATTGTGATGTGTGATTTATTAAAATTAAACAGTAGCACAAACGCATTTAGTTTTCTTATAAAAAAAAGTTACAAATTCTGCAAGCGGGCAGGCCGTTACCAAATATAAACTTGACTCAAAAAATAGAAAATGTAAGTGGAAAATTTAATAGTGAATTTTTTAAATGTTTATTTTTGTTCTAAATGTGGCCAAAGAAAGCTCAACGACGATTCGTGATAGAATGCCTTTATTGCGTAAGTTTTTTCTTTATAATATAGGCAATATCTGAAGCGTATATATGATTTTGCTGTTTCGTGCCTACTTTGGCTCAAGCTCTTGTGACAAGCGTTTCCTATGATCGTCACTAGCGCGGTTCAAGCGTTCGAATCAGGGGGTCACATAGTCGAGGTTCGGTTAGGACAAGGTCTAATTCAATTACTATAATAAGGTAACGCCCAACCCAGAGGGAAGGTCATGATCCCTTTGAACCTGCCCCTATGCACTGGCTTAGATTTCCTGAAAATATGAACCGCTTCGGTCAGATTAATTTTGATAGATCTCTAAAATTAATTACATTTTCAGAAAAATGTTTTTAGAATAAATTTTAGACCGACCGATATCAAAATCTAATTCGTCCTAAAAAGTTGTATTTGTTGTTGTAAAGCTAAATAAATCAGTTGGTTTGTTCAAGACATATCGTTATAAAAATGTTTTTTTTTTTGGAATGTATTTTAAATTATTGCACTAATAAGTTCCAAAATTTAATCTCACCTCTTCTCCGTAAAAACAACGTCGATCACGGTAAAACGCATCAAAATCGGTTAGATCTTTCAAGAGACATTGTTAACGACCAATTCACAAAAGGTTTTTTTTTTCAAAATAAAGCCATTTTTTAAAAAATAAACCTATATGTCATATTTTTGAGTTTAAAAATATACGTCCAACGCTGCAAAGCAGATCGAAATCGAAGAGCGCTTTCAAAAGATAACGTACTTGAAAAAATAAAGCGTTTATTATTTCAAATGAACCTAGATTTTTGAACTCCAAGAGCTCAAAATCTATTAAAGCTAATCGAAATCGTAAATCTATTAAAATCGTAATTTAAGTTCGTAGTTGAGCTCGAAGATCTTAATAATTTACAGTCAGTTAACTTAGTAAATGCTTGGAGTTGAAAGTTTCTCTCACCCACACATGCACGCACATATGCACGCACATATGCACGCATACACGCACTCACATACACACTTACGATGGGTGGGATGATACTGGAATCTCTTTGTTGAAAAGCTAAAGAAATTCTAGGTCACAGGATAGCAAATAGTTACTACGAAATCTAGGCCATGCTTCATGACGCAGTATATTTCTCGAAACTATAGACAGACTCGCAGCATTACGCTGCGAAAATTACCTTATCCCTTGATTATATATTGTAGTAGCTGAGTTAGTGTAGTGGCACGTGAGGCATCCGGCCTCCGTGCTCAATCTAGCGAAAGCTGGCTCCATTCGCGCTTAAATTTAGTTGTATGTAGAAGGTTAGTAGATGAGAAAAACGGGGATAAGAAGAAAACTTGAACGGGACTCCTGTACAGTTGAAGTGGCCTCGTTGGCAATAAAAAGTGAAAAGCGAAATGTCTAATGCATTACATTGGATACACATGAAGTTCATAAACACATAAATTGAAGAACTGATCAAGTAAGTTTATTTGTCTTCCCACCGTTTTGACTCAAGATCCCGACTTCCCTAAAGCTCAGAAAGGTTACCATCTTGGTTACACAAAAGTAAGTACCTATAGTAAGTAAGTATATATATATGTCATTATTTTCCGTAAATAAATACATATAAATACTTATGTGAAATAAATGAGTAATACAAGACTCCTAATTCTCACATGAAGTACATTAAAATAGTTTTAAATTGTAAAATAGTTAACAACAAAAATTGTACAATATATATAACATTCAAATATAATTTTAATAGATTTCATAAAAAATCTATGTATTGTATTTGTCCTCATGACGCAACTTTTGAAAAATTTTGCTGTTTTCCGACTTAACTCGATGAGCTGAGTCAGAAAATACATATGGTTTAAAAGTTTATACATGTATCCATTTATATATATATATATAATATATTGCGAGGTTTGTCAACACGATAGCGTCTACAATTGTTTAGAAATCTTACTGAAACTCAACATACATTTTTTTATAGACGATTACAAAAGTCGAGTTCAAATATGAGCCAAATCGGTCAACTAGTTTAGAAATTACAGCATTTTAAAATTTTGTAAATCCGAAAATTACATATTTAATATGAATTACATAAGAAAATAAATTGAAATCTATTTCCATTTTGGTTGCCGAATGGCCTTTTCTATATTGTGATCATAAGTAAGGACCCTGATCTATAGCATTCTAAATCTATTTATTTTAAAATATAACAATTTTGAAAAGAAACTCTCACAGGATTAGTGTAAAAGGCTGAAGTTCCTTTTTATGAAACTTCCTCTTCTGATATCTCAATCGTTCACGTAGACCTAAAGCTCATTAGACCAGAGCGAATCCACCTTTTTTACTGAAAATGAGGCCTCTACTAAGTAATATTATATAATAATATTTGGCAGGAACTATGGCAAGTACCATATGGCATTCCACACTGAGGTAAAAGCTAACGTAACGCCCTACCCGTTACGTAACGTGCGTCACACGAGTGATGCCATTTTCTCAATATGGGAATTCTTGATTAACCTTTAAATCCAAATTATATATATAGCGTAATTTTTCTTGTATATATAATTCTCTTTATAGAATCGTACGCAAGTTTAACATGACTAATTTTTTTTTGTAAATAACAAACTAATAAGAGACAACAAATGTACCATTAATTTTTAATAACATTGATTTTTATTATTATAGGTGTATAGTTGGGTAATCTAATACTCAAGAACTGTTTGTGTCAAAACGTTAATAACTTTTTGGATTTTGAGAAATTTGAGATGCGTTGAAAGAAGTCCTAAAAATAGGTCAATTTTTTAATTAAAAATCTATAATAATTAATTATAGTAGCACCACCGTTCAATACCGCATCGTTAGATATCATTTTTCATTCCTCTGTTTTTATATATGAAGATGTTAGTTCCCTGCCGATGGACAAGGAACTACTGAAGCGATCTAAAAAGAATTTTCAATTGTACTTTTTTTTAATTTTGTCAGCAGAAAGCTCAAAATAGGAAGATGCGATCAAGTTGACCGTTGGACCTAACCGAAGAGCAGTATGTTCAGATAGACATGATTGGACATAGATGTACGATGCCTTTGCCTGCAGGAACTCGGAAATAAGATACTTTGACATAAACGTAAATTAAAATTTAGAACTGTGAGGTTTAGAACGGGAGAATAAAAGGCTTTTCATAATATTTTAATGATAATTTAGCCAGCGTCCGCAGACGAGGTATTCCAAAATATTTAAATGTATATCACGAGTTGAACGCCCTGGCGATCTTAAAAGCTGTTTTTGATGTGATTTCAGAGTTATATTTACTTACAGAAGATTGGTGTCTGCGACATCAAAGCGATTCAGAAACGTTGATTAAATATTTTGAAGTTTTATGGTCAAAACTTATTAGTATGAAATGTGTTCCGGCTATCAGAAGCTTTTAAATGGTGAAAAACTTTTTTCTTACTTTCAGAGAAAATCGTATATCCAGTTTTTTTTTGTAAATTTATTTTAAAAAATTAACAACTTTTATTAACCTTCAATAATTTAATTAACTTATTAAAAAATAATTACCATCAGATTTGAAGCTGTTCAACAAATTATATAATGTTGATTATAGTATTTGATAATAATTAAGATGACAAAATTATTCATAATATAAATTATGTTGTCTTGAATGAAATGTTTTCTAATATTTGCTTTTGAGAGACAGCGAAATTCTTATTCAATATTAAAATTAATCTTAAATCTTGACGGCAATTAACGTTATTAAAATATAAACTTTTTGTGTGTAAACAAAATTAATACTTATATTTATACGATACATACTATTCATACGATAATATTTCTTATTATTTATACGATAAATATTTATACGATAATAATTCTTATTATCGTATAAATATTTATTAAGCAATAGTAGGTTTTTACCAGTTAACTGGATTTTAATCTTTTTATTTATTAATTCTAAATTATTTTTATCATTTCCTTAGAAATTTCATTACCATAGCAAATACGGTAGCCATAAAAGGATTACCCTTGACATTAAATAAGAGAATTGTGAGCGTGCGTTTTCCCTGGTATTTATATTTTGCTTACTTTAGAGAACACTTTAAAGTACTAGCGCACATAATTTATAAATAACACCGCTCTCTTCCGCAATTATAAATAAGATTAAAATACCAGCAGCTTTCCTTTAAGTTAGTTGACCACCGTGTAGATCGTCTAGCGACTGTTAAGGGCTCTTTGTATTCTGAATAAATAAAGAAATGCATAATGAAATACGAACGGCGAGGCAAACTAACGAAAATTGTTTTTTTCCATCAAGATAATGCATCGGTTCACAGCTTTGAAATACTTGAACATCCTCCAAATTCACTGGACCTTGCCCCCAGTAATTTATATCTGTTTTCAAGTTTGAAGGAATATCTGAAAAGACAGATATTCGAAATTCATGAAGCGGTAGCGTTGCAGTACAGGAGTTTTCACATGTACAGGATGAAGAGCTTTTAAGAAGGGGATTTTAAGCTTAGAAAATAAATTTACCAGGTGCATTACGCCACAAAGCGACTATGTCGAAGAATTAAAAAACACTCAAATGTTACCGGCAACATACCATTGTCACTTTTTATTGAACGCTCCTCGTACTTATATGCAAAAGTTGCAAAAAAGTGAACAACTCCAACTTTACCCATCATAACATGTTGACGATGATGTCTCCAACCGCATTCTACCATCATATTAGTCCCTTTGCAAGTTATCACTGGTTTATCTTTGTTATCGTATGTATTATTGTGATAAATAAAATATGGTTGTAACTTGAGGATGAATTTAATGTTAGGTAGATTTACAAAACTCATTAATAAAGACTGATTTACATCGAGTAAATCGAGCTGGTCTGTAACTGCAGTGAGAGTGAGCAATCGATCTACGCTGTTAATTGATGCGTTAACAATCTTGATGTTTAAAAATGTAGTTTCATTGACTACACTAACTTTCTTGTCTTCGTCCACTGATGTCAATGTATATGACGATGGGTGTGTATAACGAGGTTATTATAGTGTACAATAAACTCGTTATACACACCCGCCACTCGTTATATACACATAGTCACTAGGCTATGCCTGTGGCTTCGCCCGCATCTAATTCGGTCAATTACATAAATTTTTATCACAATTCAACCCCTCCATCATTTATTAATCCACTTCCGCTCCGTCGCCCCCTTCTCCTACTCCACTTCTATCACTTCTCTCCCTCCACACAAGCAAATCTCCCCCTCATCACCCATCAGTAACTTCTTAGACTATACCTTTAAAAAGAAGATAACTTTTTTTATGAGATTCATTCAAAATAAAATAAAACCTACATTTTTATCAGATCATTAAAAGATCATTAAAATCCGTTCAGTAATTTGAGAGATATGCGCGAGCAGACAGACAACAAAAAATAAAAAATTCTTGTTTTCTCTTATATTACATTTCTTTCATCGTTCCATTTCCATTTTCTGTACATACCTTCAATGTGCAGACACTCCGGGTTCTACTCTTTTATAATATGTATAGATATGAAAGGTTAATTCAAGTTTCTGTCTCTGTATGCTGCCTTGAACTTCGATAAGACGTTCATTGACTATAGAAATTATAAACTTAAAAATTGTTTACGGCTATCTTCACACTGGTAGGTACTCTAGAAAAAAGGAGGATGTCCATGTGGTTATGGGAGTAAGTATCGGTATCAGAGTTACTATATCACAGCGTAATATGGATTAATTTATATACGTTGACTGTGCAAGCTATTACGGAAACTTTCCGTTAAAATATTTATCGTTGTGGTTTGGATCTTCTTGAGTTCCAAAATATAGTTGTCTATAGGCACTTGAGCTTATCGAGCTCGAAGATTCGAAAGGTTGACCCTGCAGGCTATTCTTGATACTTACCGTTAAGATATTTATTTATGTGTTTTTGGTCTCCATAAATTCCAAAATTTAGTTGTCTACAAGCCCTTTAGCTTTTCAAATTCGAAAATCCGAAAGGTGGTTGACCCTGCAGGCTATTCCTGAAACTTAAACGTTAGGGTACTTATCCATGTGTTTTTGGTTTCCATATATTCCAAAATTTAGTTGTCTAAAAGTCCTTTAGCTTTTCTAATTTGGAAATCTATGATTGTTTACAACTCTTTAGAGCTCAAACAATTGATGTTTGATCCTACAAGCTATTCTTGAAACTTACCGTTAAGATATTTATCCATGTGTTTTTGGTCTCAAGTTTCAAAATATAATTGTCTATAAGCCCTTAAGCTTTTCCAGTTCATAAATTTAAATTATATAAAAAAGCTATTTTTGTTTTTCAAGTACGAGAAAAATTTTTAAAATTTATCAGTAAAGTAGTTTAAAAATAATTAAAAAGCATTTTTAAAAAAAAATTGCTTTGATGCTATCTCCAGAACAAATAACCGATTTTCATGCAACTTATGGGAATACATGCAACTGCTTGTGGAAAAAAAACTGATTATGTATTGGTTCCGATCAGTAGAGTATCTTCTTAATAGTATCTTTCCAATGTATAAAAACATATCATTTTTCATAGTGGGAAAATAAAAAAATGAACAGAAATGAACACAAAACATTGTATTAAAATTATTCACAAAAGAATAAATTTCTTTTATCTAGTGGTCGAACAGTTTTGACATTTATATGTAAAAAAAAGTCGAAAATTAAATATTCGGGAATCTACCTCAATGTTTAAATACGAATACATAATTATAAGAGCTTAGAACGTCGTGGCATTGAAAAAGCACAGGAACATAAATACGATTTTTCATAAATACTAATCAATCAATAATATCGATTATAGTTTTGAAATATCGATTCGTAGTTATTGATTTATTTATTTTTTAAAATATAGTAAAAAATTAACATGTAGAAAGAATACAAAATCGTAATAACGACTTGTACTTCTATTACTTTAAGTCCAGAGAAGTTAAGGTTTTATGATACCAGACAAAATCATTTTATTGAAAAAACAAAACAAAAATTCCAAAAGTTCACACCCAAAAGCATTTTCATTAATAAAATATTAATAAAAATGAATATTTTTAATTCGGCTATATGTTTTAATTTGGCTACTGGTTTCTAATATTCTTTTTTCAGCAACGTATTTCAAATTGCATGCTTTTGGACATACAGGCTGAACGCTTAAAATGAAGTTGAATATGTCAAATACCAAATAGTTAGCCACTCGTTAAACCATTAAATGTTTAATTGAAAGTTTAATTTAAGTTTTCAGTCATTTTCAGTGTTTGATTGCTCAATTGTAGTTTTAATTTGAATTTAAAGAATCTCAGTGAGTATGCCATTCATGGATAATGTGCGTGATTTATGGTACTAATTGAGTGCTATTTAATAAATTATTTCTGAATATTGTCTAAATATAAGAAAAAATTGCGCAACTATTTCTTGTAAGTAATACATATTTGTATATAAATAAAGCCATGACTTTCCGCGTTTGCGCGCGTGTCATACACTTAAATTACAAAGATGCGGTTTTCTCAATCTCTTACTAAGATTAGCTTTATTGAAATTAATGTACTACAAATTTAGATCGTGATTTATACCGCGTGAAAATAGAACAAATTTCTTTTTCCTATGTCGATCTGTCGTCACCAACGGCAATCTCCAAGACCAGACCAAAATCGGCATCGAAATTGTGATCGGAATGGGGAACGAGAATTCAATCATTACGAGAAGCGACAATGAATTTAGAATCGACATCGAACGCAGGATAGGGTTTGGGATAACGATTGATAGCGACATCGGCAGCTAGATCGAGACAGGGTTCATAGAGAATATGACAGAATACATTCAATATCCATATGGTTGAAGTTGAATGCTAGTTTTATTAAAAACAATAATAATAATAATAATAATATAATATCACTCCTATTTCCTAAGAGGATAGGTAGAGATACATTTCCACATGGCGGAATGCTTAAAATTTGGCCCTTTTTTAATATACCGGCATTTTGGCCTGCATAGGATTTTCTAGGGCGATTCTTGCCGACCTTTTTATCATACATATTCGCTCTATACATTTCTTTCATGAGTCTACTTTCATCCATTCTTACCAGACGGCCAAACCACCGTAACATATCTTTTTCTACTCTAGTCACTACATCTTCTTTCAATCCACACCGCTCTCTGATATCATTGTCCATAGGAAATTTGATATAGATCAGAACAATGATATTGATATAGATCAAAAGACACTCCATACGTATCACACAGAGATTGCATTGACTCTACTTTCATTTTTCGTCTGTTATACTATATAACAAATAGCATCCAAATTGTTATTTAATATTCGATATGTTGGTAATCTGACTGGAAAATATAATAGCAGAGAGCTTCATGAGCTGCTGACGTCAGAGAAACTTATGCTATTAGCAGAGCATTATTATGAACCGAGTCGGTCTTTTCTATCAAGGGGAAAGGTTCGCTGCAGTTATGCAATTAAATGTCAAAGTGCATATGATCTGCGCATGCTCTAGTCGGAAACACGTTTCAACCTATGCAGATCTGACCTGGTTAATTTTAATTAGCATAGATCGTCGCGTTCATTCATCATTCATTCGGGGTGAGGGGAGCCGAAAACTCAAGGATGACGTCATCGGTAGGTCTAAAATCACAAGCTGCGCACCCCGCGCTCGGGCCACGGGACCCGCTCGCGACCTACTGACCCAAAACGGGCCCCCGGTGACGTAGGCATTGGTACATCCCGGCCGACAGCTTTCGGAGACGCCGCGCGCGGCCAATAGGTCTCAGGATACGAAACTACTGTCGCCACCGTACACTGCGCTTTCAATGGAAGGTTCTACTCCATGACGACCATTTAGCTGTGTGCGAGCCTGGATACAGACGCATCCGCGGATGTAACGCGGCCGGGGCCAAGGCTGGGCAGAATATCACAGGATGTTAAATATAGACCGACGGCCTTCGGTATTAAAAGCTTTTGTTGAATATTATAATAAATAACTTACATAATTCTTTGAATGAAGAAGAATTAATTACTAAAGAAAATAACTGAAGGTCGAAAGCTCGATTTTTGTAATAATTCGTCACTTTCTAGTTAAGTTTGTACAGTAGCAATTTTTGTAATAAAATATAAAATGAATATGTATAGATTTGATTAATTATTTTATGAAGTCCAAGAAGAAATGACAATATATTGAAATGAATGAAATATGAAATAAGGGTCAAAAAATCTTTAACCTCATGTTACTAAATCCAGTTTTTTTTTATGAAAAGTATCGCTAAACAAATAATATCTTCGTTTATAAATTTAGAAACAATTTGAAAAATTCGCCTTTCCACGTCCACGAAATGCGTTCACGAATTTGATATATCACATCATATGTCAAATTCATAAATTCAATTTTCTGTAAAGTATCATGATTTGATTCTTTAAAATGTACACACACACACATATATATATATATCTAGATGTATAAATCGTCAATATTGAGTATTTGGATTGAATTAAAAAAAATCATTTATTTCCACTCTTGTATAGATCAAGCTAAATAGAACACTATAATCAAGGCGTAGTCTCTTTAAAGAAGTATTACGTATTTGTGCACGTGTTGCTGATAGGCGCGGGTATCTTCGAAGATTAGTGCAGTAGGCTGCAGAGGAACCGCACAGGCCTAGGCGTATTGGAAATATATTCCCAACGATCATTTTTTAATGCCAATGATTTATCATGCCCGATTAGCCGTTGTTCCTTCAACCCGTGACCAGAGTGAGACCTCATTATGTGTGAAAGGGGATACTCGCTCGCTGCAATTTATAAGAAGTGACAGGCTTCTGCGTCCCGAACGTCATCGGGCGAGCTGTGTCCGTTACACCACGATATGGCTGTTTACTTCCGCGACGTGATCGCGAAATGGTGTACTTGATAACAATGAAAACGGAAAAACCTTTGCATTCCAGCATTTCAAAAGAACCTATAGATTTAGCGATTTCATACATTTTTCAAGCAATGCCGTTTGCGTTGGTACTATGGAAATTATGTATATCATTCTCCATACTTTAGAATAGAAAATATGCGGTTTCTTCTGTAGCTTTGAATTAACAATAGCGGATATTTTTATTTACATATCATATTTACATAATATATTTACGTAACGTGAATGCGCTTGATTTACCTGGATAATGGCGTTAGTAGTTTAGTAGACGTCGGCGTGTGTACATTGTAAGCAAAAAAAAAAAAAAAATTAGAGCATTTGGAAATTAACCACAGGCGAATTTTCTAATGAGATTTTGATGTAAATCTATCTAAATAGTTTGATCCAGCCGGACGTCGCCGCCGGATTGGTGGAAAACTCTGTCGGAAGTTCCCGATCCGCCCTCAGCCGAGCAATCACTGGAGGCCTACAGACCTTAATACGAATTAAAAATACGTGAAGTTATGATCCCGTTTAATGCACAACTTGTCTAATGCTCTGAAAAAGGGATTGCTGGGTGTGCTGGGTAAGCGTGCGTTGTTTTCAATACTTTTAAGATTTATTGTTTATTTTAGTTTTATTATTTTGGCAGGAAATTAAATGTCGTACATGAGGGCGAAATTAAACTGTTCAACATCTTTAAATTGAAATCGAGGTTTATCTCCACAGAAAATTATTGCAGAAATGCAATTTTTTCAATATGATATTATTCTATTTATTATCATTACAACTTATACTTGCAGTATATAAAAAGTGATTTGATTTATCTGCATCTTTCGTAATCACACAGTCGCCGGTGTGGACAATAAATACTTTATTAATATTTCGCCAATGATTGCACTGATATGAATTTGTAATTATTCTCTTTTTTTATTAAAACTAACCGTTAAATAAAAAAGGATTAGTTTTATTAAAAAATAACCAATAAATAAAAAAAACCGTACGTTATGACAATGGACACTTTCACTTGTGACCTCGTACGGTCGTCGAACTGAGAAAATGCTCATTTGAATAAAGTCTACTTAATGGGCTGACGGAGCTACGCGGGCGCAGGCGGGCCTTACTCGAAGCCTGCAAGTATAACCATATCCGGGTAGATCAGCCACTCGTCGGAACTGCAACGAGTGCATTGCAGGGAGTGTACACAACACGCAAATGTGCTGATAATGCAGCATACGTAGTTGCGGTCATTGGATAGAATTTTAAACCATTGCATTCGTAGAACACCTCTGAACTCTTAACATATCTGCCCTGGTTCTCTCTCAGTATTGTGTTCTAGGCTTTCTGAACACCGCAAATACTTATAATATATGAGACGGATTATTTTTTTTTTTTTTCATATCTGTCATTTTTATGTCATTTACACAAATTCGTACCTTATCTTTGGATTTGTTTACAGGTTAGTTATCGTACTGGCATAGATCCGCAGCGTCTCTGAAACTTTTCTCTTCAACATTCCACAAGTTAAATATTTCTTCCAAATAATTAGGCTACCTTTTACCAATGACGTTTTAATGGAAAAGATCATGAACCTAAGGTCTTTTTCGAAAGGTTGACTATTGAAAGTTTGCATGACTTAAATGATAACGTGTTTTAAGATTTATTACTAAAATATTTTTTTTTTTAAAAGGAAGATATTTATTTTCTGAGAAAACCAAGTATGAGTAATCTATTTATTAAAACCTCCAAAAAAAAAAAAGGATAAGGTTCTAAATTTAAGTGAATTTTATTGTTTTGGTTGACTATATGCATAGCGTCCGTGATTATTAACCGATTTTAATAATACTTTTATTTTAAAGAATGTACCATAGTCTTTAATTATTTCCATACAAATTCGGTTAATATTGAACTCTGTAAATAAACACGAAAATCCAGCTGAAAAAAAAAGTAATATGTTTTATACTGTTATGGCCTTGATAAAAATTATCACTAATACTTTGATAAATTATTATTTTTTTGTAATAAAAATTTGATTCAAATTACATAAAAGAGTCAGTTAACAATTATTTAAAATTTTAAAAGCTTAATTTTTTTTTTCAAATACTCCAATCTAATTAAAAATATATATGTGTCCATCTGCACGAATTCACTAAATGAAAAGTTTCGAACCAACAGTAGTAATCCTAGGAACTTAGGGTTAAGTTAAAGTAAAGATAATTATAAAATGAAACTTTAAATAGGTAAAATCGGTGTGGATTTATGGATGACGAACTTTTTGAATTAGATGTGTACGTATGAGTAATATACGTAATTGTAAAGTGTTAAATTTCAATTGAACAAAATGTCAAAAGTGTCTTTAAATAAATAAGAATATATCACAATTCGAGAAAAAATATACTACTGACCAAAGGAAGAGTCAGAGGTTAATTAAGAATAATTATTGATGATAAATGTAATTACTGCTCGAATGCACTTCATTTAGAAGTGATGTGGTTTAAGTACGTTTAATGATTTATAAAAACAAGTTCTGTTGAATTGTGAATTTCATCAAAAACCGTAAACCGTGTGCAGTTTGTATTTAGATGTAAAAATTAAATATTCGTTAGTTTCATTCGACAACTTTTTCCTTTGTAAAATATTGTTTTTTAGACATTTTTTGAATCCATAGAAAAAAAAACAATTTTTGACTATATTACAATTACAATAATCAAGAAACATTAAAGATGTTATGTGAAATGCGGGTCGTGTGGCCACCGCCTGTCTTCGACATCATCTTCATGGGCGATCCATAAGTTAGTAGCTTTAAATACGTTCAAAAACAACGACAGCCAATACAAGGAAAATATCTAAATCGGTAATTAATATATGAGCGTAAGAAATTATTAATTTTCTGTAATAAATATTTCAGATGTGTAAATATTTATCGTCTATGTAAGTTTAAATTTTATTCCAATTACACAGAATGCGTGTAATACATATTTAAAGTTGTTTTTTCCGATTGCCATGTCAATACATAGCTTTTGTTTCTTTTTAGGAACACATCGAATCGAAATCTTATAAGGATTTTAAGCGTCGTTATTCTAGTTTTGAGATTAAAATCTGTAGAAAATATATATTAAAACGTGACGTGTTAAAAAAGACTAGTCAAAAATCAATAAAGAGTAATGGAATTATGAAACCTTCGATTAGCGTATTGAATAAAATCATTTATATTAATGTTCATTAAATAATGAGAATAGAAAAATTATAATTATTGCGTTCATAATATTTATTTATGATTGCACTTTAGGCGTCAAAGGAAATGGCATAGGTGTATTAAAAAGACATAAATATATCGTTCATGGTTTTTATTAAATAAAAAAGTCAACTTACATACAAAACATGAAATACTTATTTATCTAGAAAGGTACATTTAGACTACTAATACATACATCTAGTTGCACTCGTTTAAATTAGTAGTAAGTAATATTTGCACCTCGTCAAATTCGATATTTAGAATGAACCGCCGTCGGCCCGCGCGCCCGCTCCCGCGCGTGCTGCGCCGGGCGGCGTAGGTGCGCTCTGGGACATCCTATTCGATGACAGCAGTTTGCGGGATGAGCCTTATCTTATAAACGTGTATAATTACATAGTCGGCCAAGGCACTGTGCTTGTGTTGCAGGCATACTTCGATACCTCGATCAATAATTTGACATGACGCTGGAGGGATCTTAATAATGGTTTCCCGATTCTGCTACCTACACGTTATAAACTTTTAAAAATTTACTTCTCGTCCTCAACTCGGAATCGTTATAACTTGTCATGATATCGACTACAGTTCGTGGTGTTCATAATGGAAGTCTCGGAAAAGAAAAAAAAAACGGCGTAACAGATAAATGGAACCGCGCTATCACCGGTACGACAGAAGTGTCGAGTGAACGCGCGTCCTTTGAACGTCACAGTCTTATCGTCCTCTCTAGCCTAGCGGCGCGCGGCGGCCGGCCGCGGCCCTCCCCCGTACGCTATCTAGTCTTGATATGCTGAAACGTATTCCACTACGCTTCTTATAAGATTAGTCGCTCGTAACTTGGAAGCAGTCTCCAGGTCGTCCCGCGACCGCAGCGGCGCCGCCGCCCGTCCGTCCCGTGCTGTTCCCGAAAAAAATCGTATAATCCGTATCCATCGATGCGTTGACGATTCGTTATCGGCGTTTATCGATGCAGGCCGGAGGACGTGCAGTAGGCGAGGTTCCGGGGCACGCGCTGCGTCGGCAGGCCGGACAGCCCGCGCACGTACGTGTACGTCACCGGCGGCCGCAGGATGCGTTTCGGCTGCGGATTCTTCTTGGGCTGGCGGGCGCGCTCCGTCGACGAGCACGACTGCGAGCGTCCCAAGTTCAAGCTTTGGAATACGCGCCGCAGCGACACCGTGGAACGAGGCCGCCGACGCCGCTCGGAGTCGTCGCTGCCCGAGTCGCTGACGGAACGGTCGCGACGCAGGCTCGAGCACGAGGACTCGCTCTCGACGCTGTCGCTGCTGCTGCTGCAATTGCCGAACGAATCGTCGTCGGCGGCGCGCCGCGAAAGGTGCCGGCCCAGCAGGCGTAACAAGCTACTACCGCGCGCCGAGCTCGAAGTCAGCTCTTCCATCGGTGGATACACGACGATCTTGGGCGCGGCGGACTCGCGGCGGCCGCCCGGCTTGTCGGCGCGCTCGCGCTCCGCCTGGCTTACTGGGAACTCTGCGACGAGCCTCCCGCTCGACACCTCTTCGAGTCCTAATTTATTTTTCATATGTTCAGAATTATCGCCGACTTCACAAATTCGAGGATCGTATGATCGATTTCTTAAGGACAGAAGAAAAATACTATCGTTTAAAAGTTTTTCGAAATCTTTCGCGATCGTAAATGTAGACGGATACGACGCCAATGGTTAAGGATAGGCCGTCTGACTGACGATGGACGGCGCGCGATGCCTTATATATAGGGTAAACGGCTTGACGCATGCGCGTCGGGGACGCTGCAGCGGTGCCTCCCGCCGTGCGCCCGCCGATGCACCGCACGAACACTCGGAGGAAAGCTAAGGAAATGGGATCTGAACCTGTACACCGGGGGACGTGCCCTCGAGTAGGTATCGAGAAAAAAGAGTTAACAAACCGACTGTTTAGATTCGTGTAAGCTGTGTACAAAGCTCAACGTTAATGTAATTATAATTACGAGTAACTAGTGGTTTTTAATTTTGGTATTTGAACTATCTAAAACTTTTAAATTAGACTTAAAACCGAATTTTAAATTTTTAGAATAAAGTGAATTATTTAATAATTTCGTTTGCAAAGAAAGTAAATGATTAAAAATAAAACTATATAATTTTAGTTAATAACAATGGTAATTCTGGATTACGTCACTTAGAGGAGTTACTATAAATCTTCTAGTATTGGAAATTATGGTGATTTTCTACACGGTAACATGAAGTATAGGCAGCAACGACATGTTCTGTTAATGTCAAAGTTCACCTTAACATTTTACGTATGGATGGATTTATTTGTAAGCATATCTTTTGTTTTCTTTCAATGTACACCACACATATGATAATCCTTGATTTTTATAGACATTTTCGTTTCTATATATTTCTACAACAGATTAAAAATACAATTACAAAATCACCTCATTATATTTTTCAAACACATTATTACATAATAATTTATACAAGTGACTTTTAAAATAATTTAATTATTGTGTTAGTAGTACCTAACATTTTTCAATATGCGATTGTGACTCGAAATATAGCGCTCGCAAATTTTTAAATGAATTGCAACATAAAGTGATAATCATGAATTTGTTAATTTCTCATCTTCATGCTTCATGCTTTAAATCTTTCGAATTATTTATAAATAAATATTGGTAACGCCTAAAATATTGGTAACGGCAAAGATTGGCAAACAAAATAAAGTATTCAAACTCATTGCTTCCATTGCGAGGGTTCATATGTCAATTCTTATTTCCCCGACATATTTATAAGTTGATTCTCTTAAGTTTTGTTAATGGCTGTACTTAATAACGATATTAAAGAAGCAACTTAAAAATTTTATTTTCAGTGGTTTCTTTACATTTTGAAACATTTTATTGAAAACAATAACCCGTATTCTAGAACACCTGGTACTCCTTCACACAGTTGCCGCTTTTCATATAGAGGTCGCTGTGGTGCAAGATATGTCTTATTACATGTTACTTTGAAACTAATAAAATCACTCGATTAAAAAATAAATATTATTAGTAAAATTTTTGGTACCCAATAACGATACATCTACAATAATAATACGTCGTTTAGTGTTTAACATTGCATTAAATAATTATGTGATATGAATTCTAAACGCCTGTACGCAAAATTCATCATTATAAAAGGAACTTTATTATTAGCATCATCTAGTTAGAACTTTAGGTAAAAAAGGTAAGTTGCTGAATACGTAAATAACTCACGCATCTGTTTTATGCCTGTAAATTAAAAAAATATGTATTAATCATCAGTAAATGTCTACGCAAAGTAAACAAATACCGTATACGACCTTTACCGACAAGAATAAAGACAGGAATACAATTTGTGTATCTTTAAAAAATATGTCTAAATTTAATTCGAATGGACAAACCTAATTCGTTGAAATCATATTGAAATTGCTGATGTCACAGAACGTAAGATTATTGTTGTCACTTTTTGTGCATTTACTTTAATTCTACTTACGCTCATAAGTAACATATGTGTCTGGTTATAAATATCAATTTTCAAAAAACATCTTCTGTTTTAAAATTTCTGTTTATTTAACGTGTTTGTTGGTTTCATTGATTACATGCAATTCGTGTGAAATATAGTATCATGTAATTTTTCTCACCCTGTTGATTTATTATTTACACAGATTGTAGACAGTCGCACAATAGAAAATTCACAGTAGACATTGAAAGTTAACTAAAATATTTCACCTTTCTTATAAATCAAAGTCTGAATTCGCTAGCCGTCTCTCATGTTCAGCTGAATGTAACTAACTTGTGTCAAATACCTCATGGGAAATGTAATAAAAAGTGTTTATTTAAAAATATATCGACAAAAGAAATAAATATTGTATTCATAAAATGTAATTTTAAAAAATAATAATATATATTATGAACTTCTTTTAATTATGGGTCATAAATTAAATTTGAAATAAATGGTTTTGATCTGTTTAGACTAGTCCTTGAAGTATATCAACTGACCGGTAACTCAATCTTTATAGATTTTTTCACAAGGTTATCTATAAGTACACCTAATCTCCATGATCTCGATAGCAAAGAGTTTGTCTCACGAATTAGAAAAAAATATCAATTCGAATCGTGTATACCGAGTTGGCGGCGTCACGCGTTTTGCGGTATTCTTCGAAACGCCCTCGAGGACAACAATGAAAGAGACTAAAGGGAAAGGTTTGTACTTTTGAAATTTTTTTTTAACATGAAATTATTGAAAAAATAAAATTTGTAATGCTACATAAAGGATAAAATAATCAATTTCCTAGGTCTGCAATTTCTGATTATCAATTTTTAATTGTGTAGTAAATTAATAATTTTTAATATTATACTACTATAAAGTACTATATCAATCTGCAGCGTCTGTTTGTACATTAAATTTTTTTATTAAATTTCGTAATAGATATTCGTTTTATGACTAGCTAAGAACTATGACTGACTAACCCCAATTCTACCGTTTTTTGCATTTACGCCCGTTTGTCTTATATATTTTTTTGTAAGTCAAAAACATCTTAACCGAATATAATTTAAATTGGTATACTGTAATTACATATAATTACGCTCATGATATCCTTACTGTCTGTCAGTCTGTATGCTTGGTAGCCTATCCACATCTTTTACAACTTAAAAAAGATTTCACCAAGCTTCATGAAAATTGGTATACAGCAAGAACATGTGATCGCACAAATGATAAGCTGTTTGTCAGTCAGTCTGTCTGTCTGTTTATCTGTCTGTTTGTCTGTCTTCATATTCTTTTATAACTGGAAAAAATTTCACCGATCTCGATGAACATTGGTGTACAGTAAAAACATGTGGTTGGGCAAATGATACGATGCTGTCTGTGTGTTTGTCTGTCTGCATATTCTATTTTAACAAACTTCAAAAAAAAAGAAGGAAGTTCTTAATTCGGTTATAGTTTTTTATCTTTGTTACCTCAGAACTCCGTCATTTGGAAATTTCCTTATTTGTTTGAAAGAATATACTTCCAGATTGGTCCCATTTTATCCAAAATCCATTTCTGATAATAAATTGAGGAGCATCTTCCCAATATGAAACCATTTGCTTGTTTTGTCAGTTGTAAAGAAAGTATCGTTTATTGACCTGGGATTGATAAAGAAGAGAAGACGACAGAAGGCCACCGGAACTTGTCAATGCTAAGTACTTTATGGGTAGCAATAAATCATGGCGATTAAGATAGTTCATTATAATAGAGAAAATTTAAATAAACGATTCTGACGAAAATGGTACCGTGGAACTTAATCAGATGATGAAGTCAGAAGGTAGACACTGGAACTCCATAATAAAACAATGTATACTACACGTGTTTGGGTTTATTGGAATCGTCGTGATATGCCCGCTAACTATAAATTATTTTAACCCACTTCAAAAAAGAAGAAGGTTCTTTGTTTGTCTGTATGTATACTTCCTAATCACTTAGTCAGGACCTGATGATTGGAACCAAGAGAAATCGAGCGATACCCTCAAATGTTATAAGCACATATAGTGCATATGCTCCTTTTTATAGTTATTCAAATTTTTGCGTCTGATGGTTATCATCTCACGCTGCTGAACTGATGATTGAAGCCAATGTACTCCTTGACGGTTAAGAGTTAGGGGATAAACTGAAACTTAACGACAGAAATTAATCTTCAGTAGCTGTTAATAAAACCAAAAGTAAAACTGTAAAACGAAAATACATAGAATTAAAATTAATTTTTCATTAATCTACCTACATATTTTTATTTATTTATATAATTCCAATGTAACAATCTAAATAGGAACACGTCGGAACTCTTTAGCGATAACAGTAGAAATAGGGTGAATTAATTTAATGTGGAATTGAATGAAAAATGTGACCTGTATAATTACAGAACTTTTACATTATAAGGAACAAAAGTGAAAAAGACGCCTGGCCAATTTTATTAATCATGACTTAGTCCACATGAAAAGTAGCTAAATAAATTATAAAGTTGTAATTATTCGATAACAACAAAATGCAAAAAAAATAAATTTTTAATAAAAAAATCGTCTTCACAACCTATGTAAACAATTTTTATTCGGACTCGGTTCCGGACAAAGCAGGTCCATAGAACATATGATTTATGAACATTAATATGTAAAGTTAAATATTGAGTCAAAAAGGAGATCTTCTCTAAGGAGATACAACTGTGTCTGATTTATCTTCACTTGGAACCAATTTCAAAAACAAGTAATTAATTATTTTTGAATTGTGTTTAAAAAAATATTTAAATAGGTTTTTGAAGGCGGTTTTGGTTTTTTTATTTTTACAAAAATTTGTAAATTAAAAAAGATTTCATCGATCTTGATGAAAATTGGTATACAATAAGAATATGTGATTACGCAAATTATAGGCTGTCTGCCTGTCTGCATATAAGTTCTTTTATAACTTAAGAACTATTTCATCGATCTTGATGAAAATTGGTGTTCCATCAGAATATAAGATTGTGCAAATAATAGGCTATTGTGTGTTTTTCTGTCTGTATGTGTGTTCTGTTACAAATTAAGAATGTTTTGATAGGTCATAACGAAAATTGGTATATTATAATAAGAGTAATTGATAGGGTACTATCTGTCTATGTATGTTATTTTATAATTTAAGAACGATTTGACCAATCTTGATGAAAGTTGGTGTACAGTTGTAAACTGTAAATGCTAAAATTTATGGGCTCTATGTTATTTTCATACGCCGTATAATAGCCATAAAAATAATTTATATTTTTTTACCTTCTTAGTAGCCATATTTATTTGTTTTTATGCAGTTGCATGTGGGTGTATGTTGCGTAATTTCCTTTTTATCGGAGGTAAGAAAGGTTGCATTTTGAATGGAACATTTTATGGAGCGAGGTATGACTTTAACCAATAATTATGAGACATTAAAATATACAATAAGGAATTACAAAAAAATGGCGTTGTATTGTACTCGCAAATGGGAGGATTTCTAAGAAACGGAGCTAGCGTTCGCATCTGAGGTTTTCTGCGTATTTTTGCTATTGAACCGTATTATTAAACTGATACTAAGAATTACTGCAGTAACAAGAAACACGTTGAGTAAATTGACTATTCACATTTCGCTTAGGTTTCATCTGCGTATTGAGTTATTACAGATTCTAAAAATTCTTTCACTCTCAGAAAGCAACACTATCCCCCTATTATTTTAATACTAGAATTTGACCCGGCTTTGTCCAGATCGGGAATGTGACCGGTAACAAAATCGAAGTTGCAAACAGGACGAGGAGCAGAATCGAGAACCGAGATTGGGAGGGTACGAAATCGAGAACGAGATCTAGATCGTAATCCACCGTAGAACCAAAATTATAATCGAGATCCTGAGCGGAATCGGAATATGAAGAGGTCAGAACTGAGAGCGGGACCGGGATCGTAAGTGAGATCAGAATTGGAACCTACTTAAATCAAGACCAGGTTCGGAATCGAGAATGATACGAATTGACATCGAAAACAGGAACGGGACCGGTATAGATATTGGAATCGAGAACGTAATCATTATTAACTATCGTAATCGTTTGATATATTCTTATATGTCAAATAATGAAGGAATTCATGATTCTTTTATATCATGAATTCCTTTATTTTTGAAGAGATTTATTCTGTTTACGCGGGCGGAGCCGCGGGCGTAAGCTAGTTAGTTTATATGAGGATAGGAGATATTATTCAACACTTATAAATTCTTTTTAAAAATGTAGTGTGTTACAAAAACTTTATATGGATTAACATATTTTATGATTTGTAGTTTTAATTTTTTTATCTCATTCTTCTTACGCACTCCATACTCCATCTGAGACCTATTGACTTGTTGAGAAACCAATATTGAATGGACAAACAAACAAACAGAAAGACAAAGAAGTGAGTTAATACTACATTGTCATTGTCCAGTTTTGGGCTACGTTGAAGTTACGTCTCTAGTTTACATGAAAGTTAGTTTAACATTAGCTTCATAAGTTTATTTTAAACAGTCGTGCCGGAGGTCCGGCGTATAGTCAATGTTTCCATATTGACGTCTTTCCAAACTTATCCGATTTTAATTATTCGACGAAAAGTATACAATGTTCTAAATAGCTAGATTGTAATTCGCCCAACATTACATTCGCCTGCCGCGCCTCGTATTCATATCAACGTTACTGACTGTCTGTCTTTGAAATCCCGAAAAAAAAACCTTGTAAATCTGTAAAAAAAACTCCGTTAACTTTTAATAGAGCAACATAAATAACTATAAAGGTTCAGGAGCGTGTTCATATTTTTTAAATGCCTTTATTAAAATTTTTCCTTAGCCCAAGGAGAAATCAATCAGCAACCCATTATTACAAAAGACAAAATGAGAATTATACTGAATATCTGTATTTACAGCTTTGCGCGATAAGCACTTTTCGAATCGTATTTATAAATTCTATCTCAAACTTTGTAGGATTTTCCTATTGTTAGGTATATTGTATCATTATACTATTGTTGGGCACACACACACACACACACACACACACACACACACACACACACATATATATACATACACACACACATATATATATATATATATATATATATATATTTCATGTGTAAAATATACATATATATATATATATATATGTATATTACAAAGACAGTGAATTATAACAAGCCTTAGAGAAAAAAAAATGAATTTCATTAAGATTTCTAAAGAATTGTAGACACTATCGTGCTGGTTTTAAGCGCCTTAGTGGCCTATAACTGAAAACAAGTAGGTATGTTGACTATTACTATTAAACTAGTGTAAACTAAAGTGCATCAGCAAAAGAGCGTATCTTTATAGAACTTACGTCCGTTTATTGAAAACCACAGTTCTTCGACAATAATTCGAAAATAATATATCGGACGATGTTCAAAATAACTTTTGTTGAAATGTTAGCCTCGTTATTTTTTCCATATTTTCTGGACGAAATAGCAATTTTTCAGAGCGATTATTTTCAAAATGATCCACATAATCAGAAAAATTGCTTAGAAATCTTAAAATATTTTTAAAAGATCTGTCGAAATATGTGCCACTCGTTGATCTTTGCTAAAAAAAAATTGTCAGCTTCTGTTACATGTATCTAGTGACTCCCCTAGAAATATTTATTTTTGCTATTTAACTACCGAACTAAGACACCTACACTATAAACATATATATATACATATATACTTTGCAGTTTTTTAATAAAATGGCTGCGACATATGGACGGACGGACGGATGAACGGACAGGACGAAACTATAAGTATTCCGTTTTTACCATTTTGACTCAGAACCCTAAAAAGCAGGTGCCAAGTTAATCAAAAGTATAGGCATCATCGATAACCACACAAGAAAATGTAGCGTTCATTATCAAAAAAACTTGTATTTAAGATGTAACTCCAATGAATTCTATATTATTAATTGTTGTACTATATTTCAATCACTTTTCCGCTGAGGTGTGCCCATCCTTGTACAAAGTTCACTTACTACCGAGTTCTTAAGCTCTCGCATGCTGGATTCATGTATGTTGGAGGCTGCGAAAGATCGTTGTCGTCAGTACAATGACCACGACCGGGCCGACAGCTTAACGCACAGCCGAACGCAACAAGTGGCTTATTAAAACCCATTGGTTAATTTGCTCGTGGTCCGAATCGAGCCCTGACTGGTCAGAGGACAACGATTTAATCCACTGAACTGCTATGGCCCTTTAATTGCTTAATAATTTATTAACACTAAATGACCACGTGTTTTTTAATTCTGTGTAAGAGGTGAATGTTTAAACCCAAATAATACTTTAGTTGTGATGAAATAGAAACAATGACTAGAGCTACATTTATTATAATATTTAATATCATGTATATTTACAGAATATTGTCTATAATATGTTATTACATACAGATATAATGTATTATTTAATTATTTAGAACTAATAATCAATACGGGGTTCATTACATAAATCAATCGATAATGCACCATTGTAATTGTCATTGTTACTTGCATACACAAGAAGGAAAAATATTAAGTAAGGATTTTGTAGACTTCCAAAAGACCATTCATTTAATCCTAACTTCTATTTCTTCTACTTAATGATCATCTAGAAATTATCGGCAATACAGTACATTGTGTAAGACGAAATTAATGGAAAAAATAAATCAATTTGTATCCATAGGTAAATATAACAGTGAAGATTCTTCATGATCTTCAAAAATTTCAAAACCGATCTAATGATGTGTAATTTCAAAGTAATCACTCAAAAAAACACATAGGGCAGCATACAAACATAGAAATAGACATCAGTTAGATATATTTTTTGTCGCTTAATTCAAATAATTTCAAAAGCAAATATTCAAATTGCTATGAAGCACAGACCACTATGCTAATATGCTTTAAAAGCGCATACCTATACATCCGACCGTTTCGTCACTTTTGTCACATTATTTACGCTAAAGAATAAATATAAGTAGACGGACTTTATCAGGGCTCTTTTGGTTAGCGGCCGTAATTACAACACCTCAGTGTAATAGTTTTAATCAGACAATGCAAACAAAAAGGGCCGGGACGTTGTTAAGCTGCTCGACGGTGAATAATAGATATTATGTTCGGGCCCGTGTTGATGGACTGTCAAGGGGAGTCGAGCGCTGGAGGCAACAGGGCAACCCAGGAGTTCATTATGTAACAACTTGGATTACTAAAACTGAGTAAAGAAATTCTAAGAGAAAAATTGTTGAAGTTGAACTAATCCTGCTTGTAATATTATGAATGCGAAAGTTTAAGACGCTGGATATGGATGTATTGTTAATTTCATTCGAAAACAAACAAATTAATTTCAATGAAACTTTACAGTTATACGGCTTTTACGTCACAATAATTTGCGGGTTGTAATTCATAAAGATACAATTTTTGTTCGTGGCTTCGCTCGCGTGAATGTAAAATAATTTCGTTTATTTGCAATGCCATATCGTTCATTCGTTTATTTAAACAATGCCGACTGGTCAGACAATGTTTAAGAGAGGGTCAAGTTTAAAATCAGTCTGGGATTGGAGTCATTAGCAGGATGAGATTGGGATCACGCGAGTGAGTAAGATAGTTTAATAATAAAAAAAATAGCGGCAGTGTGTTTTCATTGTAAAAAATATGGGTTCCTCAGGAATGTTTTTGCCAATTAAATCCAAGATAAAATCCGGATCTGGAGGAAATACGGAATCGTAACAAAGAGCAGTACTAGAATCAGAATCGAGATCGAGAACAGCATCAAGATTGACGGAGTGATCGGTCGATATAAAAGATGAGATAATTTATACCACGTCCGGCGAAAGCTAGTACGTTTAAGAAGGGACGGTCTTGATTTTGTCCAATCGATGAATTAAAAAAAAAATCAAGACATTTTATTTGGCTATCAAATCGTTATACGATCACGTGCCACGCATAGTTAATGGGTTTGCATCAACTTCGTCGCCACACGCTAAGGGTACCGAAACCATTTTTTTTTTGTGACGTTCTATTCCAATGCGGCCGAAATGTCAAGGAGCTATTTGTTTTTTGTCGCCGAGTAAGTAGGAACGTCGCCGCATAGGACCGCTGGTACGACAGCCGCGGACCGCCGCGCCGGCCGGTACGCGTCTGCGCGGCGGGCGGCGTTCACAGCGACCGCATACACCCATCACACAAACCATTTTTGTCATACCATATCGAGTGTTTCATGCAGATAAGGCGTAACTATAAAAAATGCCAAATCGACTTTTTGAGTCGTATCTGCATGCGCTTTATTTCTTCATCTAATCATACAAAAAAGTTTTATGTCAATACTTTCTAATAAGTAAAATTTAATAATTGTCAGGCTTTCAAGTAAAGACTAATCTTAAAATTGCCTTCAAGACATTTTATTTAGCTTCTCCTATAAAATTGAGCTTTTGTAGTTACGCCCTATCTGCATGAAACCCTCGATATTATCTATACGTGTTTGATTATGCTAAAATAAATCCCGATTTATGTATTACAATGTATGACTCACGAGGCGACAGTCGGCCGTCGATGAATCTCGCATTGAAGATGTAGACGTTCGATATTTCGGATAAGTCTGTTATCGAATGTTCGAATTCGATCGCATGCCTGAAGTCGGTTTACAGGCAGATAGTAGGATAAAATTTTCACAAGTGTCAAATTTTTGATACTTCGCTCGAGGGGTACTCTCCTACAATAGCATCATTCCAAATCGATGAACTAGGACATTGGAGTTCTCCGCTCCGGTTCAGTTCACTCAACGACCGTTCTCAGCGATGCAATGAAGACGTCCGGGACCGACGTCTTAATGTCCTCCCTTATGCGCGGAGCGAGTGGACTAACTTTACTCAGGTCAAAAACCCATTCGTCTATCCGCCTGCGGTCACGGTAGAATCCGGTACTTTACGTTTCGAAAGCAACGCCTTTAGATCACTAAACCATGGGCATCTTTATAGCTATGGTTTAATGATCTAAAGGTTTAAGTGATTTAAATCTTTAAAGTTTGATCAATAGACATTTGAAGTATGTGCATTTTTTACCGGTTAAGTCGACACGGGATTGTTTATAAGCGGTCTATAGGCCGTGAACGCACCTTAAGTGACGAGTACTTTGTGATTAATTCATTCAAGAGACACGTATCTGTACGTGTCACATAATAAAGAGAGACACCTACACGGCGGCACTGCCGGTTGCGGCGGCGCTTGTTCTCTGTCTTATGTTTTGGCATTCAAATTTATCTTTTTTTTCTATAATCATGTGCTCATGTGATTATCTATACATTAATGTATAGTTACATATTAATATACATAGAAGAAACGCTTAATTCAAAAACATATATTAAAAACATGATCTGTTTGTAGTACTCAATTAAAAATTATTGAAAAACGTCTATTATAATAACGATTATTATTGTCAATTCAAATATAATAATAAAGAAAATAGTTGTTACCTTTTGTTTTCCTCACATTGTTTATTATTTGGTAATTACATAAAAAGTATAGTATAAATAAAAATAAAAATACTACTTATTAAATTTATTTCATCTATTTTTGTCACTATTATTAATATTATAATTGACAATCATAAGAACGCAGGACAAGAGCTAGTTGGACTTACAGGTGAAGGGTTTCGCACCACAGTACGATCGTTTATACTTCATATTTTTTTTAAATATATAATGAAAAGCCAAAAAAGTAAGATCAAGTAGTAACTACCAAAAAAAATTAATTTCCTTAATGAAAACCACTATTAATATTAAACTTTATCCTATTATTATTTTGTGTTATAACGGCCATGGTAATTCACATTGAAAATTGTAAGTGTCTACTTTAATAGGTAGATAGAACTGTAATCAGTTCAAAAGGTACAGTCCTGTGACAGACGGATGGACGCACAGCAGAGCCTTAGTAATAGAATTCTGTTGACATCCTTTGGTTGAGGAACCTCAAAAACAAATTTTTAATTATCTTTTACTTCATATCTCTTATTTCAAATTTACCCTAAACAATTGCTTATTTTGTATTGTAACTTAAACGTGTGCTTTGAGCGTGCAGCTAAATATATACGTACTAAATATACGTACTTTGCTAAATTGTGTTTCCCAGAATTTAGTTGTCAATGATCTTTCTACCAGTGTAAGCCGATGAAAATTTGTAGGATTTGTTTAGGAGGGCAAAATTAATTTTAAAAGTGAGTTTAAAAGGAGCTAGTGGAAGAGGCACTACTTATTTGAAAAACTGTTTCGATTTTCTGTATTAAGCAATTATTTCGTGATTAGGTTCAAATATACCATTTAGTTTCGTGCTAGATAAAATTGCAGAATATCCACTTTAATAAAAAATAAACAAATAAGTCTACCTTTTTTTATCCTCCTGAACTACTAGGCCATGCTTCTGCTAACAAAATTATGTCATTAACCGGTGAAAATTTTCCCTGTCGGGAGACGATACAGCGGCAACATTGGATCATAGTATGGACTATTGATCGTTAGCATCGATTGCTTAGTGGTAAGAAGCGCGGCCTTGGAACCAGCTGATGCCGCGTTCGATCGTGACCACGGTGAATTGGTAACAACGAATCGGAAACGACTATTTTAAAATTTTTGTCTGCCTGTCTATCGGTCTGATCGCGCACGTTTCTGAAATCACTGAACGGATTTTAAAACAGTTTTCGTAGATAGAGCTTGGCTTTGAACCGAATATAAGATTTACATATTTTTAATGGGATGTTCTCATCTAAAGACCCTGCCTGAGAAGTTGCAAAGCAAATAATAATTGCTAGCGCAGAAGGCCGTCACGCACACGTCACAATACGAACGAACAAAACGTTAAAAACATTAAAAAAAAATACATGCGCGCAACCTTCTGTTCACGATGGGTTCGACCTATTGAAGAGTATACAATGGCCGGGGAGGGTCGAAGGGGAGGGGACCGATGAATGAGGGAAGGCTTTCATCCAGTTGCGGTAAAAACTTTACACGACAACGAATTCTAGACGGGCGGAAAGCTAACTTAAAATAATAAGATTTCGAGAAGGTATACCTTAGTGGTGAAGTAAAGATACATTAAATAACAGCAACTATGTAGGTACGCAAATATCTAATCGAATTTCAAACAAAAAAATTAGGTGACAAAAAGGAAACAAAAACTTGTAATATCACCTTAACGGTTTTCATTTTTACTTACAAAGGGAAATTATTTTGGGCAACTTCTGTTTAAATCTCAATAACTTCCTCGATCTTATATAATACTAGCTTTCGCCCCTAGTTTTACAGGATGGCTACATCATAAATTTCTTTATCGTATAGATGTATTATTGTGCGTAGTCGTCGATGCAATACCTAATCTGAACGCGGTCCTATTCCCACTCTCAAGCTTGTTTTTTTTTTTATTAGTTACTTTGCGTGTTTATGTTCTACTCTAGGCTGAAAGTTACTATTCTGCCAGCTTTACTTAACTTCTCTTAATATTTTTGCCGTGAAAATATTTTTACAAGCTCTCAACAATTATAGCAATAAGTGAGATCGTTGTTCATTTTACATTTTATCAAGCTTTTAAAATTAAGTAGTTGTCATATTCTATACTAGTTTTATCCTGCGACTACACCTGCGTGAACATAGAACGAATTCATTCATTTTTATATGTTGGCTGATTACGTTATCAACCATGATCCTTATCTGGTTCCTGCATTAAATCTCGATCTCGTTCCCGCTTTCGATTCCAGTCCTAGCCCCGCTTTTGATCCCAATTTAGTTCTCGATCTAGATTCAGATTCTGTTGAAAATAGACATAATGTGACAATAATGTGAAAAATAGCAACGAAATGAGCAAAAAAACTCTAATATAAATGTTAAAATAAATGTCGGTGTTGAATGATGAATAGTTTATAGTCCGGGTACAAACTATTCATCATTCATTACCATCAAATTCTGACAAATACATGCGAACAAATACAGAAAGAGACAAACAGGCAAAAAGTCTAAAAACCGTTGAAATATATTCTGTCAACATTTGTAGTACCGCTCACAGTAATTTTTCCCAAATATCTTTAACGTTCAGATTTTCCTTTCCGCTGTTTTAATACAAGTATAGATAATTACAGATAAAACGTATATAAAAACGTTTTTATTAAGTTTCGGAAATCACGTATTTAATAGGGATGAGACGTATCTATTCTCTATCGGTTAGAGGGTTAATTACTATTTTGTAATATTTTATCGTGGTCCGTTCTGGGTTAAAGGCTATAAAATAATTTCAATAAAATTAATAACCGCCTTCAAAATCTTAAAATTATTAAATTTTTTTTTTGAGCCAGTGGCGTCAGTGCCAGCTAAAGATATGCCAGATGCGGTTTTGTATCAATAGTATTATTTGACATCGTCTCGACTTTGCTGATGCACTTATTTGTTGAGTTTGGTTGTTTTGTTAACTTTTGTGTTCTTCGCTTTCATTGATTTGTTTATATTTTCATTGATTTATATTTTCAATTTCCTTTGCTTTAGCTGGCACCAACTCCAAAACCAACTAACTGTTTAATTAATTTAATGTTTTTGAAGACAGTTCTTATTTTTCATTTCTTTTTAATGTTGTACTATTCAAAATTTGTTAGTAATTAGATAATTAAGTTTCACGATTCATCTAATTTTTACTCATGTTTTAAGACAATTGCAAATATATTTGTATATACGATGTACAGGTGCAAGTGTAAAACCGATTTCGATCCCAAATCATCTGGTGGTGCTGACAATCATTACGGGGTCCTAAATTTTTACTTACAGTGGGACCATCCTAGGACTCCTATTTTCGCCAGCCCATTGATTAAATAAGTCGGTTTCCAAGATTTATAAGTTTTGAAGTGATAACTTTTTATGGGAGAGTGAACTGCTTCGTAACGTAACGCGTTACGACGCCAGTCTGTCTGGCTTCCCTTTCTGTCACCCATATATTATTATCATATTAATATACATAAAATTTAAGTATTAGACTAAGCTTTCTCAAGTTAAACAATTTTAATACTAAATAGTTCAACTTAGATTCGTTAAAGTTATCACTTCTGTCGAGCGTCCCGAGACGCACACGTTTTTTTTGATTTTTTCCCACTTCGCCGGAAAGTAGTAGAACTTGAGTAGCTAGTGATAATATAGGCTACTATACTATGTTTGTGTCTTTCGCTAATCTTCAGTCCGGCGAATCGTTTTTTTTTATCTTTTTTTAAATCGGTTTAAAATTTCGCTAAAACTAAGTGTGCTAAGCAAAGAGGAAATCTAAAAATCACCATTTATAATTCACAGGTCGATTTTTTTTATTCAAATAACGGAAATTTAAGGTTTCCATCTGTTCGCTCGCAATCGATTTGCTTAGAAATCGATGGACATCGAATGTTAAATTTTAATATGATAATACATCATTTTGAATAACACAAAGCAAAACTTTAAGATATTTACGTAATAATTTTCGGGGAGGGCCCTAATAAATTTGGAACTGTTTTTGTAAGTTTTACATGTAGATTAATTTTATTTTCGTGTTATATTGTATGCATCTTTTTATATTTCTAATTTTTATGTAAAGGAAAATTTTTAACATACATCTGGAATGAACACGGTTCCTGCACAGTGATGTACGTGGCGTTTTAATCTCAGCTGAGGATGCAAAGTTCAGCAAATGTATATGCAAATTAGTTGCATTCACAGATCAAATACATCCGGCTCGTCCTCGATATGAATTCAGAGCACGTACACGTAGTTGCATGTCGAAATAGGAACAGATATAGCGATGGTATTTTTGGCCGCGACACAAAACGTGCAAGACAATTGGGGTGGCTTTGCATATAGGTCACTTTACGCTAATTATTGATATCTATCCTAAATATAGTTTATCGAATATTCTATATGAATTTAGAAAATTCCCATTTTAATTCTTACTAGATTTTGCACACGGCTTTGATTTTGTTAATAGCAACAGTAAGGAGAAATTTTTTGTTCTCATGATATTGTTTTACTTCATGTACATATATATATATACTATAATACCCTCTGTCAATTATATTATCAGTCAAATCGGTTTAATGGTCGTGTTTTTAAAGACACACAAACAGATAAACACACCTTGAGACTTATCACAGACATTAATAATCTGGACAATACTGAAATGCTCCATTTAAATGGTTTTTAACATCAATTCTGTCCGTACAATAGGTTCGAATTAGGAAACATTTCCTGTTCTGTGGGCACTAACGCAGCGACAACCAGCACGCATGTTCGTGACAGCCAACGTTATTAATATCTCGCTATTGATAGTCGATGATGTCGATGTAATTAATTTTATTAAACTCAATCGAGGCACAAAGTTCTCGATTTATCACGACCGGTACCCTCCTATATTAACTTACATGACGTCACCAGACCACATCTTAGACTACCGTCAATTAAAAAGTGCAATGAAAACGCCGCTGATCGTTTGTAAGTTGACAGGGAGTGGTCACGCCGACGAAAGCGGCGATGATGGATTAATGGAGTAGATTAGTGATGCTGTTTCGATTCTGAAGGGTCCTTGCTTCGATTCTCCGTTGGCCAAAATGTTCAAGAGGTATTTGAATAAATCAAGGCATTCGACACATTGCATCACAATCTTGCCGAAAAAATTAGTATGACGAGGTTTAGCGTATAAATTATAAAGCATACAAAATGAGTTAGAATTATCTATGGGGCAGATCTTGATATGTTAAAATTGATAACATTAACCACAAATTTATAAATGTCGTATATCAAATATTTTTCAAGTATATCAAAGAGGTTTCCATTGTGTTGTATGCTAATGGCATTGTCGTACGCTCTTCAAAAAAAAAAAAAAATACTGGAACATACAATAAACATAATTGAAGCTTAGTATTATGTTAGGTGGCCTAAAGCAAAACAGCTTAGATGTTGACGAAATCATAATTTCATATTAGTAGATACAAAAATACTCAAGCGTTAAGTTGTATGATTCATCGTATATATTTATATAATAAAAGATTAAACTGTCTGAGCTATTTATAACCGCACATAACTATAAATTAACATTTTAGTGACTTATGGAAAGAAAAATATTCATACATGTATTGCTTTTTTTTATCCTGAGGGAGGTAAAATAAAGGATGAAATAGTGTATGGAAAGATGAAATCGTTGAAGCTATTGATGCCAACACTCATAATTTATCTAGTTATTACTAATAAAAAGCAATGACATGCGTAATTACTTTTTAAATAACTCTGAAGAGGGAAAGATAAAAGTTGAAATTTTTAATAGAAAAACGAAATCGCTATGGACTCTAAAATTTATATTTTAGCTACTAATTACAAACGAAAAATAATGACGTGTGTCATTTCGATAAATAAGCTCTAAGGGAGTGAAATAAGGGATGAAATGTATGGAAAATCGAAACCGCTATGTGTATTTTGTATGTTTTTTTTGCGTGCATTAACAATTTAATTTGCCACTACGATACTAACAATGGTGGTAGACATTGTTCTCATAAATTTATAATATTTTTGTCTGCCTTTAAAACATTATTTGATTCAATTAACGACGATTGATGAGGGTACATTTGTCTAATACCGGATCTTACGCTACGAAGACATTATTACAAAGAAATGTACTACAGATGAAAAAGTACGTTGCTAAATTTTTCCATGTTTCCCGCACAGAATAATTATAAGCACTTTAGTTGCCTGTAACTGGAAAAACATTTGATGTGTCGACTATTACTATTAAACTAGTGTAAATTAAAGTGCACTAGTAAAAGCGTATCTTCATGGCACTTCCGTCCTATTGTTGATAAGTGTAGTTTTTCGGCAGTTACGTAGAATAGTATATCCGATGATGTTTAGAATAATTTTCGTTGAAAGCATTTAATAAGCGTTATCTTTTTAATTTTTTCATATTTTTTGGGCATGCGATTAAGAAAATAAAGAGGGGGGGGGCGACAATTTCTGCTACTTTATGAACGATTGTTTCTGAAATTATTCACATGATCAGAAAAATTGCTTAAAAACCTTATATTTTTTTAAAGAACTGTCGAAAAACGTGCCACAGGTTGATGTTTGCAGAAAAAATTTTGTTTCAGCTTCTGTTACTTGTATGGAGTGCCCCCCTAGAAATATTTATTTTTGTTATTTCACTACCAAACTAAGTAGCGGCTTATAAAAGACACTTGTACTATACGTTTCTGCAATATACGTCTTGTAGTTCTTGAATATAATGCCTGTGACTTACGGACGGACGACCGTACGTGACAAAATTATAATGGTTTGTTTTTTGCCATTTTGTCTAGGAATCATAAAAACGATTAGTGTAGTTCGATAAAGAATCAGAACCCTCTCATTATTAAAAGGGGACTTATAAATAAGATCGATTTTGTTCTTTACGGATTGTAAAGGAATATATACAATTGAAAATACATAAACAAATTCACTAGTTTTCATTTCAAGTGCGGTACAGCTATTTGATCGTATTACGCTTACAAATGAATTTGTACCCGAACAAAATTTTATAAATTTGCCTGAATATCTTAACTTTAATTATAAGAAAACAAAGTGATAAAGTCAGTCTCTTAATTTGTTAGCCGCATTTGTATTAATTATTAATCTGGATCATCGACGAACTCGACGGTCAAAGTTAAGAACCTCTATATGGAATACGGGATGGAACGTTTCAATATATTTTCAAAGAAAATGTATACATATATAATGAAAATAGGTTGTCTTTGTTCGCCAATCACGTAAAAACTACTAAACGTATAGACATGGGACTAGGACCATTCGATGCGGAATGATTTGTAGATGGTTCTAGGCTACTCATTTTTGGGATTCCGTAAATCCTTCCCCATTTTATTTATAAATAAAAATTTATAAGCGAAGCGAAGCGGGCGGGACAGTTAGTACATTATAAAAAATTAGGAGACCAAGACTGATAAGATGGATTATACATGAATTATACGGAAATCTATTGCACTAATAATATTTTCGTGATTAGTAGTCAATGTTTGTATTATATACCTTCTAAGTCGTATATACTATATATACGACTACTCAAACTCGCATCGAACCTTAAAATCCAAGCCCTCCAAGAAATAGGATTAGCGCTATTGTAAACTAGTGTTGCTGGCAATGTTTATGTATCGTCTTCTAAATTTTATTTATTAAAAAGTACTTGGTCACATTTTTTTAATTAATTATGTAAAATCAAGAAACAAAGTGTAAGTCATTGAACTTATTATTATTTCATGGGACAAAATTCATCTTTTACGTTGAAAAAGGATTTATGAATAAAAATAAAAATATGTGAAAAGTAACGTTCACTGTTGGGGAGTATGAGTATTCACACTGTACTTCTGAAGCATGGTTAAACTATAACATTGTGATAAAATCCGTGGATTAAAATAAGCGGTGAGTTTGCATAAAAATTAAAAACTGTTAAACTATTTATCCCATGAGACAACTCACGCACGCAACACGCTCGCAACCATCAAGCACTCGAGTACGCATGCACTCGCAGGCATCTGGGTACCGTTGTAAAAAACTGTCTATTCAGACGGTTTTTACAACAGTACCCAGGGTTTCAAGACTTTAAATTGTCGGCATATGTCAAAACGTTGGTTTTTGTCATATTTAATTTGTTTTTAGCAGGAAATTACAAATAAAATAGAATATCGTGTATTCAAAACGGTGCTACATTGTTCCATACAGAGCGAAGACCTTTTGAAATTCAAAAGTAATTCAAAAATATTAGTGATGTTCTCGTCCGATTCATAAATGCTCAATTACTGGGAACGTATTGCCCTCAAGTTACCCCATACGAATTGTACCTAATGTCCAAATATGGATTTTTCGCCCAAGTTGGCCCAATGCTTGTCGGGGACGTCACGTATTGTTGAAGGTTCTGGAACATCTCCTCCGGCATACAGGTTTCTCCAGGATATATTCCTTCACAATCAAAGCATTATAAAACAGAAAGCGACGTAGTTTTTTTCAGACTGTAGTAGAGAGGACTTCGTAGTATAAATCATCGTATTAGTCCTAGCTGAAATTAAACAACACTTTTATACAAATTTTCCCTTCACGACTATTTTACATGCCCTGGGAAAAGTGAAAGGTTTTCCGGTCAACTATGAGAGCTTCGTGTTCCGTATTGTTTTCAATATCTATGTTTCACTAATATTGGAGATAAGAACGGGTGGTCGATTATTATGTACTTTTTAAATATCTTTTAAGCTATGTTTTTCAAAATTAAAAAATAAATACGTATTTGTATTTCTCATGACCAACCCATTTGTTTGATACGTCACATGAGTCAATAGATTCGGGGAAAAATAGACTGTGACCCATAGACAGACAGACAGATAGACAGACAAAAACGAGAGTGATTCTTTAAGGACTCTATTTTTTCATCGGGTGTACGGAACTCTAAAATTTATCAAAATAAAGTCATTATAACCATATCGCACATTGTAAAAGATACAATATTCTTATGGAATGGTTTATATTTTAACTTTTAAATAGATTAAAATACAATAATTAAATTGTCAAGAAATTGCAAACGCTGTGATATTATGAGAGTTTTGTACATCAAAAAAAATTGTGCCTTTACGATAAAAACGAAATTATTATGTAATGATGCTTTTATTTTTCCTGAAGACAGTTCAAAAGATAAATTTCATTTTCATAGCGCAGATGTAAACGGTAAATCAATGGCCGGTGAAATGATCAACGATACAGGACAGGAACTGCGGCCGAGTAGGTGAGCGGCGAGGTGTACGGGGACAACACGGCCGGAGCCGCGGGGTACACGTAGTCCAGGCCCGAGGTGTACGTCAGGAATTGGGGCTGGGGCGCCGGTGCCGGCGCGGGCGCAGGTGCAGGCTTGGGGGCCGCGAACGCCACCGCCACAAGAGCTAACAGAGCGAACTGAAACAATCAAATTTATACTTTTTTCTTAATTTTATCTTTTATCCCTATAGGTGCATAATAACATACACAAAAAATATAGTAATGACGTAAAGATGTTGCACATAAATGCAAGATTTGTCTACGTCTACGAGAAAAATCGTGAGCCCTGCTAGTTCCAGTAGAAGATTGTTTTCAATCGCACAACACACGGATTTCTGTCCCAGCGGCTGAGACTTCAGCACTTCAGCACTTAATGGTTGCCTCCGACTTTTATCCTGGCAATGTGTTTGCAAATTGCCGAACTGTTGGATGCTTGTAGATATACAGGTTGTACTTGTTGTATGCTACAATTTCAAAGTTACCCTTATTTTGATACGCAGGAGTATTCTACGAAAATGTACACTTTCGTGATACGATTAATTTGAGTATATTTAAGAATTAAATTTCATTAAATAAATACTAAGCGCTCCTGTTCGAGTGAATGATTTAAATTAATAACGAAACTTACGATTTTAGCGAACATTTTGCTGATCACGCGATGCAGTGCACTGGCTGAATCATGCCCCGATGCGGCCGGCAGCGCGTTATATATCAAAAACTAACCTTGATCTTTGAATGAGATGTCTATTTCTTGCTGATACTAGACACGCGGCAAGGGCGTACCCGCAGGTCCATGATCTCTGCGACAATACCGGCGTCGCAGCATCCTGTATGCCCGTACAAGGCGAGATGTTGGTACTCTAATTGTGAGCAGGTGACATATGGAACACAATGGAGAATACGTCAACATTTGATTAGGTATATACGCGTATTATCCGTGTAGTTATGGCCTTCCCACAAATGAAAAAAAAAAGCACAATGGACAAGCGTAAACATGAATATAATATTAACGATTGATAGTATAATCGAGTGTACTACATTATGTCCAATAATAATAATATGTCATGTCCAATAACAACAGACAGTATTTAAATATTGTATTAGCTTCCCGATAACTAAATTTTAAATTTCTATAAAATTGGGAAAGTTGGGTATTGCTTTCAACTCGATTTTTTGAACACCCTGGCAATGTGCCTTATCTAGTCTCTACTTTGCTGACATTGATTTCAAAAACACTCGACCATCCCTGGTAATGCTCTTAAGGTATAAGTATAGGCTTAAAGAGCAAAATTCAAGTTTCTGGAAAAGAAAAAATATGAAAACTAAACCTCCTTTTTGAATGCAAATCTCCATAGCATCTAAGATTATCACGATCGTACACTGAAAAAAAAATATAGTTGTAGGTACGGAATTTCTGAAGTTGTGGGTTCCCATACAGAGGGTCACATATGGGACAGCAATCTGGAATGTAAAGATTATCCTCTATAGATTGTTAATGAGTTACTATAAGTATGGTACGTGTAATGACGTTATTAATATTATGACATCATAACTTTTATTTTTTAGTAAGTAATGATTGCAATTTGTTTGTTACTATTAACGTCTCAAATGTGTTCTCAACATCCTATTAGGGTAAGCACTATTATATTAGAATGTATTTATTACCTTAAATATTACTAGTAACTATTACATTTTCTGTAGTAAGTACAATATTAAACATCAATAGTTAGTTACCTTCTTTATGGTTAGCACTATAAAAATGGGGTGTGATGATTACTATCGGATCGTGTGACTAATACCATATTGTAGAATATGTATTACTGAAATATAGTAATCAACTACAGTGAAGTATGGTTATAATTACAGAATATGAGGGTTATTTTTAAGTCACGTGATTTAATGTCTCATATGACATTGACATAATATTTGACGAAAACGGTACCCGCATTCTCGGATACTTCGTACAGTACGTATCTATTGTACGAAGTTTGTGAGAATGCGGATTACCGTTTTCGTTAAATATAATGTGCAATGTTATATGAGACATTAAATCACGTGACCCAAAAATAATCCTATCACAAATTACTGGGATTAAAATTCAGAACAAATTAAAAAAATCATGTTTATATCTAACAATTTATTTAATTTAATAGTTAATATTTTAATTGTATAATTTCTTACATGCGGTGCTTTAAAGTTTATTGTCTAATATATTCAAGATGGAAAATCAGATAGATTATACATATTCATATCTTACCATATCTATACACAAATTTGTGATACTAAATTTACATAGGCTAAGAATATTGAACTGTAAGATTTACAAAAAAATTGAAATCAACTAAATACAGATTTGTATGTATAATTCTAAGAATTCCTAATTATTATATTACCTTGCCACCCAGATTACCTTTCAAAAAAAATTCATTTAATTGTAACTGTTGTCTTATTGCTAGTGTTTTATATATTTTTTTTCTGTTAGAAGAAGACTGAGCAGCAATTTTAAAGGTTCTGTGCTTAGCCTCAAACCTCATGGACCACAGAAGAACTGGAGGCCCTAATTTGTGAATTTTATTTGATGAAGTGTTAAGACATGAAATTTTGGTTTTAAGTTTTCGCCACTATATTGCATATAGAGTTCCAGAAATTGCAAGATTAATGCTTGTAATTGTTGGATTACATTTACATTGATTGCTGTTGACAACAAAATGTTTAAAATTTTTCACCAACTGAAAGTTAAAATAAATAAGACTACTAAAGCATATAAGAAGTATCAATATTTATAAATATAAATAGTGGTAAATATGTTTGTAAGGAAATTATTTATTATTATTATATACTATTGTATATTATATTGTAAAAGTAGCATATTGTATTATCTTCAGTAACATGTTCAAATCAAATGCTCATTAAATTACCATAATAAAAGAAGCTTTGAATTTCCTACATAATACAAATACCAATACAAACTTTCAGCCAAATCCAGATAGTCACGGGGAAGTGATTTTGTTTAGACATTTTTAAGATAGCAAGTTTCTTTCTAGCTGCATTAAAGATATTTTGTTTGTAAATTGGGAAATTATTCCATAGTTTTTGGTTAGAAGATGGACAAAGGAAATCAAAATCCTTGAGCAACTGCAAGAAAATTGCAAATAAGCACATATTAATGTCAAAATTAAATAGGTATACATTAATGTCCAAAATAATAATTAAAAATCATTTCAATCACAATTGAACACATTTTTTAGTATAAATTATTTAGAAACATTATATTAGGATACATTTGTTATAAGAATTTATTAACTGTAATTTAGATGCTAGCACTCAATATTAGATAGGTCTAAATCAAATAATATTTATGAATAGTTCATAAATGTCTCTAAAGTATATACGCTTTTATATTACATATATTTAAATATTTCATTGCACTTACCAAAATATAACCTGTTGGTTTTTTTTAATGCAGGATATTTATTTATATATATACTGAGGCCGGGGCACTAGTGTTTTTGACCAGTTTGAGCCCAGTTCCTTCAGTTCTAATCCAATGAGATATAACAGTGTCCCAAGGATCAGTACAGTTTTTAACCACTGGAGGTCAGAAGAGTCTTCAAACTCAAATAAAGCTGAAATACAGCTTTTTCAGGAAATTACTAATTTAGTATATTCACTATATTAACAATTGTTTATAATATTATATGCTTAACATTTTTTTTACCTTCTTAAATGTAATATTATTTAAATTGGTAAGTATTTCATATTAAATACTATGATATTTTTTTTTGTAAACTGTGCAGTCTTCGCACATTAAAGAAAAGTTTTAATGTTCTTGGTAATTTACTACATAACTTTAAACCACAAAATCCCATATAACACAGCTGTTTTTGGTAGAGTATCATTAAATAAAAAAATTGCATTTATGAAATTAATGTGGAATTGTACCATTATTACTGCTCACACTTTCTAAAGTAATAGGTGAGCGCGGAGGAGTTGATACTGATGACCTTCTGCTTATTAGACCAGACTTTCTGCACTCTCTTTTTCTGATGTGGTAGCAATCTTGTAGTTTCCCGGAGCAAGTCTTCTAACTCCTGGTGAAAAATTTATGTACGGCAAGTAATATGTTGCCTTATTTTCTTTTGGAAAAATTATAGTTATTTCATGAGCCCATTGTAACATCCGGGAAGATGGAATAATTCTTGAAAGATAATTTTTTAATTCTACTTTAATGATTAAATTGCATATTTTGCTGCGGCCAGCAGAATCTAGTACTCGAGATGTTTTATATGCAGCAAGAATACTTTTCCATTTTGCGATGAGTGCAACGATTCATATAAATTATTCTGTAACATAGATTCAATCAATCAAATCAAGGTATTTGATTTCCATACATAGACATCTACTTATTCTAAATAAATAAATAACATTATATGTATTATTAACAAGCTTTTACAGCGATGTAATTAATTAGGACTTTTATTAAACACTAATTGATAATAGAGAAACCGGTTAAGTGCGAATCAGATTCGCGTACGAAGGGTTCCGTAACATTATCTATACAACATTAGACACTATATTAGAACCTTTTTTTAGTTTTTATTTTTATTTGAATTAAGTAGGATGGATGTTTTAATTTATTGGTTATTTTGAAATATAGTATAAATTCATAATGGAATTAATTTAAATGGGTTTCTAATAATATTTCTTTAAAAAATATAGTACAATCTTTGCATATTGCTCTTGCTTCAATGATTGATAGTGTCAGTGAAGCAAGAGAGATATGCAAAAATCATACCATGTGTAAAATCTATAGTCTGGGATCTACCCAGAATCTACCCTTCTGGGAAATAGGCATAAGCTTGTAATAACGCCCATTACAATAACTTTTCCAAAAAAAAAATGAGTAATGTATTACTTTCCAATACATAAATGGCTATAGCTTAAAAAGTTCACACTTTTTATAATTTATGATCATATGAAATAATTACAGAATAGATTTTATATTATAAAGTGCTTGATTACGTAAGTTGCATGATTATAATGTGTAATTTTATAAGTACTATGAAATTCTTTATCATAAAGTATCTAATTGAAGACTTACTTATTTAAATTATAATATATACAATACTCTAAGAAGAAGCTAAATGCGTTAGCAACTTTAAAAAAAATGTATTTACCCATACATCCTTAATAATAAAAAAAAGGTAAACAGGCCAGTAGTACTTCTTTTATCATGTCGTCAGTTAGTGCCTGCAATGAGCTTACGTCTACTTTGTTTTTTATAGTAACAAATTCAAACAGAACAAATATGTTATTATGCACAATCGATCTTAATACTTAAATGTACAATTAAACACTCAATATACCTACATAATACATATGACTGATTACATCGATATACATATTAAAATTTAATACGACTTACCTTTGAATAATTCAATATAATCATCCATTTTCCACTGCGTGAGCAGGGTTTGAGTTTCTTCATCCATGACTGATTTTTAAATAGCTTCTTAAATTTACGAACTTGAACACGATTTAAACTAAAATATTAATTTATTAAAACAGTTATTAATTGGTGTTACTACAAATAAAAACGGTATTTTACAGGAAATTCTTTTTAAAACGGTCACGAATACGTTACGAGTTCTAATATGAATACTTTCTGATTTACGTCAGGCGATAATCCCTTTCATATTATCCAATGAAATGACTCGATGCACTCAAAACAAATCTATGAAGCCTTTTTATCGGTTACTGAATAAGTGACTATCACCTAATAGGGCCGCAAAAACCGTTAGACCTTTCGAAATGCGTTCGAGTTAAAACTTGTAACATGTGAAATATACTAACGACGTCACGTTGCAATACCATTATGACTTTGTAGTGTTTAACTTGCAATTGTAATGATAACATTCTATCGTAGCGAATCTTATATGAAGATACGTACTACCATAAAATTTTGTAACAATATTTGTGACGTCATTCACAAATAATCTATGCTTTGTGTCTATTACCCTCTGATTCTATTCACTACCATACGATAGTATTGTGTATTATACTAAAGACACTTACAACATAATAATATTTTACTGTATTTTAATTGTAATGGGAACAGAACGCAGTGTAGATATATAGTACTTACTACAGAAATTCTGTCTACGTTACCATCCACAATAGCTACAGTGTTGGAAGGTAAATAGGACCTCCAACATTTTTTTCAGTGTACGTACAGTCATACGAAGGGGAGTCAGTTCATATGTGGTGATAATTTCTGGTTCAATATCGGAATCAATGCGCTCATTCTTTTGGAAGTTAGAAAAAGTACATAGGAATGTATTTTGATAAGTATAACATCTATAATTAGTTCAATTTTGTACTTTGATCTTCAATTTGATGATTAATGATTCATCAACGGAGGCGGAACAAAAAAAAAATGACAGTAAAACATGTTTGTTGGAAATGGCCAATCAAAATTTTTAATGATAACGGAAGGTGACGTTGTCAGCGCCGATCAGGTCGTTTTGTCTATGTGTCACTAGTTTGTGACCTAACCCACTACAGTTAGAGGATTCGTCTGTCCATCATTAAAACGTGAAATAGCTTTTACTAATCTAGGTAAATAAATGAGCATGGACCTCGAAACGAAGATATCTGTCAATAAAAAAAGTTTTCGACCGTTTACAACAAAAAAAATAATCTTTAATTCCATTTCTTTATCACGCTATTTAAAAATGTTATATACTACATGCATTTTCTCGACCACGTAGATTTAATTTATTAGTTTTAAAAGTTTGTTTCTCTTTATTTTTGTGTATTAATGGTAATATTTTTTGTTGCTTAATATTATACAAATGGCACAAAAAAACTGCAATGCACTGAGATATTTTACTATTGATATTAAATCTTACTGGGAACAATTCTGTGTCAAAACTCCAGATTAGGACATAAAATTTTATATAAGCCTTCTAAAAGTACTAAGCGGTATAAACATATAAACAAACTACTTTTTGTGCTATTGTATTATTTCAATCAATTTATTTTATGAAAATTTATCAATGCACTATCGATATTATGAGCTAATATTTGATTTTAAAAGTACGCCACAGAAAACTGCAAAGATAAATGTTTACAAGTATTGCAATTGAATTTATTTATCATTGACAAGAAATAAAATTTGCTTAGGTTTTTGCGAGTTTTTGAGAGCGCTGATTGTCTAATTGTGGAGCTTATTAATGTTTACCTTAATCACTTACTACACTAAAATACACAATTTTTTTTATAAATAAAATGGAAATTAAGACTTCGGTCTAGATTTTTGTAGTAGCAATATATAAGAAAATTACACATATTTATTTGTTCATTTAAAAAAATAAGTTGTTAAATTTTTATTTATTAACTAAATTATCATTATTTTTTTTTATTTAATAACTTAATTATCATAATAAAATTATGATAATTAAGTTATTTTGTGTGTTTAAGAACTTTTTGTTTATAATTTAATGGTGAAAAAAATTCATGTTTTATGTTGAAGAAGAATTTATGAATAAAAATAAAAATATGTGAAAAGTAAAAAAAAACTACTAAACTATTTATCCCATGAGACAACTCACGCACGCAACACGCTCGCAACCATCAAGCACTCGAGTACGCAAGCACTCCCAGGCATCTGAGTACCGTTGTAAAAACTGTCTATTCAGACAGTTTTTACAACAGTATAACAACAATATTACAACAGGGTTCCAAGACTTTAAATTGTCGGCATATGCCAAAAAGTTGATTTTTGTCATATTTAATTTGTTTTTAGCAGGAAATTACAAATAAAATAGAATATCGTTAATTCAAAAGGGTGCTACAATGTTCCATACACGAGCGAAGACATTTTTAAATTCAAAATTAATTCAAAAATATTAGTGATGTACTCGTCCGATCCATAAATGCTCCATTACTGGGAGCGCATTTCCCCCAAGTTACCCCATACGAATTGTACCTAATGTTCAAATATGGATTTTTCGCCCAAGTTGGCCCAATGCTTGTCGGGGACGTCACGTATTGTTGAAGGTTCTGGAACATCTCCTCCGGCATACAGGTTTCTCCAGGATATATTCCTTCTCACTCAAAGCATTACAAAACAGAAAGCGACGTAGTTTTTTTCAGACTGTAGTAGAGAGGACTCCGTAGTATAAATCATCGTATTAGTCCTAGCTGAAATTAAACAACACTTTTATACAAATTTTCCCTTCACGACTATTTTACAAGCCCTGGGAAAAGTGAAAGGTTTTCCGGTCAACTATGAGAGCTTCGTGTTCCGTATTGTTTTCAAAATCTATGTTTCACTAGTACAGGAGATAAGAACGGGTGGTCGATTATTATGTACTTTTTAAATATCTTTTAAGCTAATGTTTTTCAAAATTAAAAAATAAAGTTGTATTTGTATTTCTCATGACCAACCCATTTGTTTGATACGTCACATAAGTCAATAGATTTGGGAAAAAATAGACTGTGACCCACAGACAGACAGACAGACAAAAACGAGAGTGATTCTATAAGGACTCTATTTTTTCATCGGGTGTACTCTAAGATTTATCAGAATAAAATCATCATAACCATATCCCACATTGTAAAAAATACAATATTCTTATGCAATGGCTTATATTTTTACTTTTAAATAGATTAAAATTCAATAATAAGAATTGTCAAGAAATTGCAAACGCTGTGATATTATGAGAGTTTTGTACATCAAAAAAAATAGTGCCTTTACGATAAAAACGAAAATATTACGTAATGATGTTTTAATTTTTCCTGAAGACAATCCAAAAGATAAATTACATTTTCATAGCGCAGATGTAAACGGTAAATCAATGGCCGGTCAAATGATCAACGATACAGGACAGGAACTGCGGCCGAGTAGGCGAGCGGCGAGGCGTACGGGGACACCACGGCCGGAGCCGCGGGGTACACGTAGTCCAGGCCCGATGTGTACGTCAGGAATTGGGGCTGGGGCGCTGGTGCCGGCGCGGGCGCAGGTGCGGGCTTGGGGGCCGCGAACGCCACCGCCACAAGAACTAACAGAGCGAACTGAAACAATCAAATTTATACTTTTTTCTTAATTTTATCTTTTATCTCTATAGGTGCATATTAACATACACAAAAAATATAGTAATGACGTAAAAATGTTCCACATAAATGCAAGATTTGTCTACGTCTACGAGAAAAATCGTGAGCCCTGCTAGTCCCATTAGAAGATTGTTTTCAGTCGTACAACACACGGATTTCTGTCCCAGCGGCTGAGACTTCAGCACTTCAGCACTTTAATGATTGCCTCCGACTTTTACCCTGGCAATATGTTTGCAAATTAATGATGCCGGACTGTTGGATGCTTGTAGATATACAGGTTGTACTTTTTGTATGCTACAATTCCAAAATTACCCTTATATTGATATTCTACGAAAATATACACTTTCGTGATACGATTAATTTGAGTATATTTAAGAATTAAATTCCATTAAATAAATACTAAGCCCTCCTGTTCGAGTGAATGATTTAAATTAATAACGAAACTTACGATTTTAGCGAACATTTTGCTGATTACGCGATGCAGTGCACTGGCTGAATCATGCCCCGGTGCGGCCGGCAGCGCATTATATATCAAAAACTAACCTTGATCTTTGAATGAGATGTTTATTTCTTACCAATATTAAAGACGCGACTAGGGCGTACCCGCAGATCCATGATCTGTGGGACAATACCGGCGTCGCAGAGAATACGTCAACATTTGATTAGGTGTATACGCGTATTATCCGTGTGGTTATGACCTTCACACAAATGAAAAAAAAAGCACAATGGACAAGCGTAAACATGAATTCAATATTAACGATTTTATAGTATAATCGAGCGTACTACATTATGTCCAATAATAATAATATGTCATGTCCAATAACAACAGACAGTATTTAAATATTGTATTAGCTTCCCGATAACTAAATTTTAAATTTACATAAAATTGGGAAAGTTAGGTATTGCTTTCAACTCGATTTTTGAACACCCTGGCAATGTGCCTTATCTAGTCTCTAATTTGCTGACATTGATTTCAAAAACACTCGACCATCCCTGGTAATGCTCTTAAGGTATAAGTATAGGCTTAAAGAGCAAAATTCTCGTTTTTGGAAAAGAAAAAATATGAAAACTAAACCTCCTTTTTGAATGCAAATCTCCATAGCATCTTCTAAGATTATCACGATCGTACGTACAGTCAGACGAAGGGGAGTCAGTTCATATGTGGTGATAATTTCAGCACTGGTTCAATATCGGAATCAATGCGCTCATTCCTTTGGAAGATAGAAAAAGTACATAGGAATGTATTTTGATAAGTATAACATCTATAATTAGTTCAATTTTGTACTTTGATCTTCAATATGATGATTAATGATTAATCAACGGAGGCGGAACAAAAAAAAAAATGACAGTAAAACATGTTTGTTGGAAATGGCCAATCAAAATTTTTAATGATAACGGAAGGTGACGTTGTCAGCGCCGATCAGGTCGTTTTGTCTATGTGTCACTAGTTTGTGACCTAACCCACTACAGTTAGAGGATTCGTCTGTCCATCATTAAAACGTGAAATAGCTTTTACTAATCTAGGTAAATAGATGAGCATGGACCTCGAAAAGAAGATATCTGTCAATAAAAAAAGTTTTCGACCGTTTTCAACAAAAAACTAATCTTTAATTCTATTTCTTTATCACGCTATTTAAAAATGTCATATACTACATGCATTTTCTCGACCACATAGATTTAATTTATTAGTTTTAAAAGTTTGTTTCTCTTTATTTTTGTGTATTAATAGTAATATTTTTTCAAAGATAAATGTTTACAAGTATTGCAATTGAATTTGTTTATCCTTGACAAGAGATAACAATTGCTGAGGTTTTTGCGAGTTTTTGATTGTCTAATTGTCGAGCTTATTAATGTTTACCTTAATCACTTACTACACTAAAACACACAATTTTTTTTTATAAATAAAATGGAAATTAAGACTTCGGTCTGGATTTTTGTAGTAGCAATATATAAGAAAATTACACATATTTATTTGTTCATTAAAAAAAAATAAGTTGTCAATTTTTTTTTATTAACTAAATTATCATTAATTATTTTTATTTAATAACTTAATTATCATAATTTTATTATGATAATTAAGTTATTTTGAGTTTTAATATAATGTAATATTTCGTTCGTGCGTAATTCATTATCGCTAAACACACGTTTTCCCTTACGTTTTCTAAAATGTAATTAAAATTGTTATATTTACAATATCTATATTATTTTGTTCCAATTAATATCGATATATGATATTGATATCGCTTTGCGTTTTTCTAATTGAAAAGTAATCGGAAAGTTCAGCCAATTTAATAGTTTTTAGCTTCACAGACGTCTTATTTTACATTTGTTTTATTTGGTATAAACAAAAAGCAATAAAATTTGAAGAGAACGAACGGCTGGTTCTTGTTCGCTATTTGAAATTAATATTTTGTCTATAGTTAACGAACAGGTCGCCTTCTGTATACTACGAATATTTAATACGCAGTTCTATTGAGATTGTCAGATTTTTTTAAAATGCCAGAGTAACTAATAATAATATGCAATAGATTAAAATAAATATACACAATACGTCAAAAAAAATCAATATATATTTTTGGTAGACACTATGCATTTAGAAAAAATATTAACGAAAAAGAGATATGTGACCTTTGGCTTAACCTATTGAAAACTAACATGAACATATGTCATGCTTTTCATTATATTCCTTCTATGTCGTATATACTATGTATACGACTACTTAAACTCGCATCGAACCTTAAGGTCACAAGAAATAGGTTTTGTATTGTTGTAAGCTAGTGTTGTTGGCAATGTTTATGTATCGTGTTCTGCATTTTAATTATTAAAAAATAATTGGTCACTTTTTTTAAATTAAATAAAAAAATCAAGAAACAAAGAATGTGTCATTGAACTTGCTGTTTTTAATTTAATGGGGAAAAAATTCATGTTTTATGTTGAAGAAGAATTTATGAATAAAAATAAAAATATGTCAAAAGTAACGTTTGCTGTTGGGGAGTCTGAGTATTCACACTATACTTCTAAAGCGTCGATAAATTATAACAGTATGATATAATTCGTAGATTAAAATAAATGGTGAGCTTATATAAAAAAAAAACTACTAAACTTTTTATCCCATGAGACAACTCACGAACGCAACACGCTCGCAACCATCAAGCACTCGAGTACGCATGCACTCGCAGGCATCTGGGTACCGTTGTAAGAACTGTCTATTCAGACAGTTTTTACAACAGTACCCAGGGTTCCAAGACTTTGAATTGTCGGCTTATGCCAAAACGTTGGTTTTTGTCATATTTAATTTGTTTTTAGCAGGAAATTACAAATAAAATAGAATATCATGTATTCAAAACGGTGCTAGAATGCTCCATACACGAGTGAAGACCTTTTGAAATTTAAAAATAATTCAAAAATATTAGTGAAGTACTCGTCCGATCCATAAATGCTCCATTACTGGGAGCGTATTGCTCTCAAGTTACCCCATGCGAATTGTACCTAATGTCTAAATGTGGATTTTTCGCCCAAGTTGGCCCAATGCTTGTCGGGGACGTCACGTATTGTTGAAGGTTCTGGAACATCTCCTCCGATATACAGGTTTCTCCAGGATATATTCCTTCACACTCAAAGCATTATAAAACAGAAAGCGACGTAGTTTTTTTCAGACTGTAGTAGAGAGGACTCCGTAGTATAAATCATCGTATCAGTCCTAGCTGAAATTAAACAACACTTTTATACAAATTTTCCCTTCACAACTATTTTACATGCCCTGGGAAAAGTGAAAGGTTTTCCGGTCAACTATGAGAGCTTCGTGTTCCGTATTGTTTTCAAAATCTATGTTTCACTAGCATTGGAGATAACAACGTGTGGTCGATTATTATGTACTTTTTATAAACTGTGACCCACAGACAGACAGACAGACAAAAACGAGAGTGATTCAATAAGAACTCTATTTTTTCATCGGGTGTACTCTAAAATTTATCAGAATAAAATCATCATAACCATATATATCCCACATTGTAAAATATACAATATTCTTATGGAATGGTTTATATTTTTACTTTTAAATAGATTAAAATTCATTAATAAGAATTGTCAAGAAATTGCATACGGGGTGATATTATGAGAGTTTTGTACATCAAAAAAAATTGTGTCTTTATGATAAAAACGAAATTATTATGTAATGATGCTTTTATTTTTCGTGAAGACAATCCAAAAGATAATTTTCATTTTCATAGCGCAGATGTGAACGGTAAATCAATGGTCGGTGAAATGATCAACGGTACAGGACATAAACTTTGGGCGAGTAGGAGAGCGGCGAGGCGTACGGTGACACCACGGCCGGAGCCGCGGGGTACACGTAGTTCAGGCCCGAGGCGTACGTCAAGAATCGGGGCTGGGGCGCCGGTGCCGGCGCGGGCGCAGGTGCGGGCTTGGGGGCCGCGAACGCCACCGCCACAAGAACTAACAGAGCGAACTGAAACAATCAAATTTATGCAATCAAATTAATAGAATCAAATTTATACTTTTTTCTTAATTTTATCTTTTATCTCTATATGTGCATAATAACATACACAAAAAATATAGTAATGACGTAAAAATGTTCCACATAAATGCAAGATTTGTCTACGTCTACGAGAAAAATCGTGAGCACTGCTAGTTCCAGTAGAAGATTGTTTTCAGTCGTACAACACACGGATTTCTGTCCTAGCGGCTGAGACTTCAGCACTTCAGCACTTAATGATTGCCTCCGACTTTTATCCTGGCAATGTGTTTGCAAATTAATGATGCCGGACTGTTGGATGCTTGTAGATATACAGGTTGTACTTGTTGTGTGCTACAATTTCAAAGTTACCCTTATTTTAATACGCAGGAGCATTCTACGAAAATGTACACTTTCGTGATACGATTAATTTGAGTATATTTAAGAATTCAATTCCATTAAATAAATAATAAGCGCCACTGTTCGAGTGAATGATTTAAATTAATAACGAAACTTACGCTTTTAGCGAAAATTTTGCTGATCACGGGATGCAGTGCACTGGCTGAATCATGTCCCGATGCGGCGTCCAGCGCTTATGTATCAAAAAAACTAACCTTGACCTTTGAATGAGATGTCTATTTCTTGCTAATATTAAAGACGCGACTAGGGCGTACCCGCAGATCCATGATCTGTAGGACAATACCGACGTCGCAGAGAATACGGCAACATTTGATTAGGTGTATACGCGTATTATCCATATGGTTATGATCTTCCCACAAATGAAAAAAAGCACAATGGACAAGCGTAAACATGAATTTAATATTAACGATTGATAGTATAATCGAGCGTACTATATTATGTGCAATAATAATAATATGTCATGTCCAATAACAACAGACAGTATTTAAATATTGTATTAGCTTCCCGATAACTAAATTTTAAATTTCCATAAAATTGGGAAAGTTAGGTATTGCTTTCAAATTGATTTTTGAACACCCTGGCAATGTGCCTTATCTAGTCTCTACTTTGCTGACATTGCTTCCAAAAACACTCGACCATCCCTGGTAATGCTATTAAAGTATAAGTATAGGCCCTTTAAGCCTATACTTTTATACTAGATATTTAACACCTAAGCAAGTGTCAATTGTTTATTTATTTTAGTCTGCTAATCGTGATAATATTAATTCTACATATGTTTCGTGGCAAATAGGCACATCTTCAGAAAAATACAGATGAATACAAATACATCCACCAGAGCATAAGGAGTCTTAAAATAACCGACAAATGTGGATCCAAGTGTCTACTGTGACAAGCAATAATGCATTACGTCAAAGGGTGACGAAAGCACCTCTACTAGGAGTTACAGACCGTCATCAATAGACATGCCTGTCAATGTTACAGACTAACCACCACCAACCATTATCCAAACAGTTATAGGCAAGCGTCCAACAATGGCGATTTATAAATATTAATTTGGTCATTGACCATATTATTATTATCTTTGTGTTTTGAAATTTAAAAAGATTTCAAAATATTTAAACGTAACCCCTTCTTACACACATGAAAAACGTCTGATCGTTATTGAGTTTACGGCCGGTTTCTATTAAATGTTTAGCAAAACGAGAGTTGTCTGATTTATTATTTTTAAAAGCTGATATATGTTCCTTATATCTAATTCAAAAGAACGTCCAGTTTGGCTTATATATATCGATTTATAATACATTCATTATAAGTTAATTTGTAAATCCTGGATTTTTTGTTACTATGCAATTTGTCTTTATTGGTACAGAAAATTTTTGGATTATTATTTGTTTTAAAGACCGTATATATAGATTATATCTTATTAATAATTTTCAAATTTTCTCCGAAATCGTACCATAATATGTTAAATTCACTACATATTTCTTTTGATCTTTTGATTGTGTTGGATAGATGGGTTGTCACTGTTACTGATAGGTGCGGCAATTTGCCCGTTAAGAATTTTGGCATTATAAAATTGTTATGGAGAGTGCGTGTAAAAGATTCGTTGCAGTGTTTATTTTTGTTTTATTTTTTGGGACATCAACAGACATTATGATATTAAATATTTCAATTGATGTTTACACATATATTGAAATATTTACGTAGTATAAACTGCTTTTATTATTTATAAAGCTGTGAAAGATTAAACTCTACTTCTCTTTGCTTCTGCCGAGTTGTATAATTATAAATAATTACTAACTTTCCGCTCGGGGTTTCATCCATCTGAGAATAAAATGTGTTCGTGTTGCGATAGGCGTCGATAAATATAAAGTGTGAAGACATCTTTAAATTGACCGATTCCAATCCCGATACCGCTCTCCATTCTGATCCCAGTACTGCTTTTGATTTTGATCCCGGTCTGACACTTGATTTGGACTTCGGTTACGTGCTTCAGTTCGGTCACAATCCCGCCTCTGGATTATGTTGCACGTTTACTTTCAATTCCGCTGATCAGCCTGAGCAGATCCTAGAATTAAAATTAAATGCGGGCAAAATCATTCAAATATAGGGTTTTTTTATGAATGGAAGAATTATTAGAATGTATTAGTGATTTAACGAATATTCGCATTCGCATTTATTTAACATTATATCAAACTAAAACATATTCTTTTCTTATACTTTAATCAGTCTTTACATAAATTGTCTATTATTTTGAACTTCAAGTAATCTTCTATTTTTGAACAAGAATATTAAAAACAAAACAAAAATGTATGTTTATATACATATTTGGAATAATAATTATCAAACATATCCTCTTAATGTAGTTGTAGTTCTTACAAAAATCTGCTTCCATTTTGACTAAAAAATGATCATCTTCTTTTATTGAACTGAAAATAATAACATCATACAAGATAATATTAAACTTATATTTTTAATACCATTTTTTAACAAATTAATAATCAAATTTTAGTAGAGGAATGTTGTACTTCAAAAATAAAAGCTTCGAAGCTTTTTCTCCTTCAAGTCTATTGCGATGCGGGGTATAAATAATCCCAGCACCACTAAACATCCGCTCGCTAGGAACACTCGTTGGTGATGTGACCAAACACTGCCTCGCTATAGCAGAAAGTAGCCCGTACCTCTGCTTGTTCACCTTCCACCATGTAAGAGGGTCGACGTTATTTGTTACAAGTTTTTCCGCTAAATATTCCGTGATAGATTTCCGAATTAAAAGATGAATGGGATTTTGGTATCCTATTAGAGGAATGTCATCTTCATCTTCAATGTCACTGTCACTCGTATCCATCAGTGAAGTCATTGTGTCCTTCAAAGATAAAGATTTCTTTTCTCAGGAATCATCGGTTTTATCTAATCTGGCACGTTTCGAATTCGGAGTACGTGAACTTGAAGGTGCGCCTGCATGACTGTCTTCAAGCAACTCCAAAATGTGACGTATGACACGTTCTTTAGTCAAAATATTTTTAAAGAATTTAACTTTATATCTTGGATCAATGAAGGTTGTCGTAATAAACAACACTTCATTTTCTAAAAAAGAAAATTTGTTACAGAGCTCCTGTTTTAAAACGGCTGTTGTGTCACCAATCAATTCATCGATTGGATCAAAATCATTAAGAATTCTTTCTAAAGTAGAGATTAATCGAATTAATGATGATAAAGAAACATCTGCCGCACTTCATTCTTTGGTCACTTCTTCAAATGGTCTTAATAAAGTGATAACTTTGTCAATAAGCATCCACTCTTCAGAAGTCAGTTGGGGAATTTTATTATTTGTGGGCGCATATAGACACAAAGACTCTTTGACTTGCAAAATACGTTCAAGCATATAAAAGGTGCTGTTCCATCTGGTCGTACACTCTTGTGAAATCTTGAGTGGGATTTGATTAAGTCTTTTCTGTATAGCTTTAAGCTCATCTTGAGCAGTATTTGAATGATGAAAATGTGTCGCCATCTTTTTGCATTTTGTGATAGCAATCACAACAGTTTCTTGAGCTTTCAGCCCTTCTTTTAATACGTTCTGAATTTTATGTGAAGCACAGTCGATATGTTCAATGTTTAATAAAGTACCTCCCTTTTTCATGTTTGAGCCTGCATCCCGAATTAAAAATTTCACTTTTTCTTTAGATATTTCCCATGACGACAATAGGCCTTCAAGTTTACAAGCAATATTTTCTCCGGTATGGCGGCTCTCATTAAATACGCTTGCCTTCAACACTATCATTTTTTTTTCAAAAGCTTCAGTTATCCCATGACATGCCAAACTCAAAAGCAAGACCCCAGAACAAGAATCAGACCAAATATCACTAGTAAATGACATCTTCTCAAAGGCTTTCAACAATTCAAGGATTTCCTGGCTTACTTTGTCATATAATACATCGCAGATAAAAGAAGTGAAGCACTGTCGAGACTAAGTTATAGGACGGACACAAATGTTTCACAAGTCTTACGAAGCCAGCGCTTTCGACGAAACTAAACGGAAGGTCTTCCAATGCAATCATCTCACTTATTGATTTATCAACTGCCAAGGACTTCACAGATTTATTATCCCACTATTTCCTTTTATCAACACACTCTTGAAACGACACGTGTTTAACCTCTGATTTAACACTTTTCTGGGAAGATGTTGCAATTCTACTTAATGCATCCTTTTTTTCTTTTCGCATTTTTCTAATTCAGCGAATTCGTTTTTATGCATTGACTTCAAATGATTTCTCATAGCAATTGAGAAGAACTGCAAAGTTCTTCCTTTTCGAGAAAATTCATTGGTACAGATCTTGCATCTAGCTCGTTCAGCATCGCAAAGCGTAAAATAGGTCCAAAATTCACTAGAAACTGATTTACTCATCTTAAAAAATCATTAAACTCACTCTAACCTCAAATTCTTTTTATTTCTGTTAACGATCTTTCGTTACATTTCGTTACACAGCATCAATCGGCCTTTTTCGGATTGGCTCGACAATGCTCGGAAAAACAAACGATAACAAATGTGTGTGCGTGGGACTCGCGCGCCGAGTAAGCTGTCAAAATGAAGCCATAGACAAATGGCGCCAAATTCAAAAGTGAATATTCGCATTCGCATTCGCATTCGCGAATATCAACGGCAGATATTCGCATTCGCGAATGCCTAAAAATTGATATTCGTTACATCACTAGAATGTATATATAGTTTTAAAAATAAGGAAATGAAGCTAGGGAAAATGTTGATACTCTGTTTTAGTCGGAAATAACATAACTCTCTATCAGTAGAAGAATTTTTAAATTTGGTTCTATGATTCGGTTTACTGGCTTTATGTAGATGACGTCGGAGAAAAATACTAGTAGTTTTTTTCAAAACAATTTTTTTTAAAGCATTCATATCATCAAAATTTATTAGTAATCGAATGAATGGTTTAGGCACCTAAAGAAGACGAGCAAAATATATATTCCTTTTTAAAAAAAAAATAATATTATTCAACACAAATACACACTACTTTTATAGATATTATACAATACAACACGAAAAATTACCTCTCTAGTAAATTGCGAAGACATATTCACTATTTCAGTACGCAATCTTATACCAAACTTCATAGTCATACTCCACTTCATAGAAAAGTTTCATAAAAAATTTAACCCTTGTTTGATTCCACTTAGAATATATATTCAACAATTAAATAAATGGAGACATTGACGCGCAATACAAAACATAACAATTGACATTGATTTTTTTATGTTTTCTTATAAGTGGGTAAAATAATACTTTTTGAGACATCTATCAAATATACAAATTGTCTTTTGCAAAATCTCCTTAGACCATAAATATAGAATAATGCTTAGAATATTTTGAAAATTTATCCTTTTTATAATTATTTGGTAATTTTTAATCGATCCCGTACGTGATAACTTTTTGTAAAACTTAATTACAGTAATATTGGTTGCGAAAGTCACTGTGCATCGAGAAGTAGTTACTATGATAAGGGTATCATGTAAGGGAGTCTTTATGAGTGACCTCTTCAACTTCGAAAAATTTCAACAAAATATGTAAATTTATGTTGTTGCTTCTTCAATCAAAGTTTTCTTTTCTTTTGTATTCAGGCGAATGCTTTAAAAATAGACAGTGATTATATTACTTTTTTCCTATAATAGTTATCAGTTAAATATCAGTTAATTTGATATATTGTACGATTATAATCGTACTACGTCTTTAATTCTTCTATATGTCGTTGAACCTCTACTTAAGGGAAACCAAACAAACGAAAATACATGCGAAGTATAAATAGAAGTGCTATTTACTTAAACTTTATATAAATTCTAGTAAGTAGTTTTGGATATAAAATATTATATTACAAACGGTTAGAAAATTGGACGTCTAGAGAAATGAATAGGTTTCCAAAATTTTGTGAACATAAAATTTTGTTGACACATCGATTCGATCTGGATAAGTCATTTGATGTCGACTGTTTGATTTTAACCAGATCCCCTAATTATAGTTAAGCTAACTACAAGAAATTTGCATGACTTTTTAGTAATATTTTAATGGAGTAAACGAGAATGCAAGCTACCAGAGAGTAGGCGGTCACCATTGACAATGACACTCGCAACGCAGGAAAAGTCAACAATGCTTTGCCGGCCTGTTGGGAAGAATAGTAAATCTGATGGATGGTGTGTGAAATAAGAGAGGAAGTTAGATGCAGAGAGTTGAGGGGACACCAGAACTCCAATTGACTGAACGTAGCTCGATAGCAGAAGCTGCTACTTCAAGTCTGTATTCTATGAGAATTAGTTATCTCATCGGTCGAACCAGTCCAATCTCGTATTGCAGTCAATTTGGCCACTAACACCACTTATCATTGAAGCATCCACTGACCACCGTTTTAAGTATGTTTCTGGAAAATTTTTCGAAAAAGACGACACTGGATTGGGATGTGATAGGATAATATTTAAATGTCGTTTATGAAAAGAATAAAATCGGAATGGATCTTATTCAAGAATTCTGACATACTTCATACATAATAATCATATAGCCATTATTATCAATCAGATACAATTCCAGCGTTTTTTTGGAAAATCTGTCTTAAATACGAAAAGTGGTATGGATTATTTTTATAAGTTCTTGTCGAAAAAATGCCAAAACAAATTCACCGAAAATATTTTGTTGAATACATTACATCTATGTGGAAAAAGTTGATCAAGATTTTCATATGAAATGCCCGAGAGGCGTCGATATTAATAAAATATATTAATGTTCTTTTAATATAATTATCGACAACGTCATCGGTAACTAGACTAAGATCGGTGAAGGGAATTGGACCAAAACTGATATCCATCCCGAGGGTGTAAAAAGGTCGGATCAGGAATTAATATCACAATCGCATGGCATAAGGTAATATTTCAGATGAGCAATCGTTTCAAATTACCATCTCGAATCATCGTACAGGAAGTAGATTTAGCAATAATTCATCATCGCCAACACAAAACTTGGCACAAGCCAATTAAATACCTGCTACAGTAGCGCGATATCCTGGGACGCAATAACAAACCCATTACGGCGCAGTGACGTCAGGCTGGTGACCTTGAATACGGATTTTTCGAGATCGAATCCGTGTGTGCATCGTGTTCACAAATAGTTCATAGATGATTTTAATAACCTTTTTCGTATACCTTTCATATACCGCTGAACATATCATCTATGAACATATCATCTATTTCACATATCAGTATACGTTTGAGCCATTTCATGCGGTTAGTTAACGTTCGCAATGCCGACACCTGAAATGGTAATAGAACATAGGCGTCTATTCAACATCGCCGAACATCCTTTGTATCGATCTGACGATGTGCCGCAGCCAACTTTAAAGGTATAATTCGCTTGACCATCGGCGGCGGGCCAGCGCGCGGCGCACAAAGGCGTCCCCGATTGTCGATTCACGGCTCGTCCCGGCGCGTTTGTGTCTTAATAATTTACATGAATTGTCAACGATGCTTATTTAGTTTTTCCATTTGTCGTCTGAGCGAATCAAGGACGACCGCCGGCTATAAAAGCCCAGTCTGGAATAAAAATCGGAATAGTAGGTTTTGGACGATCTTACAAGGAATAAACTCGGGTCGAGATGTTCGGAAAACTTGTGAGTATTTCTTTAAATTCTAATTTAAATTGGTTCCATTGGACGGATAAACGTCTATCTATAGAGAGTCGTGTTAAAGGTATATCTAAAATTTCATTTGACAAGAAATAATATTACTGGGTATTGTTTGTTCTCCTAAAGTATTAAGGTTTAGACATAAATATTTTTAGTAGTAACTGCCGCTCGCTCGCTTTGTTGGGTGTAAAATTAAGATATTTCCAAGATATTTCCAGGCACATCCTCAGGAAAATCCAGATAGTCACATCCACCAGGGAGTAAGTAGTGTCTCGTTACACTCTGATGAATGTGACTATCTGTTTTTTCCTGAGGATGTGCCCGGTTGTCATGAAACGTATGTAGAAATTAACATTATAACGATTAGTGGACTAAGAAATTATAAAATTGACACTAGCTTCGGTGTTAGATACCTGTCAATTCTCTCGAATCAATACTTAATTCTTTGGATAGAGAGTCATAGTGGAGGGGCAGATTGAAGGGCCAGCGGTAGGTTGCATGCTGCATGTTAATGCATTTGGCAGGCAAGCGTACAAAAATTTTAGTTTCATGTCGTTGCAATAAAATTACTGTATAAAGCCACACACTCGTTTAATAAAATAATATTTCAAAAGTTATTTATATTCATATCATACGTCATCAGTCAATGAGTGTTTTTTGTACTCGCAATTAAGTGTATTTTAATGAAATAAAGTGGCTAATATGCTGTTCCTTAAGTCGAAAGTTCAATATTTAGGTATTAAACATATTTCATGATCAATTTAAATTATTTAAGAGTCTCAGTTGGAAATTATCACAAAACTAGCTATAATAAAAAAAAAACGATTCTGTACCCGAAATGAATAGAAGGTCATAGTAACAAAATATAATGTCAGAACCTATAAACATAGCTAGACCGATTAATAAACTTGCTTTTATAAAAGTGCATTTTATATTAGCAACTCAAACATATATATTGCTTAATGTCATAAGCATCTATCTGATCTATTTGGATTTTATAGCAACCAGTTCAAATAATAAGTCTACGTGGGAGACCATAAAGATTGCGCATCAAATTATGTATTGTATTCAAATCGCATTTAATTGCATTGACGAAAAGTCTGGAATAGAACTAATTACGTGGCGCGTCTTGCTATTAAAAAAGTATGACAAATCTTTATTTCGTTATATGACCACTCTCTCAAAAACAGGAAAAATATTTTTCGAGCATTTTATAAAATACATTTCAAGTACAAAATCTCACATTTTGACATAAGCATTGTGGAAAGTTACGCCTACGAATTATGCGCAATTCGAGGCAACAAATTATAAATATTTTTTATTTGATTTATTATTTCAATGTACTAGAACGTTGTTGATATGTGTACAGTTAGCAGAGCATAGTAGGTATCGTATGTTTTTCATATAGTAAATAATATGTTGCGCGATTATCAATTTTTTTTGGAAGTGAATATACGGATCTTATTAAGAATGCTTGCATGAAGAGGCTGATGGATGTAAGCAAAGCAAGAGAGATTCGCGAAGACTGTACCATGTGGAAATCTATAGTCTCTGCCTACCCTTCTGGGAAAGAGGCGTGAGTTTATATTACTATTATTTATTAGGAAATAGCCTATAATTTATTAGATGAAAGATATTTATTTACAAACATGTGCCGCGATGACAAATTTGAATGCTCAGAACCGGGAGAACATGTACGTATAAATGGTTTTAAGAAACGTAATTTGTCACTTGGTATGGAACCTATATCTTCTTCATGACCCAGGTACATACCTTATTTATCTGGTCGAAGCCTTAATAATGCATCTATCGAAGAGTTAATAATATTTTCTGTAAAGCTTCGCGGCATAGAAATATTATCAAAGCATAGAATAAAATTGTAATAATTCATTATGATTTGTCATTTTATTATTCATAATAATAGAAATAATAGTGAATTTTAAATAATTGCTTAATATCTAAAAGCCTTGAAAGCAACTTGAAATATTTATGCGATATTTAATTCTTAAACGCCTTTTTCCATGTCGATGGTTGTCATATCAATCTCGCAACTACTATATGAATAAATAGGCCTCATCGAGTGGAGTACCTTAAAATAGGTTGTTTTTTTTTAATTTTAACTATACGCTACCAGGATGTTCCCTGCTATATTTTTTTTGTATTTAAAAGTGAAGATGAATCCTGAGCCACCCGTGGTGGTCTAGCTTGAGGTCGGCGGCAACTAGCAATGCTCTGGTCATTAGACTGCAGCGTCTCTACTTTGTTGGTCAACTAGTTTAAAAATTAACAGTTCAGGACCGGTGATAATGAAGGCAACATATACATATTTTTATTATTGTGTGCTGCATATAAATTTACCTCCGTTCTGAAATATTAATGACAGTGATAATTATTAAAAATTATTAAGTATAAAAATAATAAATTAATGAAAATTTAACTAATTTACGATCATGAACTGTCATTAACTTATTTTAGTGTGAACTTTCATAAATTAAAAAAACTACAGAAGAGAGTTTAGTGGACTGCCTATAAATTTTTTAGAGTGAGCCACACATTAATACTCTACTTGATATGAAATTCAATCAATCATTTATACTACAATGACAACAATAATTTCATGATTTATTCGTATGGTCATTAATATTTTTGTCTTCATCAATACACGTAGTTATTAGCTCCATTAACGAAAAATGGCAATTAAATATATAAAGTTATTGTGTCAGGTTTTATTTACCTCACTGTTGAGGCGACCCTCTAACAATATTTCATTTCCGGTTGAGGGGTTTTAAAATTAAAATCCTGCGCGCTGGCTCAGTTCGGGTTGACGGTTGATAATGACCGGCATCATCAATCCGTTCTCAACGTCCCAGTTCCGTGTTCTCCTAGGTACGGAGCGAGTCTTTTGATTCGACTTAAAAATACTATTATTGGCCGATTCGCTCGCGATCAGAAAGCAGCCGGATTTTTCATTACCCATCACGAAGGATTAATCATTATTACTCCAGATGATCCTGCTGGCGGTGCTCTGCGTGGCTGCGGCGCTGCCGCAGTACTACACCGGCTATGGCGGCTACCTGTCCGGCTACCCGTCGTACACCGGCTACGCGTCCCCGTACACCTACGGCGGTTACAGCCCATCTGCATACGGCCTCGGATATGGATATTATTGATCCAATTTTATACCGTCTCGTATTTGTATTAATTTGATTTGATAACATGTATTGTATCATATAATACGTATCATATCGTATATTATAATGTAAGAATAAAAATGTATATATGTGAACGATTTGTTTGTATTTCGCCAGTGTAGCTAGAAACTTAACATAAATTGTCACTAAACGATCACCGATATGTTTTCGGTTGCATTTAGAGGACGTTGCGATGAACGGGTCTACGTATGAGAAGTCTAAAAATAAATAAAATGTCACTTGATTGTCGTGCACAGATCAACACGTGATCGTATTATAGTAGTGTCATATATGAGAAATAAAATTACCAATCAGATAAAATTATTAATATTCTTCATTTAATACAAAATTACTCTTATATTAGTATTATTAAGGTTTTTATTGGATATTGAATACAGTTATGTATTATAAATAACTGACATGTACTTAATAATTTTTGAGTAGATAGAAAGATTACAACTAACTGTTAATTGACATTAAACTTCAGCTGTGCCTCATATATGTAGAATCATTGTTTAATGCATAGTTATATATATAACAATACTATAAAACCATGTCGTCTCTACGTAGAAAATATTTGCCAAAAGTGATTGTAGACAATGTAGCGAGTGTAACAGATACGTCATACGATAAGACTACTTCCAAAAAGGTGCTTTGAGCATAAAATTTGTTTTGATAAAATCGGCTCACGTAAGAAGAAAGTATATATATTTATCAATAACCGCAATGTCTCTAATTGCCGCAATGGTTGCCTATGTCAATAAGGTTAATATTTTCCAGTTATATTCATCAGGTCATACGAATTGAGTTTTATAGGGATAAGCCATCTAATAGTTCTTAGTATCTATTCAGGTGTAGATAGAAAGTAACATGACATGTTTTATTGTGGTAGAGCCATACTGTGGTCGACTTGGTTACAGCACCAAAATGTCGACCTGTGAATTACCACATTCTCGCAGAATTTACACGTGAAGTAATAGCTTCCGCTGTTGTTTACCGTTCAGTGAGTGAGAGTTACGGTGGTCCACTTCCCCCTAATCGGATATTCCATTTTTATTCAAGAAGCCGGCAATGCACTGGCGACTTTCCTGGAGTTGCCAGTGTCCCTGGGCGGCGGTGAACACCTGCTTTTTGGTCGCTTGCATGCTCGTTTGCATCTCGATGTGCTATAAAAAAATACCAAGTTACTAGAGCATTGTCGTTCCACTAGATTTTTAAGTATTTTTTATACTATGACCTGATGCGATCAGTAGCGGTATAGTAAAATTTTTCCCTATTTTCGGTTTTATAGATTTTCTTATATTTTTCAACACTATTACTAATATTAAAAAATTAAGTCATGAAAATCAGGTTTCGAATTTCAGTTCAACCTAGACCAGTTAATTTTAAACCTCTAATACAAATCGATTTCGTCAACTCAATATACAAGACTACCTTTAAAAATTACTCATCCATAAAGATAACATCATAAGTTAGTCTCATAAATCATTTTTTTCGACGCGACCGCAACCGTCCGCCGGCGAGGGCCCGGCCGTGGGCCGCCGCCCTCCGTGCGCGGACGCCGCGCCACCTGCGTGATCTAACACCGAATTAATTAAGTAACTTTGAAGATCAAGGGCACTTTTTATCGGGACCGCAAGCTCACCGCCGGCGGGCGGGGCCGCCGCCGCCGTATATAAGCTCAGCGTAACGTACGTCCGTTATCACACTTGCTCCACTAAGTGTAACATACAAACCCACAATGCTGTACAAACTGGTGAGTCGCATTTGTCTTTGTAAATATCTCCATTAGTAGAGAGCAATCGCTCCAATAATTGTATTCGTTCTCCTGAAAACTGCCGTCCACCATGGAAATGTTTATCGTTCTTAGATAATCATATTTTTTTTTAAATAAAAATTGTTTTGATACGATATAGCGTTAATAGTTTGAAAGGAATTATAATGGTCTTGTACAATTTTTGACTGGCTTTTAATAAATTTTTTTTATAGAGTAATATTGCGGACAAATTTATATTTCTTGATTAATCACATGACGGAACAATTTTTTTTTTTTAATTCGTATCGCTTTTTTTTTGTTTAGATTAGGTTATTTAAAAAAAAAATGGGTGCGTGTACTTATGTACGCGCGTGAGAAGTTATACTTCTTTGGCATCATTAAAAAATAGTTTTTAATTGCATGCAAATAATTAATTACAATAAAATAATAGAACGATTGGAAAAGGATAATCAACAAAGTTCAGTTTAAATTTGAAAAATTAAATAAATAAATATTTATTTTCTTACATTAAGTCTAACATAAATTGTCTTATTATTCGAATTGTATTTTTAATTAAATGACGTCCACTTCCATAGTATCTTCCGGTAACGTCTGAATCGGAACTTCAGTTACCAGTGGCTTATGATAACTAAAATATGATACGAAAAGTTTTGTATTGACAGCGTCGAGATATCGTACAAATACAGCATCTATGGTAGTGCCATGTCGTGTTGTCGAAATCAGAGGATTATTATTCATGGCTATATTATAAAAATAAATTTAATAATAAATTCAAAAATTGAATTTAAGGTTGGTCATTTTTTAAATATTTTTATTGATTTCTTAATTTAATATTCACTTTTCATTTTTATCAAAAAGATTTCATTAAATTTATTTAGTTATTTTTATAAATATTTATTATTTATTCAATTTAATAGCAAATATTAAAAATTAATATTATAATTTGATGTTCAATTTTAATTTTTATCACAAACTTTTTATTAAATGTTTTATTAAATTAATTTTTTTATTTTGTAAATATTAAATAACCAATAATAAGTATTTAACATTAATAATTTAATAATATTTAGTGTTAATTATATTAAATAAAAGTATTTTAATTTATATCAATAAATAATACATACGGATAGTTAACCTCAATTATATTGGAGCACTTGAAAAAGTATATAAGCACAATTTTTTTCACTAATGTTCACAAATAGTAAGTAATATCAATCAAAATATTCAATTTAAATCACTACTGAATATAATTTATTAGCACATATATAATTCGCACTTGTATGAAACTAAAACACGTGTTGTGAATGTATAAACTAGAAACATGTTGATAAATATTATAAATATGAAAACAGTGATCAGAGGTGAGGAGCGTAACAACATGCGCCACTAATATCGAGGTTCAATTTCTATTTTGTTGGTAGCTTTTTTTCGAGACTTAATGAGCGGTTAAGCAGACAGCTTCATACTGTTAATTTTGTGTCACAGATGCGCGCGCATCTTAAAATTTCACTCTCATCATTTTTTCATAACGCGCCTAAAGAAGTATAACTTCAAAAATAGATAATACTTCCACGTCCTGGTTCTTAACATATATGTCGCAATATATATAGGCATAGCCAATCGATAGGCAAAGGCATACCTTTTATTGTTTCGCAAATGCAGTAATACAACGAACCCATCACTTCGATCTAGTATATAACGATGAAAACACGAAATTGTCACTGCACAGTTTCGGGTCCGAGTCGAACAGTCAGTTCAATGATAGCCCGTGGCCTGTCCGCAGTTCGCCCTGTTCGCGCTGTTCGCGGTGGCGTTCGCCAACCCGAAGCCCGAGCCGCAGACGTTCGTGGCGCCGGCCTCGGTGCCCGTCGTCGGCTACTCCGCCTACAGCCCGGTGGGCTACGCCGCGCCCTACTCCGCCGTGCCTTACGGCTACTCGGCGTACGGCGCCTACTACGTCCGCTGATGGGCGCGCCGTCCCCGGAACGCCCGACCCTACGCATCGCTCGACCCATTGCCATATGTACATGTTTTGTGAATAAATAACTCCTAAATTGCACTTCTATGTTTTTGACTTAATTTAATTTCCTTAAAATTTGTTTCGAAACTTAGATTTCGTTCTTTATTTCTATGAAGATTTTATTTTTTTATTTAAATTTCTCTTGAATATATTGAATATAAATAAGAGGATGCTAAAAGCATCATACATTCACAATAAAAATAATCAAATGTGATTAAGATTTTCTTAATTTAAATTAACCGCCGTTGTTGGTTAAGAATATTAAACCAATGCAAAAACAGTTTCAGAGAAAAGCTAAATTTACGCTTCTTTTCTGAATAAAGTGTCACAATAGCTACAATGCACTTTCACGATAGTTTCTATTGTAATCTCAAGTTTACACAACTGAATTCAAGATTAATATGACACAAAACATACTCAAATTGAGATATAAGCAAAGATAAAAACCTTTCTAAAATAATAATGAAAGAAACGTCAAAAATTCTTACCAAATACTCTCGATTGGAAAATGAGCGATCGTGAACGTTTCTTCGAAATAGGAAGCAAAGAGTTCGTGTCCTGAGCGAGAATAATTTGTTATTTTTAAAGTGACTAATGAGTAAATTAAGCTAAGCTCAAGTTAAGCTAGCATGGAGGGCTGTAGTTTCAAGCTGTTGTTATTAAATAAAAATATTTGGTATATGACGCTTCAGCAGGCGGGTGAGGAAACTATATACAAAAACTCTTAACTATTAAGCGAAATGTACAAGAATGCGTTACTAGAATATCGTTTGATTTTTATTTGTTTATCATTGAATTAGTACACAGCCCGAGTCATAAAAATCGGATAAGAGTCGAATTTCAAGCAAACGAATTGAAATATATTCCGATATGAGTAATAATTTTACTTTAGTAGTTAACCTTGAATCTCAACCCATGCTGGACCAGCGCGATGAATTTGGGGATCTTGCCCTTCTGTCTTAAGTGAATAGGTTGTGGGGAGGGCATGTCTTAAAAGTGTAGTAAACAAAACCTGGTACTGAAAACAACCTTTCTAAGAACCATTAAATAAATAGAAACAGTGACTATTATGATATTACCGGTGTGCGTTCACTGGTCGAAATTCTACCATAAACATTATTAAAAACTTTAGAAAAATATACATGAATCGGCATTTATCCGACATTTTTTTTCTACTTTTCTACATTCGTTCCTTGTCTAAATGAGACCGTACACTTTGTATGAACTTGCAAAACAAGAGAGTTCGGTAAATAAAAAACAAATTTTATAAAATAACAGTAAATTTCTAATAAATGAAGGATTCGAATCTACATCGAAAAGAAAAAAAGGTGACTATTTCCAATTTTTTTTCACTAAATACACTAAGGGTAATCAATAGTATTAAACAAAAAATCGATATTAAAAAAAATCGATTGAGAAACAGAGGAGTACACGGTACTGAACTTCTTGTTTTTGCCTCAGTGGCGTAGGGTAGCATGGGTGGCACCTGGGGCGGATAAGAGTGAATTCTTTTATCTTTTGTATCGACCTATCACGAACTTAATTATGATCCTGATCGCCATCCTGTTCTCAATCCCAAGTTGCCTCACCATCGGTTTGGTTCTTAATCCTGTTTTCGATTTCGCACCCTCTCGGTCTCGGGTTTCGATTCTGGTCTTTGTTCTGTTCGCGGTTTCAATTCCGTTAGTGGTCACGATTCCGATTTGGACGAAGCCGGGGAAAATGCTAGTATCAAAATAAAATTTACTCTATATCACTCGGAAACGATTTAACTTTCAATTAGTGAATGAATTTTAAAAACTACAATAGTACAAACATGTATATCGAGTAAAAGCGAAATGTTAATTGTTCGCGCTGCATTCAAATATGCACGTGCTACTTCCTTTTCTTCCATCTAGTTTCCGGCGCGTACGTCGTAGATTCGCCGTTTCCTTCTAGCAGGACCATGGAAGAAATTTTCGAAAACGGAACGCAACATATCACTCGGCCTTTTAAAAAAGAAGAATTACCGCTATCACCGCCTATGTCATTCCGCGCCGCAATAAGTTATTAGAAATATATGTCGCTCCATTTATACGACAAAATTGTGCCTGTATCGACAGCGACGCGCATGTGTATAATATTATGTTAGGATTGTTAATTATGAATATTAACGAACTTGGTACGTACCTATAAGTGTTCTATCTGGTTGAACGTCCTAAAGACAGGAGGAAGGAGCTCCTGGTAGGCCAGACAAAGGGACGTCTAGAGCAACGAAAAGTAGGTTGTATGCAGTTTCAGAGACAGTGTTACAATTATCATTCCCATCCACTAGTTGTCTCACACTTACGCATCCATTTTGCGTGCCTATTGAATATCTAAGGTCTTTCAAATGGGTGTGACCAGCGGGGTGTAATTAATAGTTGATTTTACTCGAGTGAAATTCAATGATATAAATATGCGACAACGTCAGTTACGAATACTAAAGAGTTCAAACTGTTTTTAAGTTATAAAAGGACATACGGATATTAGTTTATCATTTGCACAATCATATTTACTGAGTGGACACAAATTTTTATTAAGATTGTTCAAACCGTTTTCCAGCTACAAAAGAACATATAGACAGACCGAGGTACACATAGACAGCCAGTAATCTATTATTTGCCCAATAACACGTTTTACCGTTCACTAATTGTCATTACGATCGATCAAACCGTTCTTAATTTATAAAAGAAAGATGTAAACATACAGACAGAGAGACATGGTCACTAAGCTATAAAGCTATTATTTTTTTTTTATTCCATATGCATTAATTTCATGCCAAGCGAAAAGTGAAAACTTCTAACGTCATATTAACCGTTACATAAATTAATTATCGTTAACCTGTCACCGACGACGAAGCCTAAAAATTGGACATTTTGTCAATTAGCTGGATAATATTAAATCCAATTTCGCCGTCGATGATATCATCGAGCAAGGAATGCGAGCTGCGGTTGTTTTCCAGGAAATCGATTTCTTACCCGACACGATAGTTGTTTACAAGATATCTCGTTCTTTGTTTACTGTCAGATGACACATTCTACGTTGTAACGACGCATTGGTTGTTCCATATTGCGAAGATAATTTTGAGTAGCGCGCTCCGGCGCACGTTTGAAATTAAAAGTATCTTTTATGCGATTTAAAAAGTTTAATATGATATTATAGGTATATTGCTTAATAAATAGAAAAATTTGTGGTGGACAATAGTTTTACTGAAAATTTTTATATTATTCACAATGTTGGTTTAAAACCTAATTATATGATACAGCGATGTAGGTACATATAACTAATAAACAGATTTAAAAATAAATTCGTCCCAAAACTCATATCGGGATGTTAATTATATATCACACCCCGTATCTCATTAAATACAATGCATACGTCTGTTTGTCTATGTAACGACTATTTTTGCAAGAACTGGAAATTGGGCAGAACAACAAAATATATAAAGAAACAAATTGACCGGAATAAGTACGTTTCAGTGGTTAAAGCTTTGAATACAATTCGAATGTAATAATATTAATAGAAGCAAGTACCGAATTAAGTATATTTACTTACTTTTATATATTCATTAGGATACCGGTTAGTAGAAAAATTTTAAAGAATAATGAAATTAATATCTATTATTTTCAGCAGTAAAACATTACAGGTTTAAGAATCCTACATGGATCTTTTAGTGTACCGTAATCAAAACCTGCTAACAAGACCCTGTAACTGTACATATGACGTCCGTCCATGCTCCCGTCATCCGCATGCCTACCGTTCCATCCAACTGTCTGTCTCTCCTATTAAATAACTGTAACCTGTAATAAAAAAAATCACAGAAAATTAATTAATAAAACGATTTCTCAATTTAAAATTAAAAAAAAAATAGTGAGAAATTTCATTATGGTGACCCTAAAATAGTGACATCAGCTTAATTAAAATGATTGAAGGGGTTATTATCCAAGTAACGTGTTTTTATAACTTTTTTTGCTCTATGTGCTTTTGATATAATAAGCTACTTTAATTTTTTAAATATATAGATTACTTACATCAGAAAATTATTTTCTAAATTCTAGTTCATTAAGACGTGTATTCACTGTTAAACAAATGAGAAACTGATTTACAAATTTTATTATAGATTAACGGTAGAGCTGGCATATTAGGCATATAGGCTGGCCATATATGAAATTTTCACTCACCATTATTTAACGTTTGTGCTTTAACAAAAATATAAAAATACGTACATGTTATTGATCACGTTTTATATAAAAAAGTATACGCATATCAAGTATATAGATGATATCCGTGTACATATGTAAGAAATACAATTTGTCCAGGTTATGTATACATCGCTTTTATTTTACGTGACCTTTAATGAAAAAAAAATGAGATTTGAATCAAACAAATTTTTATACGTTTAAAACAAAATCTATTTTACACTATTCGTACATACTGGATTAATACGTACATATAGTAAAATCAATTTTACTGTTATCATTATAATCATTTGAAATGATAAAATTTGCAGACCAATGTTTACGGTGGTTAAAATAAGAAATACTACATCCGATATATTCTAAGAGCTTCGTGACGGAGTATGTGGTGAACTAATGCGACGGGGGTACATGATGTTTTTTATATAAATACATCCCCCACAAGTGCCTAAAAAAAATTCGGTTTAAAAATGCGACGAAGAAGAGATGGACGTCCGTCTGAAACTGATAATTACAGCAGCTGAAACAATGACATTTCAGGTATTCGATTAAACTAACTGTCAAACGAAATCTCTTGTTACAATAAATCGGGTGGACTGTGCATACGTAACAAACACCGATTACGTTTCGTTAGGCGTTTCGAAAAAAAAAAAACACGAGCGCTTGTCACCGGCAGATATTGGACGATCACGTGACATCACGAAGCACGTTACCGGCGAAAAACAATATCGACATTATTTACGATCTGTCAACGGGATTTTCGAAGTGCACACGTCGCCGCCCCCCGCACAACTTGCTGTCGTTCCATTAAAATATCGAGGTCGTAATTATAGATGGCATATTGTTAAAACAAAATAGTTGACGATAGCATTTAAATTCATTGCTTCGTCGAGCATGCGCCTCAAAATGTTCTTGATGTGGAGAATAAACAAATACAAAAAAGCTTAGAGCTAAGCTTAGAGTTAAACATTTTGGGGTTCATATATATATGGACTGGGTTAATATTGTTATAATCTGTATTAGGGAACACTTGCTGTCTATTATTAATATCCAGAAGTTAATATCCACTATCAGATCGTGCGTGGTTTTAATAAACAGTCGGTTGCAAACTCTTTCAGTAGGGAAAATTTAAATTATGGAGATTCTGTAATTATTCTACAAAAGAATTTAAAGATACGGATCAAGTTTGAAATCGACAAGAAAAAATAATTCATTGTAGTTTAAGGGAACCTTAATGCATTAAATTCGCTATTCAAGTTATAAATTGTATGTATTATAATTGGTTTTTTAATCATGGTATGTACTAGATTGCCGGAAATGTTGTTTGTTGCAATTGCTCAAACAATTGTTTTCACCTCTCCCGCTAACATTTATTTTGATAATTTTTACACAAATATTAATACCCAAGAAATATTTAGTGCTTTAGGTCAGACCACAATAGTAATTTACTTCTTTCAAAATACGGTTCAAAGGAATACGGAAAAAATCTGAAAAAACTTTCCACTATAATATTTATTGATGCGCCTTTGTGTCCACGCCATTTTCCCTTTGTTAAAATTGTAGTTCACTAGTTAATTTGTCTCCACTAAATTATAGAACTCAGACAAACGTTGCAAAACAGTTGGGAATGTTGCAGTCAAACAACATCTAGGGTCCATAGCGTTCTCACATCCGTGAACGCGACAATTCAAATAAAATCTCTCGGTGATTTAAAACCGCTTTTTTTTTTTTAATTCAACTACAATATCTTTTAAATACGTTATTTGATTTTAATCCACTATATGGTATTGCGTGATGATTGGGCACCAAATATCAATCCGTCCAGAATTTTATACACTATTAAAAAAAAATTTTTTTTCAAATTTTTTATTAGCGACATATTTCGAACACAAGTCGATTTTGAAACAGTTTGTGAAGATTGGCTTTGTTTTTTAAGTGTAAGGACTAGTAAAATTTTGGAATCTATCAGTAGATTAATTTAAAAAAGTATTCTAAAAAAACTCATATTCCGCTTTCATTTAATCACTTTTGAAAGACAACATGCTGATCTTCAGTACCTACTAAAAATTAAATGGATTTAGAGAATATCACGAAACTATTTAAATCGTGAAACTCGGCTTTCGTGTATAACTGTAAAGTCTCACATTGATTACATTGTGTTTATCTATACATGTAATAAAATTGTAACAGGCTAATGTTTGTACATTATACATATTAAAAAAAAACTGATATGGAGTGTCTTTATTAGAACAATAGAAACCAAAACAACAGTTTTTAGAATTCTTGTTTGTCTGTCTGTATGTTTGATATCGCATCACGCAAAAATCGCTTTACGGATTTTGATGAGGTTTTTATGGTTGGTAGTTTGGAGTCCAACTTAACATCTAAGTTGTGTTTCATATAATTCGGTTGGGTAGCACCAGAGACATAGCTTGAACTTTTTTTAGTACTGCCTTTCATACATTAGGGAGCTCGTCTATTTAGCCATTTTAAATGACCTCCCTGAAATAAGTGTGGAAAGAATATCAATAAACGAATATTGTATATTGTAGTCCACGCGGGCGGAGTTTCGGGCAAAAGCTAGTATTTAATAAATGTCACATTTAGTAACTTATATACATGTATATTAAAATTTCTAAAAAATTATTGTAATTTTATTATTAACTATTTTTATACATTACGATTTTTCCCAGGGTCGCTCAATAACCGTGCTGCTTTTAAAGTTTTTTATCAAGTTTTTAGCACCTGGAAAGACTTGCGAGATGCATTTGGTGTGTTTGACGATCTGTCTAAGGCATTTGATGCCATAGATACTGAAATTATGATAAAGTATCTATATCACTGTGCAGACAAAAACTTGGACCTCTGAAATTGTTTTGAGTAACAAAGTACAGAGGGTTGATGTCACCGAAATCAGTTCATCTGAATTTCTAAATCGCATGGATCTATCACATGGCATAGGGTTAACTCTAGGTCCATTGTTGTTTTTAGCCTATGTGAACAACTTACCTATCCTTGTTAAGGAAGTTCATAAAACAAATGTTTTTAACAAATAACCCTTCATTGTAGTTATAATTAAGAAACATCAAATCGTTTACAACGACGGGAACATTGCTGCTTCCAAAGCAGAAAATGGTTTACTGGTGAAAAATGGCGAAAAACATAATGGAAAAAGTTCTTACTTCGAAATATACAACATGAATTCATAATTATTTTATTACGAAAAACAATTCAGTACTTTTCTATTATTGGGTACTTTTTAGATAATAAGCGTCAGTGGGATCCCCGCTTAAATAAATTGGCGAAAATTTAATTTTAGTGCTCCTGTAATAAAACAAAATTTAAGAACGAAACCACCAGATTAGTTTATTTTGGCTGATAACAATAAATGACGTCTTATTCTATACACGTGTCAACGATAATGACACATTTTTATGCTGTGAAAGTGGATCTGTAACCTGATTTAACCTTAAAGGGTCAGAATTGATGCTTATGTAAGGTCCTATTATTGAAAAAATACGTAAATTTTCAACCAAAAAGGATATATCAAAATTCCAGGGATTAAGGGAACAATCCATAGGCATAACTAGCTGGACTTCTTAATAGGTACTTTCATCTTTTAATAATGTCTTATTTTTTTATGGTTATGTATAATTGAATCCGAATAAAAATGATCTTGCTGCTCATAAGACTCGTCTAAGTAAATTCAATAAATCATTTAAGGAGATGTGTGTGCGCTTTTATAATAAGATCCCAACGGAAATTCAAAATTTGCCATTTTCTGAGTTTAAAAGTTTCGTTAACAGAAAGTTATATGGCAAGGGCTATTATACCGTGTTGGAATATTTTAATGAAAAAAGCTCCTGGGATTGAGCTGCTCGCCTATCCGGTTATTTCATATTATTTTTAAATGTCGAATAAATTGTAAATGACTAAATATTTTGTATTGACGAGTAAAAAGAGCAAGGCTTGAGTTTTTTGCTCATTCTTTGACGTATTTCAAGTGTAATTTCATTACCTACGAAATAAAGATATTTTTGATTTTACTGATTTTTCGAAAACGGTTTTTCTGCAGATTTTCACGATTCACTGTCAGGAGGGTGTTTTCATTCTACTTGAACCATTTTCACTCTGTATTTAGTTTTAGTTCCAATCTACTAGAGAAACTCCGCGGTGATATTCCTATGGACTCTTGAAGACTGTGAAGTTTCTTATTCTTCACATGATCTTTATTTATAGTATCCCGCTAAGAAAATTGGCTGTTAAGTAACGAAAAATGCGAACAGGTATTATTTTCAGCCACATGTTCGAAAACGGGGTTTTAGTTAGATGTCACGTTTCAGCTCGTACAAAGTTATTCAGGTAGTTTTTTTGATTATCAATTAAGACTTCAGGAAATTGAACTTCAATCAATTTGTTAAAAATATTTAAAATAATATAATGTACAAATTTGTCAAGCTAATGGAATTATACACTGGTCAATTTCAAAAACTAATCATCTATATTACTGAAAAAACTACGCTGAACGTTGTAAACTTCGTTGAAATCGCTAATTTGGTAGAAAGATTATCGAAATCGTAATCGAAAAAAACGTTTAAGCGATTCGACTGATCGATGGCGGGCTTACTGCTAATGTATTTTTATTGTAATACCTAATTGTATTGCGACAGTGCTTAAGCCATTACAAGCTACTACGAAATTGTGCGTAGAATGCTCAAATGTATTATCCATCGCCCTCCCAATGTGACAACTTTTACATTGACGGACAGCTGACCAATTCTGTAAATGTAAAACATTTCAGTCGATATTGTTACGATGTCAAAATCACATCAATATGAAAAAGGGTTGCCGCCGCGTGCTCTCGATTGACGTAAATTTCACCTCGTAGCGATACCGAATTAATACTTCTAAGTTTAAAGAATTGGTCCGCAGGTCTAGGAGTAACATTTAAAATATTAATGTCAATATAACACTGTTCTGCAATATCCGGAATTTTATTGTTACCTTGATCAATTTTAATACGACTTTCATTATCATCCTTTTTGTTATTGCTGTTATTTTTATTAACAACAATCAATTGCTTATTATCCACATTTTCCTTTAACTGAGTTTTTGTTCAAAATGATAAAGATTGGATAATTTTTTTAATATCATAATTTCGATTTCATTTATTTCCGCTACAGTTATAGCAAACACTATATAATTGGTTTTATATTTTATACAAACTTACGATGTTTTTAATTCTAGGGAAATATCATTGAAAGGTGATTTCAATCGTCGAATTTATTTGAACAATTGCGTGCACAGAAAAAGAGGAATATTACGAGTATAAAATATATCATTTACAATGTAGACAACTGAACAAATACACAAGAGTTTAATTTTATTTAATTCAAATTTCAGAAAAAGTCAATACACGGGCACAGAAAAATAATACATTTATACTAATGCCTGAAATAAATAAGAATGTTTGCATCAAATAGTTTCTGAAACTACGACCTGATCTTGGAAATTATTTAGTTTATAAAAGATACATTGGTTCTGACACTAACTACTTACTAGTGACGTAAAAGTTTCTTTTCAGAGTTGATTCGCTACTTCGTCAGCAAGTGCTGACCAAACAGTTGGATATAGAAGACAATAATGTACTGCAACAATATTGACTTAAATTAGTCCTACATTAAAATCTTCAACACTATTGATATACATGAATTTTATATTTCAAAATAACGGTATCCATATTCGAAATTAAAAATCTAATATGAAGTTTAGGTACATTCGTTAAGTAGGTACGTCGTACTTTTTATCTGTGTAAAAAGTAAATGGCTTTGTAATGAACCTGACCGGAAACGGATTCAGAAGCGGGACAGCGACGGGAATAGAGAGCTGGATTGAAAGCGAAGTCAAGATTGGCAGGCACATACGGAGTTGGACTGAAATAGGATCGACATTAATGGCAACGGACTTTGTCCTATGTCCGAAAATGGGATTAATTACCTGAATTTGGATCAATGTAAAAAATAAAATGATTAAGTTTATTGTCAAACAGAATCGATAGCGGAATCGGAACCGTATTCGAAAACACAACCATAATCATAATCGAGAACGGGACCGAGATATGATAATAGTATTGACAGCGAAATCTGAGGCTAGATTAAAGGTTAATAAGGTCGATGAAGAAGATGCACGAATAGGCATAGCGCGAATTATGTTACGTCCATGCGGGCGAAACCGCGGACAAAAGCAATATCTCGTAATAACAGTAATAGAGTTAAGTAGGAATAAGTGTACATTATAAATCAAGACCAGAGGATAATTACTAGTTTATAGTATTTATTCAAAAGGACTCACCAAATTTGATTACAAAATAAGTTTAACTTGCATTTAACTAGTGTGTCTGATAGGAAAACTTTTAATCCAAGATTATTAAGGTAAATATCGTACAGTTATTTTAAATATTATCAATTACCAGGTGCTCTATATTAGATTTACAGTCAGAAAATACTTCTTAGACATAATCTTTAAGTACAAATTCCACCATACTCTCAATCATAATTTTCTGGTTGATAGACATTTCAATTTAATGAGTAAAATAATTTTATCGTACACTGAAAATGTTAGCATATCGTTTTTGTATGTGATCAGATACTAAGGACATTGACTCAAGAATCATTTTTCGTTGAATTCAATTTTTTTTTGCGCTAGAGAACGCCTGGCTACAACGTACTGGCAAATATTTAGGTCGGTACGTCGCACAGTTTGATGTCTGTGCGAGCTATAGGCGAGCGAGTTGGCACAAAAGAATGGTATAATAAAAGCTTCTCAAATTACATCACAGTTAGGGCACAAACACTTTGAACACGTATATTTGAATAGTATCTAAAGAAATGAATGCAATAATATACACAAAAATTCCAGAAATCCCGATATTTTACCTCGAGTATAGATGAAAAGAAGAAAAATAAAAATAGTAACGAAAGATATTAAACAATTACTATATTAAGGAATTTAATTATAAATTTTATATAAATAGGCCATTCTTTTTGCCAAAAAATATATAATTACCAATTTACACAGGTCTAGTGTCAGCCGAAGGAACCAACCATCGATAGCTGTTACGTTAATTACGCACTATTCACAAAAAATAATATATCTTACGCATGAAACAAACTTTTGGTTCGATTTTTTAGTCGCTTATATATTTATAACGACTCACCAACAATCTACATACTTAGCATAATAAGTCCATATAAATTTAGAGTTCTGGTATTCACCTCAACAGGTGTGTTCAGCATTCACAAAATAACTAAGCTACTTAAAAAAATAACAAATAATGCATAAAAAATCAATAAGAATTGTTTGTTATTGTTCAGTACAACCACATAATTTTTGGGCAAAATATTTCTGTAGGATACTTTTTAATTTATTAAGACTGCCGCAGAAAATGTCCAAATATATACTGTTCAATACGTTGTCATAATTAGAACAAGTACGACAAGGAAGGGTGGAGCGAACCTAGACTTGTTTTAACTGATGGCAACGAGAATATTTAACTTTACATTATAAATATTGGAAATTTTTCAATAGAATTGAAAAGCCACGCCCATGCTACAGTTTTCAGGCTTCGGGGGAATATATTAAGCTGGTGAAAAGGTTTTTTCGTATTCTACGTACACATTCAAGATAATTTTTCATAATATTTTATTTACATTTAAATATAACATATATGTGCCATTTTGTTCAACTTGTTGTCATTTTATAGGTAGTAATATAGTCCCATTGCTGAAGAAGTTTTCGGACTTCTGATCAAAAAAATGTGACAATTAGTTTTGACAGTCCTCTCTTGATGTTACGCTAACACCATCAAAAGATTTCTAAAGAGTCCGAAACAGGTGAAATTCTGAGGGTACAAGGTCAAGGCTATGTGGTGGATGCATTAACATTTCTCCACCAAACTCTCTCAATATTTTCTGAGTGGCTAAAAATGTATGTTCTGGCATTATCATGGTAATAAACCACATCCTTTCAGTTAATCAATTTCAGCCGTTTTTCCTCTAGGTCTTTCTTGAGTTTCACCAGCTGTTGGCAGTATAGATTCGAATTCATGGTTTTGCCTGGCGGTAAAAACTCATAAAGAATAATGCCCTTCCAATCCCACTATGCAAATAGCAACAGCATACTGAGAGCTAATAGGGTTATAAGATAGCAGATTTTGGCGTAGTCTGAGGGTCTTGCTTGCCTTTTGACCATGATCTTTTTCATATGTTCTTGTTGTAGGTTAATCCATGTTTCATAATCAGTGAAAAGTCTTTCCAAAAACGGTTCGGTTTCATTACGCTTCAATAGAGAATCGCAAATAAGTACATGATTCATTAGATTTCTATTAATGAGCTCGTGTGGGATCCAAATATCAAACTCGTTTGTGTATCTAGCTTTTTCAAATGGGTTTGTGGTCAGTCCCCAGTTCTTTAAGTATGTCTTAAGAACTAATATAAGTAAGAAATAATAATCTTGCTCTACTTTTTACAAAATGGCATGGACTTTATCCGTAACAGGTTGACCAGAGGCATGTTCATCTTTGACATCAAAATTACCGAACTGAAAACGCCTGAACCAGTTTTGTGCTACTCTTACCGACACTGTTAGGTTCATAAGCGTCACGAATTTTTTTCGCGGCATGTGTCACATTTTTATCTTTTCTGTAATAAAACTTCAAATTGAATTTCTACTTTTTGTAGAAATTCAATTTTGGTGGACAAAAAAACAATATATAAATGGTGAGGCTTCATATCTCGTCTCTAAAAGAGTATTTGGATTTAAAGAAAGATTCGTAAGAAAATCTAAAAACTATTTTGACACTATATTTCTTTGAAAGACTTCAACACTAACATCTTTTAATAAAGTTAACCGAATCAAACAGGATTTGGGCTTCCGATACAATTTTTAGATACAAAAGTAAGATTAAAAAATTTAACGTCAAAAAAATCTGGTAGTTAATTCGAAAACTTATTTTTTTCAATTTGTACTTCAAGATATATTTCGGACAAATGAATCAATTTCAGCTGAGTTTACAGTTTTACAGATAGTTTCGTTAAAAAAAGGGCTAAGAGTTAAACGGATCTTGAATTAGTCAGTTCAAATGCTTGTAAATAATTTGAAAAGAATTATATATTGGGATTGATGTTAATTGATGTCAAGTACTCAAAAAATTGAAGTTAATCAAGTCTTTTTGTGCGTATTAATGTACACACGTACGCGCGACATAGTCGGACACATAGAACAACTTCGGCACAATCTCAAAAATTGACACCCGATAAAAACTCGATTATTAATAATAACCATAAAAATATTTAATTAGAAGAATATTATCCACACTACAATTAATGGTGTACAACGGTTTTTAATATCATTCAAATCAATTCCAATTTGTAATTCTGATTTGTTGTTACCATGGAGGTAAGATAGAGCGGTCGTGGGGCGCGCCGCCATTATTTCATAACTTCATGGTTGTTATTTGCGAATTTTGCAGTAAACTTAGTTATTTTTGCTGCAAGACTGGGGTAGGCAAGCCGAACTTTATATATTAATTAACTTCATCTATTATTAAATTTTAATTAACGCGGGGGCGTTTTGCGGGGGCTTTACTCCTTTGAAATAAAAAGTGTGTAATCGAACTCGAGAGCTCTTTCGTGGGAACTGTATAATTCTTCAATAAAAAATGTTTTCAACTAAAAAATACATCATCGATATTATTATCTTTCTAATAACTCGCAAGCATGTCTTTGGCGTTATGTTGAGGATATTGCATTGAATTTTCATTAAATTTATTATTTGGTGCTATATATTTCAATAGTATTTTACTTAAGAAATATATACGATTAACAAAAAAACCATGTTATTATCATTGAGGAGTAAACTGACAATAGACGTTGTCTTAATGCATTTCTTCCTATTCTTAATTTCAATAGACTGATCAGTAATGGTAAAATTAAGGAATGTTAATTAAGGAGTATAACCATGGATAGGATATGTTTTGGTGAGTGTAAGTTCACTATAGCGCTTAATGTTTTAAGGCTCGATAGAAGCACAGTTTACACATCAATCGGTAGTTACTTGCTACAACTACGCCAAATTTCAACCATATTCATGATTCGTAGTGAACAAAGAAAAGACTTTTACCAACTTTCCCATATGACCGTGGTAGACGCATGCTATGGCCAACTCGACTGCAATACAAAGATAGCCGGGCTCCATGAAATACCATAGTCTCACAGAATATGAACGCAAAATACTACACTCCGGTATTGTATTTCGTCCAGTAAGTGAGAGTACTGGTGGAAAACTACCCTTTTCTCCCTCAGTTAGATATTATATTCCCTGTCAATAGACTGACAACGCACTGACCATCTACTTTCTGATAGCTCGTCTGCTCATTTGCCCCTGGAATGTGGTATAAAAAACAAACCGATAGAGACTGTATTGAAAAAAATACATGAAGCTGGTACTCCAAAATGGTGTGTAATTTCACATTCCATCGATTGATCAATTCGACCGGGCGTGTCGATTATGTGTGCAATTTTAACAAAATTACAGCATCATATAGGTATCGTTCACACTTGTAAAATCGCAGCTCTAACTTGTAACTATTTTTTACAGTCTGGGAATAGTATTGTAGGATTGAAGAAAAACATGGTTCTCCGCATCCTTTCCGTTTTAATGTTGCTTTCTTTATAAATTTTTAAATGTGGCTTAAATATGGCAGTCAGTAATTTCTTTATGGAAACTGATGTTTTATTGATCATATTAATGGCTTGCAGTTCAGTTACATATTCCTTACTTCCGTTTCAAACCGTTTCATCGCTCAACGTTTAATTTTAAGAAATATTTTTGTGACTCCATATATTTGGAACGTACGTGAGTTAGCTTCTTTGTGACGCTTTAGAGGTAAAATTCGTTGGTTGATGTCAATGGTTATGAAAAAAAGAATTTATTCTAATGTGGAGAGTGAAGAATGTGATTGAGAATATAAAATTAATCAAAATTTAAGATGGCGGGTGCGAGACTTCTTATTGGAGCAAAGGAAAAATTAATGCAGGGTTCATTATGATTTCATTTTGTATGTGTGAGTGAAAAAATCGCAACTTATATTTAGGTTTGTTAGGGTGGATTAAATTTTAAATTACTGTTTAAAATCTAGAAATCTGTACAGCTTTATGTGTATTAGTCTGATCTTTAATCTGTAGGCCGTCTAGAAGGTCTGAGAAAAGTTTGATGCGGACATTTAATAAACATTACAATCATTACAAACATTACAATGGCATTTAATAATCATTATAATCGGATTAACAGATTTCTGTTCATAATTTTTATAGGTACAGTGCACCATGTGGCGAGTTGGTAAATAATATAAAATGTGCATTTGTAATAATTATAATATTTGTGTTTGTGACCTTAGAATAGTTTGATCGTAATATTTTAATACCTCACTGTGGCCCAGTAAATAAAGATACGTTTGTGCACGTTTGCATATAAAATATGCATTCGCTTATGATACACTATAATCTAGTTCTACTACAACATCTAATGGTTTCCATACTGGATTTTAGTTGACATCACTTCCGTGTCGTGGCAGACACGCAATAAAAATAAAGTTGGAGCACGAATTATTATAAGTAATACATGTAATAATGAAAAAATACTACTCTATCTAAGCTATTGAAAAATGAATTTGCCTAATGGAATTTATATAATTAAGTTTTTGTTTACTATTACATTTTTAGTTACTTTATTAGCAATTTTTTTTTCATGAAATACAATTTTTTAAACTTCTAAAACACTAGTCCCCTTAGCTCGCAGCAACTACTACATTGTCCTAACAAGCTCTCTAATTCAACGATGTCATTTATCTTTAGCTTGCGCTGGTATTGGTTCTACCTCACTCAGCACGTCTCTTCCTTGCGCTTAATTGCGACCTTCATCGATATTATTTCATGAATGTATAAATGAAATCACGACATCAAAAGGAAGAAATTTTATTTTTTGTTAAAATGAATGTCGATTGAATGAATAGCGATTTAATTTTAGGGCGAAATCATTAGTCATCGTAGGACGTCAACAACTTTATATAAGTTTGGTGTATATGGGAGCAGAGTAGGTGGGGTAGGTGAGAGGCGCGGAGTAGGCGATCGGGGCGGCGGGCAGTGAGTAGGCCAGAGGCGCGGGATACAGCGGCCTGTAGCCCACCGCGGCGGGTGCGATGAAGCCCGCGCCTGGTTCGGGCGCGGGCGCCGCCGACGACAGCGCCAACATAACCAGTACGACCTGAAACAAGACTCGCTTTTCAGACCCATGTTTTTTCCAATTGCCACGCTTGTGGGATGCGTATTGAGAATTTTAAAACATGGCAATGAAAATTCTAGTGAATCTTCCCTAGTATGACTTTTTTACAATAAAACTTTGATATGGAAATTCATCTGTTTAATTTAATATTAAATTTATATTAAGTATTCATTTGATGCTATCTAAAACATTTATGTCTAAAAGCTGAATTGAAATGTATTATCGTTATTTTATGGCAAATTACGTTAAATTTAAAATATTCAATGATATTTAATGATTGTAAAGTACCACTTTATTTAATTATTTGTTCCTATTTTTTTGTTATATTAAGTTATTTTAATCTTTGAAAATTAAAAACATACAGAAAGTTATAATAGTGGATAATAATAGCGACCAGTACATAAATACAGATAAATTATATTGATATTTTTTTTTTCTGTACAGTACGTGATCATGGCTCAGACTTGCTTAAAAGCCATTTGTCTGTCTTCATTGGTTGGGATGAAAATGTCTTATGTACTATAATTATCTTTATGTTTTTGTACCTTTATAACTGTCAATTTTTATTTTCTCTCCGTCTTATCTCATTTTTCACCCCGATTGTTTTATGTGACGAAATGGATTGTACGTCTAACCAAATCTCTATGTCTGTTCGTTTTATATCCAAATCATGAAATACATATTTTATTTTGATATTTCCAACAAAAGAAATAAAATTTTGTCAAATTATCTAATCATACGGTGAAATAATTAATAAGCCTTTCATTAAAAAAATCTTCTGTTTGCTTGAAAATAAAACAGTCGCTTTATACGTAAGTATGTCAATGGCGTGTTTGTTTACAAAAGTAAAGTTTTGATTATTTGCTTCACCGTGCATATGCCGAAATTTTAAATTTCCATTATTGAACATTTCGTCAATCCACGTTGAACAAACATCTATATTACACAATGAAAATCATTGTCAAACTATGGACGAATGTGGCAGTTTATTGCATTACAGAAAACACAAACGAATTTATAGTAAACTTATTGTAATAAAAAAATAGAAACGAATTTATATTGAACTTATTTTATTAAAAGTAATAGAAATGAACTTATATTGAACTTATTTTATTCGAAACGCTTTAAAAACTTGAACCGATTATGTAATATTTTAGTTTATGTGTATAATTCTGTTTTAATTCACAATAATTTAAGAGAAAGTTGTTTCATAATTAAGAGGTAATTGTTCGTTCTATACTTAAAAGGTAATTTTTTTTTCCCGATAAACTGTTATGTAAAAATTGTATTCCTGTCCATTAATGAATTTAAGGTACACTTATGCATTTTTTTTCTTTTTATCTGAGAAACAAATGCAATGATATAATGCACATTGTTATGTTGCTCTCCAACGCAGCCTCAGCTCTAAGCTTGATTCTATTTCGCTATAGAGAAATGAAACGTGGAAAGCATTGAATAGCGAACAAAACGTGAAGCACGTGACACGTATGTTTAGAACGAGAACATGAGGTTTTTGTGTTTGTTTTTATTAATTACATTGCTTGCTTAATAAATACTTTGATTGTTAACGTTTTTGCAGTTAAATTAACGGCGGCGTTTTAGTTAATGTGTCATTGAATTAAAATCTGAAACTTTCTGTCTGGAAAATTGGTAAAGTTATTATTCAATTCTTATGCTTTCCAAATTTTCTTTATATTTACGTAGATAAATTTACGAAAACAAAGCAATAGGAAGTCCATGATTAAAATTGCGGTAGGTAACCAACACACTCACCGTGAACTTGAGCATGGTGCTGGGGTGTGGCCAAGTAACAAGCTACGAATGATGCTTCGGTCGATGCCGATTCCGTTTTTATAGTGCATACGGGCACATGCTGACCTTTTCGTTGAACAGGCTGGATGCATTCTGAGTAAATTCAAAAAAAGACTATGCCACAAGTTGTTCTTCGTCAGTCTGGAAGCTTTATTAATTTGGTCCACTATAAAAATGTTTATGCGAGATGCAAGCAAAGCTGTAAAATTAATATGACTATTTTTGCATATACTTGCGGACATTTTAAGATTTTCCCACAGTTTTTCTGTATTTTGAATTCTTTAAATTTTCTTTTAGATACGTGACTTTATTTTGTGCCTTCTTACCATATTTTAAAAAAGTATAAGTACAAACTTCATTGTATTACATGACAATGAGATTGGCAAAACGGTCACATTGTTTTTATTCTGTCTCCACGAAAGATTATTAATGGAACTTAATTACAAAATTGTTCATTTTACTTTTTGATTGTATTCTAATATGACGTATCTCCTTGACCTAAAGTAAACTCATTGATAACGGACATACCTACATTTCTTTCTCTGCAATACGTTTTGAATCAGTCAGAACGAGCTCACAATGTTACTGATTTCCGAGCCGTACCGACGTCAATTTGATTGAGCTTAAAGGCACGTTGGTTTGTTCGTCACGTGTTGCGTTTTCATTCAAGCCTCGTGCTGGCTACCTCCGCTACACCCACGCATTCATCTCCTTGTGTTTGTTGACACAATTTATTCATTTTTTATGTGTAGATGTTTGTGTGAGAAGGTACGTAAGTTTCGAAAAACGGACGTGAAACTTATTCAGTTGACTTACCTTCGTTTAGTTGAAACTACCACACTGTTACCGAAAGCTGATATTTGTGATCCGTTCTGCAAAATGAATCCACTCCGATCCCAAGAATTAATTTTTCGTTTATGTAGCTGCCATGTAAAATGTTTAAGCGTGTTTTTCATTAACGCAAAACTTACAAAACAAAATATTCGCGCTACTGAGACTCAGTATCCCACAACGTATTTTAATGTCAAATTGAAGGACTTGGACCTTAACCTTTGGACTCTGACCCAAAGGTTAAGGTCTAAAGCTACTGACAACCAACGTCACCAATGCGTTGATAATCCCCGGGACCGACGGATTACCGAAACATGGAATGAGTCGTTTAAGTCGGAGACAATTAAAACTTAAAGGTCAATTCGCTCTAGCAAATATTTTAGCGAAATTCTTTGAACTTCCATCATTCCTATCTAGGTAAGTGAAAATTATTTAATACACATAAATTGTTTATACTTGCTACAAATTTTGAACATCATGGCTAAAGTTAAATACGTACAGTAAAGTAAGAAAGACTCGAAAATAATTGATTAAATTAAATTTAACAAAAAAAATCTACGACCAAAGTTGTTAAAAATAAGTTCTTTTGTCTTATATTGTTATACAAAATATCAGGAGCTATGAAATAAATTAACGACTTTTGAGAATAATTAAACAAGCGTCAGAAACTAATATCTCAAGAAAAATATTCATTTACTTAATATTGAATATGATACACATAAAATAGTGAATTATAAGTTGTAGAAGGAAAAACACTAAATAAAGTACTAAACAGCACCAATGTTTTCCTTTTTATTAAAAACTTTGTTAAGTTCGTCGAGTTTCATAATTATGTAAATTCTGAAATCTACAATAGATGTCACTTTTTCATGCATAAAATTAGTTTATTAAAGATTTAAAATTCTAAACTCCATATCGAATAAAAAACGAAAAATTATCGTAAAAAAATTTATCAAATGACGTCATTGTAAATTCCCATAACATGATAATTGATAAATATTTTTACTAAAATATTGAAAAACTAAATTAGCACCGGGCCGCGCGTCCCTGCCGCCACACTGGCGTCTGTAAGAAACACAGAAAGAGAGTCGGCATAAAGCTTTTCTTTACGTGACGATTTCTTCTAAAATCTCTCGCAAGCAGCATTGAGGACTTCGTTCCAAAAATAATAACCAACTTTGAAAGCTGACAAAGAGTTCATAATAGTAATTTCAAACACCTACAAAAGAAATTTAATCATTTAAACTTATTATTAATTGAATATTCACCCTACTTACTCAATGAAAAAATTTGCACCTTCCGCCTCACAAGCTGTCTTCTTCGATGAATTTTGGAATGCAAAAGTTTAGTGTAAGCGTTGAAGTATATAAGTGGGAAGTCGAACTTTATATAATTAAGTTAAGTGAAGTATACAGGAAATATTTTATGTTATGCTAAACTTGCGTTGACTGGCCCTGACTCCAAAAAAATTGATTCAATAGTTGTTTATGGTCCTTTCGTCATTAATAATAATTTTACTGGCTTAAATTTCATTTATAAAGTTTTCATTGATCATTGAGGAATTTTGTGGCTTTCAACATTAAAATGAGATGATGACTCCTGGATGCAATTACCTGAAGAACTTAAAAAAAAGATCTCAAACACACTATATGTGCCAAAAATATTTAAAAGTACCTCTCAATTTCCCTGATGTTCCATAATCATATCCTGACTTAGTGTTATAGGAACCACCTCGAAAATATACCCTTTCGAAGAAAACCATAATTTTGGAATTGGTTCAGAATTGACGAAAATGTCGCTTAACATAAACAAAAAATGTAAACTAAATGAGTACCTCCATCTTTTTTTAAAGCCGCTCAAAAAATAGGTTCAATTACTGCAATATGTTGAAATTTCTACCTGGTATTTTGATACCGGTATTTTCTACCTGATCCGAAATTGTCTCGTTCTCAGATCCTCGCCATCTCGTGCGCATAGTTTTTCGTGCAAAACTCCCATCCCCATAGTACTATTAGTTGTGTGTGGCTCTTGAAATATGTCCGCATACGCCTTCATTGCGACTTTTCGCCGCGGTCTGTTGACTCGGCGCATGAAAATTATCATATACAACTGCAATGCAACTCTTATGTAATTCATAAGAGTTGCATTGGTCGACTTTCAGCTCTATTGTGTTATTGCGCTGTCGTCAAATCTGATGAAATTTGCTAAGCTTTCCACCAATAATATATATTGGAAATGGGTAAAATTTTCAAGCTTTTTTTCATAAAGTCAATTACATGCGACACGAAAATATACATATATATATATATTAATGTGTGTAATAAATATACATTCACATTAGTTAATGTAAACGTTTCACGAAAATAGATAGGCCCTTTCAATGGTATTCAAACCATTCAATTGCAATAACTGAGGATAGATTGGGGAATGAAAAAAATTGGAAAAGAAGATACAGACTTATAGGGCTAATTTTCAATATTGCCAAATCGCCGAATGTACATTTAATTAATGCATTTAATTAATGGCAGTGAACAAGAGGTATTTAAAGATCGTAGAACACAGAGATCTGTATTCTCCGCCTATTCCACCACGAAACGAGCGCGAACTTGTAAATATAAAGTAAAAATAAGGAAATTAATTTAAAACAGGTTGACGGGAATGTGGATAGCAACAAAACAATTAAACTATTGTTGTACAGTAATTTCGCAAAAAATTGGATAATATTGAGGTATTTTGTCATACGCTAATGTCATTTTGTTATTTTGAAATTGTATAATGTTGATTGTATTTATTTTTCAGTTGCTTAACAAAGTTTTAATAAAAAACGAAACATCGAACCTTTTAATAATAGATTAATTTTTAGCTGTTGTCCGCAATCCCGTGAGTATATTTAGAAATGAGGATTTATCGGACATGAATATTAATGCCTATTATAAACATACAGTGTATTTAGAATAAATAACAGGATTTAGAATAAAGAACACGATTCCTATTGCAGATTCTCTGCTTAGTTGTTTTTATAATATTACCTACTTATACAATTTTAGTTGGTGTATAGATTGCCGAAAAATCTCTAACTTGTATTAACTTAGGTATGTACTAAGTTACAAGTAAGCCACTATCAACTAATATATTTAATGATGTTGAAGAAAAATCAAATATTATACATTGCGATTCTGGTGCTTGATTAAGCACGCATAAACGCATCCTCGATGCCCTTGAGGTGCAGGGCCGTGCGATCCGGCTGCGCCGCGTCGTTACCCACAGAACTAGTTCAACGCGATCAATTGCGTCCGTTTTGTGCTTATACGAAAGCATTAAAACCACTTTCCGACCTACAGAACCACTATTACAACCTGTTGAATATAATATATTAAGAATCCCTTAGAATAAGAAGAATCCCTTCGTTTTTCTAAAGACGATGTTTACTTACTATTAAAAAAAGACCCTAGCCAGTATTCGAATACAGCTTAAGACTTGTGTTTAAACATATTAAGTATTACTTAGATTCTATATTAGAGTTGCATACTGCTTTTTAAATTCCTCGCTGTTTTTTTAATAGAAAACTGCGTTAGGAAGAGATATTGCACGAAATAAACTACATAAAAAATATAAACTATATATCGTGAGATGTCCTGAAAATATTGACATATAATTTCTCTACAATAATTTAAAATTTAATTTCTTCATATAAATCCATGAAAATTAAATAATACCTATTTCAAAAGTGCAAAATGAAAGCAATACGGTCGATTAAAGTTATTGTATTGATAACTAACGAGATAAACGTTAAGAGGCAGCAACTAAATCATTTGGCCCCATTTTAGTTCGGCTGCTTAATACAGCTGGCATCAATGAGTGGTCAGGTCATACTGTATAGTTAATAGTTGTTTATGTCTTACGATGCTTACCTGTGTATTATATAATAAAGAAATTATATCAACGAGTTCAGCAATTCAAAGAAGTGTCGGTTTTAGGAAATAGTGTATTTTTGTTTGTAAAATTAAGACAGTCTCATAAAATTAAAAATTCTATTGCAAAATAGCAATCCTCTATAATTTTACTTATCGTAATTATGAGTCACATTTGATTTACGTTTTTGATAAACGAAAATGTTTTGTAATATGTGCGCTTCGTTGTAAAACAGCAATCAGCCTGATCTATATATATATATATATATATATATATATATATATATATATATATATATATATATATATATATATATATATATATATATATATATATATATATATATATATATATATATATATATATATATATATATATGTATATATATATGTATATATATACACATATATCAATCATGATAATAAGAATAATGGACAAAATGGGAATATGGATAGTAGTATAGAATATCTACCATTTGAAAATAAATATCTAGTTTTACAATAGTCATTCATGGCACATATTTGCATAGTTCTATTAATACTTACTTCGTTTGGAAAACTACAAAATATATACCAGTAGCTTTTCACACGCGGCTTCGCCTGCTTAAACATGCAATTGATTCCTGCGCCCCTTATATCGATTTCAATCATGGTCTCTATTCAATTGTAAAAAACAATTGGTTGGAAAATTAAGAAACGACCTGCTGTAGCTATAGCTTAAGATTACATAAGTACATCAAAATCCTGTAAGCGGTTTATGAGGAAAAGGAAAAAAGTACGAATAGATGCACGCCGAAATTTTATAATATAGAAGCAACAGCGGAAGAGAGGGTATTTTATTTCATTATTGTTATGAGTTTCTGCCTATGCTCCTAAAGGGTGGGCAGAGAATACAGATTTCCTTACGGTATGATCTTTGCTTATCTTTCTTGCTTTACTGCCGTCCGTCAATCTTTTTATACACGTTCGTCGGTTTCGGGTAGCCCTTTTTTTAATATATCACAAATTGGTCTGCATTAAATTTTCTAGAGCGACCCTTGTCGACCTTTACGTAAAACATTAGATTTGTTTTGTCATTCTATTTTAAATCATTCTTTCTAGATGGTCAATCCACAGTAGTATACCATTTTCTATTATAGTCACTACATTTTCTTTCAAACCACAACGTTCTTTGATGTCGTTGCTTCTATGTCACTGGCATTTTGTTGTCGCGCTTCAGATCTATTCCGTTTCCGTGAAAAAAAGTATCAGACTATAATTCATTAATCAAAATATATACTGTTATAAACGTAAATGATAGATAACATACATATTATCAAAACATTTGAAAAACACAAACATTGTAAAAAAATTATGAATATCGTAGTTTGATCCAGTTTTATGGGTTAAAAGATTAAAACTGAGAAGAATATTATTAATTTCAATTTAAAAGTTTAACAAATTTTTGTAAAACTAAACTTATCAAAACGATGACAAAGTGTCCCAAAATAAGAATCTAAGCCCTAATATATATTGTAGGGTGTAGTTCGGAGCGGAGTACCTTTACGATTTTCAATGAAGCCCAAGGATTTAAATGTTTAAATGAAAAAGTATTTCCATATAAGATCAATATATTTATTATATATAGGTATATACGATTCTAGAGAGCAGCGATTAGAAGATGACCGCATTCGACACGCTGTCTCACGAAGGCTAGAATCGGATGATTCTAGTGAACAAAGAGTGAGAAGTAATCGTTGTCGTCACCAAAATCAACTTGAATTTGAAAGTCGAGAACAACATGATATTCGTGTTACAGAATATGTAATCGATATAATGAGTTATAAGGACAAAGAATCGAGTGCCTTAGTACAGCTTCGTGAATGTGTGAATGCCATTCGTTACTCAGAAACGAATTTTGATTAACAAAGGCATTTGGCTACCACCAGACAAAGTGCAATCTGTGGAATATTGAAAGTGAAGAAAACCGGTGACAACGACTGGATAATGACCAAATAAGAACCAATAGACGTAATATAGTTTGGCGAGAAAAATATAACAGTGGGTTCAATTCTGATGCTCAAATAAATTATTCTGTTGCATCTGATACAAGGCCTTTGAATGCATGTTGCAACTACTGTAAAGCTTTAAAGTGGAAAGATGAGTCAAAAGACATTTGTTTTTTGTCTGGAAAAGTGCGCTTAAACTCTATTCAACAGCCACCTGAACCGCTTAAGTCTTTGTTATGTGGCGAACATGATCAATCTCAACATTTCCTTAATAATATTAGACGTCATAATTCGGCTTTTCAAATGACTTCTTTTGGGGTGAATGAAATACACGAAGAAAATTATATGCCCACATTTAATATACAGAGGCAGGTGTATCATTTAATTGGTTCCCTTCTTCCAGTAGATAATGCAAAAGAATAATTTTTAGAAATACATTTCATTAGCGATTATGGTAAAGTATGTTAACGATATTACTACAAAGGGACGCTAGATTACAATTTTTTCCAAATCTAAACCATATGTTAGAAGAAAGCTTGAAAAGTATGGTTATTGAAATTAACAGTTACATTCGTGATTTCAAAACGAAATTCAATTTCAAACGAAAATGACTACAAAATAGTTATAAATGCTGATCAATGACCTTCAGCAGACCATTGGGGTCACGATAATGAACCTACAACAAACGAAGTGTCTGGGCTACTCAAGATATATTATAGAATTACTACTCTAATTTCAAATTGAACGCGAACCCTCATTTGCGAAACTAAGCATAAGGGCCGGATCTCACATGCCACTTACTCCTACTGTAATATATATGAAACTGTGACATTATAAACTATTCAATTTCTTCACATAATTATAATCTAACATTAATAAAATCATAGTTCACGTTTGCCAATAACCGAAGTCGTTACATACATAGATAGATGTAAATAAAACTTGTCATATTAGTTACTAACATGACAATATACAGTACCGCCGTGAATAATAGTTGTTAACAGCGAAACTGAACACATGACTTAACTAAGTGACGTCACGTCACGTCAAGATGTTCGCGACGTCTCCCATCCGACTTTGACTAACGGCCGAGCGAGCACGTCAGCGACCAGCGATAGTACACCCACAGTATATTTATTGTAATCAATAGACAATAAAATATGCTACGAAGTGTGTGATGATTATTACCATCAACAATGAAGATGAAATTCTGTAAATATAAAATGAAATTCTTAACTCTTGATCCGACAGATTAATATTATGTGAGAATTTCAACCTCGTTTTACTTATCACGTTCTGTTTGTAGTACTCGGGCAACTGAACTGCGCTTGACGTCTTTAGTGTTTGCCAAGAGAATACGATGAACGGGAAAAGTTGCTGATGTTAATTACCAAGAATATATAGTTAAGTACAATACAAGGTACACATTTGTGGTACACAATATTAAGTCGAGGAAAAAGTTTTTTCGTATTTCATAGCCAAAAGTTGCAGTAAAATGTCTTTGGTTATACTATTCTGGTTAGTTTTGATAGCATTAAATAGACGACATTTTAAGAAAAAAAAAGGTTACGTGTCCACCAAAATGAGTCAATTTTATGTAGAAATTCGATACATTTACAAGTTTTATTACAGAAGAGGGAAAAATGCGACACAATCTGCTAAAAAAATTCGTGACTTTTATGGACCTAATCCAGTGTCGATAAGAGAAGCATAAAACTGGTTCGAGCGTTTTCAGTTCGGTAATTTTGATGACAAAGATGAACCTCGCTTTGGTCAACCTATTACGGATAAAGTCGATGCCATTTTGGAAAAAGTAGAGCAAGATCAGCATATTAGTTCTTACACCATAGCTCTTCAAAGCTAGGAATTGACTACGAAACAGTTTTGGCCCATTTAAAAAAGGTGGATATACAAGAAAGCTCGATATTTGGGTGCCACATGAGCTGACTGACAGAAATCTAATGAATCGTGTACTCATTTGCCATTCTCTATTGAAATGTAATGAAACTGAAGCGTTTTTAAAAATATTAATCACTGGTGATAAAAAATGGATTATCTACGACAAAAATGTGCGAAAAAGATCATGGTCGATAGGCAAAAAAGCTTGACAGACTATAGCGAAACCCGGATTAATTAGCATAAATTGATGCTGTGCGTATGGTGGAATTGGAAGAGATTTATTCATTATAAGCTTTTACCGCCGGGCAAAATAATCAATTCGGATCTCTACTGCCAACCGCTGATGAGACAAGCAAAAAGTAGATAAAAAATGTCTGCAATTGACAGACAGAAAAGTTATGGTTTTTCACCATGAGATATGTGTGGTTTCACGCCAAACCATACATATCTTTAGCCACTTAGAAAATATTGAGAGAGTTCGGTTGGGACATTTTAATGCATCTACCGCATCGTCCTGACCTTACATCCTCAGATTTTCACCTGTTTCGGCCTCTTCAGAAATCTTTAGGTAGTGTTCGGTTAACATCAAGAGAGGACTGTCAAAATTACGTGTTGAAGTTTTTTAGTCAGAAGGCCCACAATTTTTACAGCAATGGGGTTATATCACTACCTACGAATATAATTAAATTTAACTAAAATATGATCTTTAATTTGTAATATCCTGAAATTAAATAAATTATCATAAATTATTTTCCGATTTTATATGCGAAATTTACCTACTACCTGCGAACTAAAAATTTACCTTCAACATTAATAATATCTCGTAGTGTCATTAGTCTAATTTATGATGTCGTGCCATCTGTAATTGAGAACATTAAGTTAAGCCTATTGGTACTTTGGCACTACATCAATAGCAAAACAACAATTCAATTGCCTCAAAATTATATGAAAAGTCGTTATAAAGCAAAGTTTGGAAAAATGTTTTTAATCACCTTCTTTCAAGGAGACACTTATGCAGGTAAACTTGAAAATCTAATTGTTATTGAAATACTTTTCATTGAAATGGTCAAAACTGTGTCCCAAATAACAATGTTAATTATTAATTTTAGAAGTATTAATTTTCATAGGAGAGGTACTTAATTATATTAGGATTCTTAATATGTCGTTTGGGACGTTTAATTTTTTTTCTTTATGTAAATGAAACTACATTTCTGGTGTAACAACTTTTTATTTCAATTCATTAACAGCCAAAGTAAACATACACTTGCAACATTATTTATATATACATATATAATGCGATACAAACAGAAAGATAGATATGTAACAAATATACAAAGCTACATATTAAGCGATAAATCATTCTATTCAACTTTTTGGTTTATTCTTTTCCTCGATGACAGATCAGCTCATCGACGGTAGACGTAGTCGGCGGCGTAGGCGTAGGGTAGACCATAGTTGTACAGGGAGGGGCTGATAAATAAGTCCGATTGGTAGCCGGGCGTGTACATGTAGGCGGAGGAGGAGGCCAGCGGCGAGTACAGCGGGTAGCCCGAGTAGGCCGCGTACCCGGACGCGAGACCGGGCCCCGTCACCAGCGGGGCACTCATCAGCAGGGGTTCTGACACCGCCGAAGCGAGCGCGCACGCCAAGATGATCTGAGGAGCGAACGACCGATGTACAAATAATCTAATGTACAGCTCAACGTATAATATTTAAAAAATACTCAATCGAATACAGATATTAATATCCCCGGTTTTTAATATAATGTTTTATACTTTATTATATTATTTTTAATAATAATATACATAGATTAACCTTTACACTTGTTTTATCGATACATCAAAAAGATTATAATATAATTAACTTTTGACAAAATAATAATAGCAATTAATAACACACAATTTATTCTATTATATATATATATATATATATATATATATATATATATATATATATATATATATATATAAATAAATAGAATTATATACGTATATGTGTGTGTGTATGTGTGTGTGTGTGTGTATGTGTGTGTGTGTGTATGTTGCGTGTTATAAATAGAGTACATATAATTCCATGTAATAATAGAAACGCAAACGTTGACGCTAAAACATCCAATGTCGGTCGGCTATGAAAGATTCAAAGTACCCGCAGACCGACGCTTACAATCTCTACCTTTCGACCTCGTTAATTATTTACTGAGATCGCAAGACGCTAGTGGAAATTGCAGCCGCTTCAATCGGAAGAGGAGGACCAAGGGAGTCACAAGTATTAGTGCCTTCCGCTTTGGTGACATTTTATTCGCAGCCGGTTCCCGTTGTCATAGTACTGGTGCACTTAAACTGCTCATAAGAATTACTGGCATACCTTTGATGCGTACGCTCTCCACATGGAGCATCGTGCCGAAATAAACTGTGTCAAAGTCACGAATCCATTTAGAGGGTTCTGCGTGCGCATGTTCAGTAAGTTCTAGTGGTTACACAAGATTTACCCTTCTATGGATTTAAAATCATTATTGAACAAGTAGTTAGTAAAAATTTAGTTAGTTTTCTATTATTGTAGTTATGTATGATACAATCAGAAAGGAGCTGCCCTTAAGTTTTTTACTCGTTTTTCTTGATGAAAAACTGTGTTCCGTATGAGGGAAAAAGTGTAATTTCGCAAAATATTATAACGTAATCCGACTGTCATATAGTGACCTACCAAGTAAGGATATTTATAATTATACAGATGAACAAATTAACACAAACGTATTTCAAACGCAATGCAATGATGGGTAAAAATACTTTTTGTTTTTTTTTTATGATTTGTGTTCCTTTATTATTGCCTTTTATGGATAAACATGTAGTATTCTTTAAATTTAACAATAAATCAATTAAAAATTAAGTAAAATAAATTAAAATGAAATTGAAATTCACTGAACTTAACTTTGTACTGAGCTGAACTTTGTAGAAAAATTAAATATTACCACAAAGTATTGTAATTTTCAAAAAACTATAATTACTCACATGAAATTTTGTGTGTCACATTTGGGCAAAATGAACAAGCTGCATTATAATTTTTTTTTTTTTTTAGGAAACAAAGTAGGTAACATAGTATGTTCTCTGTAAAATATATAATAATTTGAATTATAATCACGAGATAATAAATATATTACTTTGTTTGGTAATACAGGTTTGTCTGTCTATCGATTATATGACATTGGAAATCATGTATAAACGTCACGAGCTATTTATATGTTCATCTAATAAAAATACACAAATATTTAAATATTTATATATAGTTTTAACGATTTTCCATTAGAGGACAAACGAAAGCTTTAAGAACGAAGAAACTCAATAGAAACGGCCATTCGATATTTAATAGACCATTTTATACGCCGAAATCGTGACACATGCTGAGATCCGACCATAGACAATCGGCAGGTCCCGCCCACGCGCGCGAATTTCAGTCGAATTTGCTACTGGTTTATCACAGGCTGGAAATAGTTGATTGCTTTTTAACGGATATTCGTGTTCCTATGACGTACGTTACTAAAATAAACACGAGTTTAATAGCGCCACCTAACATGTTATTACAATATTAAACGGATAGTTTCATACGTGATTATATTCGGTATCTTTTTCGACAATCACGTTGTGTTTTCTTTCAAATTCTTCCATGACGTTGGTTTTCGGTTGACGTTTTGACATTTGTTTGCGATTGTTGGCCGAATAAAAAAAAAACGAAAAAGGTATGCATATCTCGCAAACGCTCACCAGAACATGGTTCATACGGCAATGCGTTCGGGAAGTTTCGAAATATGTTCTCACTACTTCGGAATGCCCGCCATTAATATTGCGCTTGAATCGAGTGCGCCGAAGAGGTTTACACAGGTGCTGCGAGTACGAGACAGGGCGAAAACAAGATGAGTCGAAACAAACGAAATCTAGATGCCTCTGCTCGTAATAAAAGCAACTATTGCGTAAGTCAGCAACTTCCTATCGCGTAATTGTACTATTTATTGACAAAATTTAGTATCTTTTTAGTCTTTACGAAACTGACAAACTTTTGTAAATGAAAAACTTGTTTACTTTCCTATTTGTAAAGGAACAACTCAAAATCGATACGTTAAACAAACGCGGCCAGCGCACAAACGGAGGTAAACTCACCACCGCTAGCTTGGACATTTTTCAGCACGGTTGTTTGTTTAGCGTCAAAAGGGTCCCGATCGCTCCTGCGGCGTGGCGGTTCGTGTCACTTCCAAATGCGGTATGTCACACCCCGGATTCCCCATTCGTATATATATATATGTAGCCGTTCCGAAACGGCTCGTACGGAGAGCTAATGAATCGCGTAACAAAATCGCCGTTTGAATGGAAAGAGATGATTCGTCAAGGCCCAAACCGAATGCTGCTTACCGAGACAAAAGAATACATATACTCAGTGAAAGAGAGGTAATGCGTTTAAAATACGCTAAATACGTTTGTTCCTAATGACCTTGCGACAAAAATGTTTTCCGTTTTTGTTAGAGCACGCCGGCGCCGACGCCGGACGGCCGTCGGCGCGCCGCGAATAACGAGCCATTTACCAGCGAATTAAACATGCTAATTGGGAGCTCGTTCCGATACATTGTCCGGTGTCCAGTAATCGTTACATAACTATATACTGTTTGTTGTTTGCATCGAACGTCTTATTGTCGCCGGAGCAGGAAGGCTTAAACGTAACGTACAATAAGCATTACATTTATCACCGGCTGTTATGTATATAATCGTCATAATTTACTCACTTTGACGTCAACTGCATTGCCGATATGGAACCTGATGTGATGATAAAAGATCTAGAAGATATATTTTACGTTGTCCCTCTTTCAGCGTCCTTGCCGAATATGCACACACTCCTCAAAATAGAAGATTTAAGTGCGACACACACTGTCGCGCCTCCGTAAAGAAAAGCCGAATAATAAATTAAAAGTTGTTAAAGCGGATGTAATGTGACCCACTTAGTGGAAATTTTTTAGTAGTCCATACCTTGTACCTTATAATGGACAAAATAGAACCTTTATATGGTCTTTTTGTTGACCGTATGTCGAGACCCTTTTTTTCAGAAACGGCTTGAGGTAGCAGGGGTAAGCTAATGTTGAATACGAAAGTTTATAGCTTCCTAAGTGCCATTTAGGGATTTGAATTGAGAAGATTTAGATCGCTATAGATATCCAACTGGTAAACTGAGGCATTTACAACAAACTTGGATCTATACTGTTTTAGTGTTAAGATTTGCATACATTTCGATTTCATTTGTGCTGTTTTTTTTTTTATATATACACCTCTGATCTAAATAGCTTGTCCGAGTCATTGGCTGTGCACATAAAGACCTTTTCCATTGGTTTTCTGCATTATCATCATCAAATTACGCCGCATTCTACTGCAAGCGGAGAACCAAGACAACAAATCGATTTCAAATGTATGAAGATGTAAAAGTATTATTAAATCAGCAATATAGTTCAACGTTCGAATATAGATCAATGTTAAAAAATCATTGAGTGATTACCAAAACCTAGAGAATTTTTCAAGATGTCCTATAATCTTCTTTTGTGAATCGATTCGTTGTAAAATTAATTTATGTGACAAGTTGAAGAATAAATATGAAAATCACTAATTGGAAATCCCTGTCCGCTTGTCCTAATGAGGTCGCATTTTGTTTTAACCATAATAAATAGCCGGTTGAAATCTTCATAGAATGTATATTACTATAGCTACTATTTCGCACAATGATAAAGAGTTCTGTACATCGGATCCACGCACAAGATCACTAAACGAGAAAACCTTTCTAAGATTTCATTTTGCAAAAATTTCTTAAACCTTCTCTACGCTTATGATTGTTAATTTACGCTGTGTTTAGTATGTGAATCCGACTCGCCTTTGGCCGAATAGAGTGAATAAGCCTTGCCTACTCTCAAACCATTCGTCGGCCGGTAGCCGCGTTGTCATAGCAACGGTCACCATATTATGTCGCTCATTACGTGACAAGTAGGCACTTTGTCGCGGGACGTCTTCCACGAGTGCACGTAGTGTATTTTGTGTGAAAAATATTAAAATTAATATTTTTCACACAACAACAGAGGTAACAACAGTTACCTCTGTAAATTTAAAGGTAATTGTTTCATTTATAACCAAAGTAGCATTCGTAAAAAGTTCTTGTTTATAAAGAGGATTTAATGTGCTACTTAGCAGCTTTTAACTATCTATAGAAGGCAAATTTAGATGCAACGATTTTTCAATGACTTTAGAATAACCTCAAAAATCTATCCGTCAGGCAAAGCGATTCGGCCAAAGTGGATACTATATTCAGTTTACTTGGTTATCATGAATTATTTTATATTATGAAATTATGCATTATATTATGCTTTTTTTTGGCAGGTGGTGCATTACTAAATAAAAAAAACTACGCGCGTTTATGTTTCTTGTTAGCTTTGTTTCATGCCAAATAGTGATGACCGCAATAATTGAATTTATATCAGAAAAATATTATTATTAATATGCTCTTCTAATTTTTATTGTTTATTTTCTTTTTAGTTTCGTTTTGTGCTAAATTTTATGGTTATTCGCTTTGTCCTGATATAATATACACTTTAGCTGTAATTCCAGAAAAAGTAAATAGTTTACCATTTTATAAACTAGGCTTATAGCTAATAATTTAATTAGTATAAAGAAAAAATGATTTATAATTCTGTAAGTCCTTTAAATAAAGACTGATAATGGATATTTGTTTCAATTTTTCGAATTGTACCTAATCGACAATAATCGAAAATAGTTTAAGGTATTCACTTTGCCCGGGTTTCTGCCAAGTGAATTTATCAATGAGTTTTTTAAATGGCATCAAAGTCGTGTTCCGTACCAAATCAGACACATCACATCATCATTTCCAAACGTTATTACTGCATTGGTGATAACAAACAGTGCACTATGCCAGAGTCCAGATCCAAGTCCTTCGTTCGGAAACAAGAAAGGGCGCACCTTCGCAGAGGGGTAAAAAAACAAAATACGAGACTGGAAAAACTCAGAGCTGATAACAGCAGCATCGTTCTGTTGGGGCTGGAGTGATAACTTTGATGGCGCCAGGCGATATCATCAGTATTTTTGACAATGCTTCTGGAGCAGCGAAGAATGGATATGAACAAATACGATACGGAAAGAATTGGATGGAACAGACACATGTTTTGCAAAGTTTTAATTTGTTTCTTAGGGAAATTTTGTTGAAATATGTTGATTGAATGTAAAGTTGAGGAGTCCACCAAGAGTCATACATGGATATGAGATTTCATGCACACAAGGTATTTATCTGCCGAGTAACTTCAGAAGGGAAGGAATATAACATGACACGTAGATTTATCAGGGTTTCATACTTTTGGACGATTCGCCTACGATAATGATTGGATTTCGTAATTGCGAAAAACTTTTGTTAGGTTTTAGCTTTTTGAAATACATGTTTGTGCCATCAGCAAAATGAAAAAAGTGTAATCTGAATAAAAGTGAAGCATCATTTTTAGAGTTAGAGAGATGCAAAGAAATAGCATTTTGGAGTGCATCTGTAGAGGTCTGTCTTGAGGAGGAAGGGGATTTACTTTTTGTGCGCGGTGGCGGAAGAGAGGATTTGTTAAGAATTCTTTCATAATAAGAACAAGGCACTTGTGTATTGTCTTATTACACTTTACGCCAACAACCATATGCCAAGTAGGGCATGACTTAGGATTGGCTTCAAATTCAATTTTGATATATATATATATAATGTAATAAATGAGCATATTTGAAAAATGGAGACTCTATTTCCAGTTTGCTTTGTAATGAAATAAGAATTAAAAGCGGGATCGAACGCGGAATTGTGATCCTTATTGCGATCGATACTCGGCTGCTCAATTTCAATACATAGTAACAGACAAATTTTTTCGAAGTCGATCTTTTGGATTTTTTGGTAACTTCATAATGTACTGTAACAAAAAATGCCAAAAAAATTGACTTTGTAAAAAATTGTCAGTTACTGTGTTTTGAAATTGGACAGCCATACTGGAAATGAAAATGTTAACAATATTCGCGATATCTGTATTGATTTATATCATTGACTGCAATAAAAAATTATTGAAGTATGTTACACTAATGGCATTTTGTACAACTTTCCAAGTAGCGCTATATTCGATAATTATGTTTTGTTATAGCGTACTAAATAATAATATTTTATATTTTCTCACGATTTGTAAGGATAATTTTCAATTTAATAACCTTAACTACTGTTAACAACTTGTTGTTCCACAGAGATTTATGACTAAAAATTCCGATTTGAGTAAAATAAAATAAATACTTATGACCAATGATTTCTGATTAAAAGAAAATGAAAGTGTACTGCAGTGGAACATTAATTTGTTTAAATGTGAATAAATACTTTTGTCACGCCATATAGAATACTTTTGTACTATTAAAAACTAATTACAGAAAATGAAATATTATTGAAAACCATAATATCATTGCCATAAAAGGGAAGCAATATAAGTAAACAAATAGATTTGGGCCTAGCCTAGCGCAAATTTAGTTTTCAACTTGGCAAATGGGTTACGAGAAGATAATATTTATTTCTCAAATTATGTGTGGATTTTTAAGTTATACTTCTTTTGGTGTGTTATGAAAAAATAATGAGATTGAATTTTTATCGGGGTGACACGATGAGTACAGTCTGAAGTTGCTCGCTAAACCGCTTGCGAGCAACTAATAACTAATGTGTCAACCGGAAAATGCTATGGCGGTGGACATAATTTAGAAATGACATTAACATATTCCAATTTTTGACTTAATAATTGTTGTAATTTTAAATAAAAAGATAAAATTGATATTATACTTGGTATAAGAAAATTAATATTAATTTATTTAATTTTTAAAATTAGATTAAACTTCATCAACCATATTGACTATTCCATTTCAGATTTTATATTATTTTATTGTATTTAATTATTTGTATGCAATCAAAAATACTTCTTTTAATTGGTTTGAGGTTAATTGTCAGTATTATTTTTATTGGTTTACATTTTATATTATTATTATATTATCATTTAAGAAATAGTTCATTCTAATTATTTTTGGTGTATGAATTGATTCTGTATATAGAAAATTTATTAATTTCATGAATATGTTTTTACAAACGTAGAAAAATGACACACAGGATGAAATGTTTGAAGTTATTTTTGTTTTGTCATATCAGAGAAGTATAACTCCTTACGTGCGTAAATAAGTATTTATTTTGCAGTATTCCAAGTACAGTACGATGAAACACAATTTTATTTATGTGTTTTATACAGTTACATTTAGGTTAATGATTAAAAAGAAACACATAATTTATATGAGGCCTTATTTGTTTATTTTTCTTATCGCTATGACTGTCATATTGAACGGTCAGAGTCGATGCACACAGGCGCATCGGTCAGCCGTCCGCCATCGGTGTATTATCGGGGGTCGTCAACGCACGTAGTATGCGGAGTATGGGGAGTATCCGGGGTAGCCGTAAGAGTAGGGCACGTACGAGGAGTAGGCCACGGGCACGGAGTAGGAGACGGGCGCGGAGTAGCCGTAGCTGAGCGGCGCGGCGTAGGCCACGGCGGGCGCCGCCACTACGCTGGGTTTGGCGGCCGCAAAGGCCAGCAGCAGGGCGAATACGAGCTGCAGCAATCGAGTATATATACATTAAATTATATTCAAATCACAACATTATAATTCTATATAAATATAACGTATAGATATAATCATTTCATATATATGTTAACTCCTACATATTCTTCACGAAAGTATAACATTAACATACTTTGTAACATCATAAAAGGTCGTAATTAATATAAAAATACACAACTAGAGATAGGTCAGTGAGTAAAATAAAACATATAAAATAAAATTTGTTAATATATCAATGTATGATATACGACAAAAATGAAATAAGGGAAATGCATTAATAGTTTCGTTTAATATATAACGAATACATCTAACAGGATAAGTTTACAAAATGATAAGCACATGCCTTTTCTTATACCTAATAAACTTAAGAAACTTATGTTGGACGACATATGTCTTGAATGGTTGAATCAATATTTCGTTATAATAGGGTATTTGACACTTTTTTGAAAAATATGTCAAAATATTTAAAACATAGCCATTTTTCACTAGATTTTTTATTTTATCAAAATACGTTCGTTAAGTAGTCCTAAAACACCTTTCAAATTTTAATCACTTTAAATTCCCGCGGAAACGCTGGTCGCCATGTTATTTCGGTATGACGTCACTATCGAGTAAACAAACAAAACGTGAAATCTAAGGTTAGATTAATTAACTTAAATTCGCGTTTTTTGCCATATCTTGCGCTATTAAACGACATGAATCGTTATCATTACTGTTTAGTGACGAATTGTAAAAGTTCTAGTGTTAAAACCCCTGTAAAATTGGTTATCAAAGTGCCAAATGACATCGAAATGAGAACTGTTTGGTTAGAACTCGCAAGACGAGATCCGAAATCATTTTCTACGAAAAGCGATCTGCACTTATGTGAGGATCACTTTAATGTAAGTGTAAATACTTCTATCTATATATTTACAAATATAAATCTAACACCATCTCTATCATAATCATAACCTAACAATAATAATTTGTTGCTGTATCACACGTTAGTCGTACTTTTATTGTTTAGTCGATAGTGACGTCACACTGGACATAATCATGGCGGATAGCGTTTTTGGTCACGTGATATACAGATTAAAAAAGTACGAATTTAAACTTAAAATAATAAATGGAAATCGTGATTTCTTGATCGGAAATCAATATATTCCTGTTTCCCATTCAATAAGTTATCATAATTACATACTTTCACATTTTTTCGTTTATGATGGCAACAACATTATTCTAAGTGTTATTAATGAAGCAAGTTGTTTTAATTAAAATCTTGAGAATGTTAAGCTATTCCAATTTCTCCACCTTATTGAGATGTGAAAAATTCAAAATATTACAAGTTAAGCACACTTTCAATTATCATTATAATATTCCTCCTGCAAAAGTTAAAGTATTCCATATAAGAATATATTTATTTTTATGATTTCCCCTTTCAGTACCACTTTCGGTTTCATTCCCGATTCTGTTTCCGGTCACGACCGTGGCCCAACACTTAATTCTCCAATTCCCACCCTCGCTATCAGTTCCTATACCTGGTTCGCTCTCGGTACCGTATCGCTCCTACTCAGTTTCCCAATTCTGAACCTAGTTTTCGGGTGCCACATCAGTCTCGCTCTGGGTTTCAAACTCATTTTCTATCACGAATCCATTTCCAATCCCGATCCCGTCCTACTCTCAATTTCGCTCTTGGCCGCACTCCCGATTTTGATTCCAATCGGGCTCTCAATCGCTCTCGATGCTCTTTATTCGAATTTTGTCCTAAATTAAATTCTAATTATATTAAGCCCAAGAAATGTATATTTTTACTCCATAAATGCACATATCGCCTTAAATTATGTTAAACTAAACAACTCTATTCGATCAGTCATTTGTCACATGTTTAATTAATTGACTTGTCACATATTCAATATTTCTTTGTTTGTTTTTAATCTATTATACTGTACAATCTTTTTCAATTTACAAAACCTTGATGTCTAATTTTCACCAATTGACAAAACAAATAAATTACTCAATGAACTAAAGAGAAACAAAAAAAATACGACAAAAATCTAGTCATTAAAGTAATTATCTTACACAATTTTTTTTTAATATTAAATTTTAATAATCATTTTTTTTTAAATTAAAAAAAAATTATATTTAAATATTAAATATATATTACTCTATATCGGCATTCGGATTCTGACACCGCGCCGCGAGGTGCTATGAAGTTCACGACATATTAAACTTGAACAATGGATACTTTTGAATTTAGTGGGTCGATTTTGATGAAATTAACATCACTATCATTCTGACTGAAGCTTCATATTCGTTCAGATATTACAATCTGAATTCAACATGTGGTTTTCGCATCATATGTGTAGAAACGAACAAACAAACAGAACAATAAACAGAGATTCAACAAATTATTATTTTTAGGTTGTGTAACGTATCCGCGAATGTACAGACACAAAAATTATTGGATTTTAAAATACAAAAAATCATATTAATTTGCCGCGAATATTGCTTTTACTTAAAATATTGTGTTTATTTCAGAAAATACTGTTTTAGTACCTCTAATGTAAGTTTTCTTCATTCGCTAGCGGCTAACTCATTTGTATGTAAACATTCACTTCATAGTAGCATGTGCTAAAAGCACGAAATAAACAAATGATTTTCTGTAATCAACTAGTTGCTACCGGGCAAAGCCTTCGACTTTCATCGTGTTAACAATGCCAATGTAATTATTTTGTTTACAACACTGTGTTATAAACAAAAAGTTATGTTCGATAATTATTCACACGTAGTATTTATATTTAAAATCTTAATATTTTATACGTATAATAAGATAAACAAAAAAACAGATTTGTACTAAGTATCAATAATTGATGCCGCTTTATTTTACGGTTTATTTTTTCTTGTATATAAATCAATACGAAAATCGATTGAACATTGTATGAGATCCTTTTGAATACGAGACATGTCGTGTGATAGTCTTCCATATGTGTAGGCGTACATATTTTTGAAAAAATTGCAATTATATAACGCATGAACATACGCATCACTTGTATCGTTAAATGAAATATTTTGTTCGGTTTCACTATTAAACAACATTATCGTATTGAAGATATGTAATATATTATGCCACAAATATAATATATTAATATTAATATATAAAATGAATGTAGAGTATTTTACAATAAATGTTCACTTACCCACTTGAACATGGTTAAGATTACACACAGCTTATGACTGAATGATGGTTTAATTGTATTCGCCCCAGTTTTTTATACGATTCCGACCTCCGGTTTCCAAAATTATCAACAGCGCAAGGAGCAAATGACTCACGAGAGATCCATCTGACGTGCACGTCGATTTCTAAAATGGATCGTTTTGCGGTCATACTATGAAATATATTCCAATAACGAAACTATTTAACGTATACGTTCAAGGTAATTTTGTTGAGAACTGGTTCAAGATGCTCATGAAAATTAAAAGTATTATTGAGAATGTCTGTTTTTGTTGATCTATCGCAATTTTAATAGGGTTCTCAACGTTATTTGAAGAAAACCATTTAATATTATTGTTAAGTTTATTATTCGACGTCGGTTTATTACAGAAGCGGCGCTTGCGTCGTGGTAGATCACTTACACCTGCTTTGTGTGAAATTTGTACACATCGATGCATCTTCTTATTTTGAGTTCAAACCTCGAAACGTGGATGAGTACCGAGCGTGCTATCTCTGGCAACCCTCTTTAGGAAATAACGCCGTAAAGATATACAAAAAGTATTAAGGTCTGTTATTATTGTTGTTGTGTAAGCTTTAATCAGCCATTGCTGAAACTATTCTCTTACAATCTTTTTATCTCAAGTAGAGACGCTTGGCCTTTTCAATGTCCCGATTAAGCACACAGCTTTTTAATAACGGTGAGAACATAGGAAACAATGGCTAAAATGCTGCACTTAACATGGTACGCAGACAGCGTGTACAGTACAACGCACGAAACTCTGCCGCTGTGAAGTTAGTCACGAAAGCGTCGCAGTGCCGTAAAATAGATACGCGGCGGAGAAGAAAGGGTCGGGGAGCGTTGAACCTGCGCATTGCATCGTGCGCAGGCAATTCATAACGCAAAATGCAAAATGGATAGCGTACGGTTATGCTTTGATGCTCAACAATGTCGATTAGACCTTATCGCTAAACCAATGTAGTATGTCCGTCTGTCTATTATACTTCAAAAGGGTTCAATATTTAAAGCGTATTAGACAGTCCATTGAATTTTTTACAGAATGTTATTATAAGAAATAGCTTAACAAAAATAAAGAAAAACAATAATTATTTTCTTTTTATTTCTGCTCTATCGTATAAACTATTTTTCACTGTAATCACAATAATTGTGATGACGATCACAATCTAAAATAAAACAAAAATAATTAAGTTTTTGAATAAACACCGATTACGGTGTTTATCGGCAGCATGCAAGTCAGTAAAAACTTATTAAAGTTTTTACTGACTTGCATGCGGCCGATTTTTCGTTGTTTTTCAATTTGAACTCATTAAGTTCAAAAATCTATTTATATTAAAAAAAAATTTTTAAGTGTATACCGCGATATTTTTCGATCACATTGTTCGATTTTTATTTGCTTTACGGCATTCGAAGAAGTTTTTTAAACAGAAAAAGATGATTGAGTACCAAACATCAATCTATCAAGAATTTTACATGTAATAGTGAAATAAACTCTTTTTTCGAGTTTTAGTTAACGATGTTTTTCGAACTAACCATCCGATTTTGGTGCATTTTACAACGATTCATGTTGTTCTTTGAAGGAAAACAGCTGGTTTGATTTTGAAATCTATCGTTAGAATAGTTTGAAAAATATTTTAAAAAACGCACATTTTGAAAAATTATTCATCTATAATATTTCTTGAACAAATCAATCGATTTTGCGGAAAGTAGAAACGATTGACGTTATTTTCTAAAGATAACAACTGGACAGATTTTGGAATTTTTCAGTAGAGTAGTATAGATAACATCGTAAAAATACACTTTTTGAAAAATTTTTATACAACGATATTTATTGAAGAGATTTTTATGCAGCTTAGGGCAGTGGATGCAACTGGTTGATGAAAAGAGCCGCTAAGGTATCGCTCTGAAAATTGTTTCAAAAAACTTTTTCTGAGAACTTTAATTTTGAGATTCCTCAAAACCTATTTAGCGTGATTAGTTCAAATTTTCAAAAAATATTAGCTGATTGGACCCCTTTCAAATGTCGTAGATTACGTTTCAATCAAAAATTATGAGAAACTTATACACACACACACACACCCGTACGCGCGTACGTACTCACACGCACGCACACGCACACACTCATATAGGCACATAGACATTACTCTGAAAATGGTCGAAATAGATTCCTAGGACCTTAAAACGTCAAAATTATATCACTTAATTTTTAAAAATCGAGCTGAAAACAGTAACTTACCACTTTTACGAATAATTTCCAAATTCAATAGCGAATATAGATTTTGATAATATAAACGATCGTTTAACATCATCGATCACAATCAGGACTAGAGCACACGTAACTGAGACCGGGATCAGGATTAATGGCTCAATTGCGCTGACTTAAAACGAATGAGTATGACGTAAAATTACGTCAGAATGACAACAAAACAGACTCAATCGTTTTAAGTAAGCGTACAGTACAACGCACAAAACTTTGCCGCTCTGAATTGCCTGCGAATGATATAATGCATAAGTTTAACACTCCCCAACCTTTACTTCTTCTCCCCCGCGTGCCAATTTTACGCCATTGCAACGCCTTGTAATTATCTTCACAACGGCAGAGTTTCAAGTGTTGTACTACAATTGAGCCACAAGACCGGTTACTGTCGAGTTTAGTTTCGGGACCAGATCGGTATACACGTAGACATTAGAAGAATTTGTTGTATATCTGCACAGTCGAAGCCACGAAAAAAAAACTAGTACATTATAAATGTAGAACCACACTACTTGGAAATATCAAACTTGATTTCTCAAGAGCGCGTTCAGACGTGTATCATTAAATATGTTAAATACTTCCTTCTGATGAATGTTTGAACCAGTATCAAGATGGATCTACAATGATACTTGATATCGCATCGTGAACAACAAGGAATATTTCGACTTTTAGTGTTTACATTAAATAAAGCCGCTTTCCTTCCAAAATTATGGGTCAGCAATTTAATTATTGTAATAGAGCCAAAATATTGTATGGAAAACAGTTTAGGCCCTTGACTTTGTTTCTGAACATTTTAAATAAAACACCTACGCGGTTTATTTAAAATGTGTTATTTAAAACTTTTAATCACTTGATTGACATTAGGTTCATCTCAGCTAACTGGGCATTAAATGTAATGCAACTTTGTAGGCTGCATTTGGTGTGTAAGTGTTTGTATACCGCATGCAATTTAGAAGAAAACGTATCGTTGTGCATATGTTAATGGAAACAGTGCTTGTTTTTTCGTCACTTAGTAAGATATCAAAAAGTCTCTTCACTTACATGTTTTGTATTTGCGACTAGAAATAATTTTCGTTTGTTGAACAATCATGTTTCTTTCGGTGAAATTTTCTGAATACGAGATTTCATAGAAGTGTAATTAACAAATTTTTCTCACAATAATTGATTTTATAATATTCTTACATTACAAATCAATCAATCTCATATACGAATAATCTAGTACATTATCAATATTCACTACAATAGATTTTTCCATTCACAATTTTTTTTTATCTTTCTTATATTATCTAATTGCTTTTCAGACTCATTATAGAGTTGTGTTAGTACACTTACTATTTTATTGTTTTGTCCATTAAAATACAGCTTAGCTTCTTCGACGCTTAAAAAGATCAGTAGCTAAAACGTCATCTTTAACTCAGCAAATTGCAAGTATCACACAATTTGCTGGGTTAAAGTATAACGCCATATCATTGCAGTTTCTAGCTGTATTGAAAATATGTTGTCCTTTTGGTATTAATATGGAAATAGACGTGGTTCATAAAATTTTGTATTTCATATCAATAAATGGTCATCATAAATCGTCATCATAACTAAAGGCCTAGCACTACAGGTCATCAGGAGTTCATAACATTTTGATAATCAGTCTTGCAATTCCAGGATGAACATATGTTTGTTGTCTACCTATGTTTCTTATCTACCTATTACGCGATGCTGGCGAGTGACTTGTCAAAGCGTTTCTATTGAATTAACAACGTTTACAGTGTTTTGAAATCAGTGATATATGACTATAAAATTTAACTATTAAACATAATATTTACTTTAAGATTTAGGAAACTGTTACATCCTGTTGCTTCAAAAAATTAACCGGTAAAGTTAAAACTTAATTGACAAGTTACTGTCAAGTACGGGGTTACTGTTTCAATTACGATTTTTTTTTTTTGCATCTGGCAGTATTAACTTCTTTTAGCAGCCAATTAACGAAAATTGCTGTATGCTATATTCAATGACAAATACAATTTATACACATTTAGAAGTGATTTAAAGTATAAGAAATATTATGATGCAACTTTAAATAATGCAGTTCCTTTAAGGATGCAGTATTTACTTCAAACTTCAATCTATCCAAGAAAGTTTGGTCGCACCCGATATTTTGTGTTTTTTGCAACATTGTATAATATACACAATCGATTATTTTTAATAGTCATCGGAACTTTATGATAGATTAAGGAAGAAAATTTATAACTGTTGTCCATTATGGAACATAAATTAGTGAGAAAATAATCAAATCAAAACTGAATTATACCGGCTCTTAGTCAACGTTACAAATGTCGGAATGACTAATTTGAATAATAACTTCAGAGGTGGCGTCACTCACCTCCAACATCGTGCCTAGCGCTATCGGTTAACTGCCAGTTGCCAAATTCGAACAACGTATTTTATGTGGTTAGCTGTTAACTTTAACAATTAGCCGTTAATTTTTTCGAATGAGTGTTCGAAGCACACCTCTATTAGTGTTGCGTAACATCGCGTGGCTCAAGGGCCAACGTAGCTCACGGGCCGCATGTCGCAGACCTCAATATGAATATAGGCTATTCATTTAGGGCCTAAATTAGACTAGACACTTTTTTGTAATTCAAATATAAATTATTGTCATCGTTTCTCTGTATAAGTATACCACGACAAGATTTCATTCATTGCATTTAGTTAATTATACGGATAACAGATTAGTCGAACCCTGGTGACATATTAAATGCCTAAAATCCATCGACTGCCATATGATCGACCAGTGGGCCTAGCATGACGCCCTAGACAAGAGTCTAACCGTGACGCGGCAATGTAATGCGCGAAAGGGGCACTCCTATAGAGTTATTCTTGTCTAGAGCGTCATGCTAAGCCCGCAGGCGTATAAGAAACTTGCATGATTCGAGCAAAAAAAGAGAATGTACAACATGCAATGAATACCAAGCAAATCTAGGGTGTCTATAATGTGAACAATATAGCTCGGAATCGAGCCGTCTTAACTATTTATAAAAAAATTATTATTTGCATTAGTTTTTTGCTAAAAATACATGGTTATCATTTTGAAAATATTAAATATCTTGAACCATTTTAAACTGTATCGCATCTAAACAGTTTTTCTCTAGACTCCGTATGTCGTTTGAATTCATACGTCTTTAATTAACAAGTGTGTATTTGTTTCAATTAATACCTTTTGTCACTCTGATTTCGTTTGTATTTTCACAGATGTATAATTGTTCATACATATAAAAGAATTTAAAGATCTTTGCCTCTACATATGTATATTTTTTTTTAATAATCTATATGATAAGTATTAGTAAAAAAAATATTTATGCACAAAATTTTATGGTACTACAATAAATATATTGCTTAGAATATTATAGAATTTATGTATTATTTATTGTGACAAAATTATATAAAATGTTGACTAAATGCAATAAATTAGGTTTCTAAGTTAAATTATTTATAAGTGTGCTAGGAAAATTTATTACCAACAAATAAACGATGCTGTTTTTTATCTGTCCTTGTGTTATTCGGTTGCTATTCTTGAAAAATTACTCGGCGCATGACGACGAAATTATGTATGGCAATAAATAAGTTATGTACGTCTTTACCTAAGATATGCACACAAATTTATACAACACCTGCTCGGAAGTACGAACATGCTTTTCAAAAAACGGAACTTTTCTTCTTCATTTTTTTCTTCTTCTTCTTAAACTCCTAAAAAGGGAACTCAAAAAACATAAGTTATTAGTGCCATGCAAATATGAAAATGAAAAATTATGATATGCAAAAAGTCATTTCTAATGCAGAAAATGAGAAAAAAATATAATAAAATGCCAAAGTAAAAATCTTTTTTTGTTTTGAATAGTGATATACATTTTTTTTATCTTAATTTAAGTACATACAACAGATTACAACAATTATAAAATTGTATGGAAAGATATGATAAATATACAAATTCACCTAGACCGTAATCCTTAAATATGTGTGCAGAGCATGCTTAATATTAAGGTATGCTTAACAAAATAAACTATATAAAAAAGCGAAGAGCATTAAAATTAAGCAATGATAATAACATAGGCGAGTCTATCGGGGAGTGTATAATTTAGTGTAGATGAATCAGATCTATTTGCTTACGACGTGTTTCCAGTGTATGCACTTTGAACGCAGAGCATCTTTGAGAATAGTCAGTGAAGAAGCGGCCAAGATCCTAACGAAAAGACAAGATTTTGACACACGTTCTTTGTACACTTACAATGTGCTTAATATGAGTGTTGTAGTGAGGAGACCATATCGAACTATTATATTCCAGGATACTTCTAACAAGTATCTTTTTGAATTCTATTGTAGACCTCGCCAGGTCGTTTCGTCGCCACGAATCCGAACGGTGTATTAAGCCTTTTTCATGATGTAATTGTAATGTGGCCGGAAGGTAAGCTTATCACCAAAAAGAATAGATCGAGATCTATAATTACAAATTTTAGTGGTAGTATAAAATCTGAAAGTTTGTATTGGTAAATTATTTTTTTGATTTTATGAGTAAAAGAAATCACAAAGCACTTACTAATATTAAGAACCATTTTATATGTTGAACACCACACATATAGCACGTCCAAATCTTTTTGAAGAGCAATACAACCGATCATATTTCGAATAGGAGTGAATATCTTGGTTTTTCTCAATTTTCTGTAGATTCATTGGTACTAGATTAAAAAAATGTTTTCATTGCATGTTGAAAACTGATAAAAGTGAATTTACGTAATTATAAAATTCAATTTAAAAATTTTTCGTCTTTTATTATCCTTCTGGGTATCCTATAAATCAGTTTTTCTCGATGTTTTTTGTCCATACCCCACCTTAATATTTCTAAAATTTTTATGCCTCCTATACACAATTTTTAACCTTTAAACGAATAGTCAAACGATATTATACCTAATAATTATTTACATTTTACAGCATTTTTTAAGAATTTGCCTTTTTTGTTAAATTTGTCACCGATATCTAGCATTGCATTTAAATGACCCAAAGCGAAAGGGTTAAAATCGAGTCGAGATCATTTTTTAATTGCCCTCTTAACTATCAAATTGCCCCGCGTTGGGAAAATACCAACTTCGAAAAACGTGCGATTCCGAAGTGGTGTGGTTCGAGACCGTCGTTGGTGATCGTTCACTTTTGTCTCTTTACCAACAACATGCGGTTATCCCAGCAGTTAGCTTTTCTCATATTTTTTTTACCGTAACAGTCCACGATGGCGCTGCAAGCTAAGTTGAAACGAAATAAGATAATATTCTATATCTATAAAACATAGTTACGAGTGTAACCTAGATTAAAATAAATATTATTGATTGCATATATATTTAGATAGAAAATGACATTTAGGTTTCAAAGTAGAAATTTTGTTGAAATCTTTACAAACCGCGAGTCTAAATTGTGGTTTTAAACACATGGCTACTGCCATGCGAGGTGTACGTGGGTTGGAATATTCATGAGTCCGAACTACATAATATTTTATATTTTTCAAAAGGTTCTATCTCTAAGAATATAATAAACGTTTTATATTGTTGGTGATAGCCTAAATGAAACTATTCCGGACACGTGTTTAGTTCAATTCTTAATCGTCAAACGTATTCGTATCTATGAAATTAGAGGGAATCAACATATAGTTTTATGTTATTATTAGTTTATTTTTTTTTTAATTTTACAATGTCATAGTTCATGACCACCCGAAGAAAACAGATGGTAATGTTTTAAACTCCTTTTTTATTCTATAAAGGCTTTGTATACTTACATAACAAATGAATTTTAAAGATGTATCGATTTTTAATATGCAACGACGGCTCTGCATATTTATACATTAGCTTTAAGCAATTTTGAGAAATCAGTTTTCATATTTACGTTCACATTGGACACAACAAAATCGTATCAGAATCACAATACTTTATGTCTTTGTTTTTGTCATGTTTTAATTAGCTCAATGTTGAGACGAAACTTCCCATGACAGTTTCATTTATAATCTATTTCGATCGAGGAATTTGGACCATAAATTCTTCACGCTGCCCATGTGCGAGTTGAGGAACGCCAGCGGTCGCTGCCACTGATGCAATGACAACGTCCTGCGCCGAAGAATCCTGTCCTGACTCATCCTGTGCCCTCCGAGGCACAGAGCGTACGATTTAATTTATTTCAGTTAAAATTAATTTGCTAATTCGTCAGACGTCAGAATTCAAACCTGATAGTGGAAAAGTCTAAAGAAGACTTTGTTGTTTGGGGTTTCAAAAACCGCGAAACCTGTATATCTCCTTCAGAAGTTCACCTGGCATGTAAGCCCCTGTTTTGCATCACAGATTATGTATACATGCATCAAACTTTAAATATGCATGTGCAATACAAAACTGTATGCATTATAAAAGGATGTCAAATAAAGAAATTCTATGTCTATGTTTAAAACGCTTTGAAAGAGATTAAAACGTTTTTGTTTAACCTTTTCTTATTTATGTATGTTATGACCTTTTTTTATCATGGAAAAGGCTTTATCGGCCGTCAATTCCCTTATACCATATTTTAAATTATAAATGTAATAAAAACACTTTAGACTATTAATAATTTATTACACACGTCTGCATATTTATGTAGCACATTAAAATATCATTTCAATAAATACTATTCTAAAGATCGGCCGATATTTAACGTCTCATCGATTTATTGCGAATTCGTCTCATTTTTGTCATCGATTTAAATGTAGTACGAATACGGCGACGCGTAGGCAGTGTAGGCGGAGTAGGCCAGCGGCGAGTACGCGGTGTAGCCCGCGGAGTACAGCGGCGCCGTGTACGCGGCGGCCACGGGCGCGACCGCGGCGGTCAGCGGCGCCGAGTAGCCGACGACCAGCGGCTTGGCCTGGCAGGACGCCAGGGCGGCGAGCAGGACCAACTGCAAAGACCGCAGACGATATACATTATGACGTGTCTCAAAAGAAATCCCATTGCAATGATGACGATATAGTGCAGAGGGCCGGCCTGTCGAGTGGCAAGCTACGAGGCCGGCCGATATAATCTCACTCATATATCGATTATTTCTGTAATAGTATACCTCAGGCCGACATAATTTCGTGTCAATAACTAATACATAGTGTATATCAAAGAACATTTTGTTGATTTAATTCAGTTTAGCGTTTACGTTTTTTATGCCTTAAATGATATCGATAAAATACACTAATAATTTACAGATTTCAAAACGGGAGCTTCTCACTTTTCATCTCTATACTTGTCGTCCCGTAATATGAGCCCACGCGAACCGAAAATCGCATATTGAGTATGTAAAAAATTTAGTAATCACTTTATAATATCTACAAATACATCAATTCTGCGCTTTACGGAGAATCATTTTATTGTATCGAAATGATCTATTTTTCGTCTAGATTTTTTGACTCCGTGTTCATGATATAAAGAAGTGTGACATCTCGGCAGTGTTAGCCAAGGGAAGATATGAATCCAATCAAACATACTTATATAGTCACTAACGCAAATCTTTTGCCTAGTTGAATGGATTATGCTAGATAACGTAAACTTACGATCTAAGCCAATCTTAACGCCGATAGCCTAACGACTTGATGATATTAGCTTACATTAAACGTAACTCAAATCACATACATTTAGCATTAGTTTTTTTTCCACAGTTCCGCCAGCGTGGCTAAACTGCTTTTTTTGTTCCGATTATTGTAAAGGCGTCTATTGTTTTTTTTAAAAATACCTGTATTTTTCGATATCATTTCCAGCAATAAAAACGAACACATACCTATTTTCGGGATTCGAGCTATCTGTTTAGTTAATTTTATCAATTGATTGATCCGTGAAAAGATAAGTAATATAAAGACACACTTCAAATTTTTTTAACTTTTGACCGTCCGTTGGAACATCCGCCCGCCCGCAGTGTGATCCCAGGACCACTTACGCTAGCGATCTGCTCTCGTCCCAATTCGTTCTTTCAAATTGATCTATAATAGTACTTGGTAATTCTCTCAAAACCCTAAATCAACTACGAAACTACAAACTATTCTTCATTCTCTTTATGCGCTAATGAAAATAACTTAAGAAATTTCGAGCGAAATCGATCTAATTAGAATGATTCTTAGAACCCTAAACCACGGTACCCTAGAAAAGTAATGCATATATTTTTCACTGGATTCTAGCTATCTCAATATTATATTTCATCGAAACTGTTCTTGGAAGTGTTCTTAGAACTTCTGATGAGCTTCTAAAAGTAAATAACCTTGATCATTTTTATTGTAGAAAAGAAGCGAATGTCAAAGAAATAAAATAGTGAAGTATTCTTGTATAATGCCTGCGAATTGACTATGACATTATTTATATAGATCTATAACTCGATAAACATACTAATAAATTAAACAATATTCTAAGAATTTTTCGATATGTAAATATAAATGGTTAGACGTAATCGTCACAGTGTTTAAGAAATAATCACACAGTAAATATTATACATCCGCTATCACATGCTAATCGATTCAGCAGGTGTCTTTGGTCCGTTTGTATTCATTATGCGAGTCTGTTCAATTTAAAAAACTGGAATACAATTAAAGCTTTTCAAGTCTTTTTTCAATAAAAAAAGTTAAAAAATACAAACTTATGTTGGTATTAGTGATCCGCAGTGCATTCGAAAGGGTGAAAACCTTTTTTATAATTAACTTGTATAACGAATTTTCTTTCTAACGGTTAACACTGAACTCTTCTACAGCATGGACATATTAATTGAGAAACTTAAAGTGCATGGCTTGGAGTTAGTAGTGTTGTGCTGTACGTGACTACAATAATAAAATTTTATAGCCGTTAATTATTAACATTATTCCAGTTTTTAAGCATAGTTCACACATCCTTAAAAACAGGTGTATCTGTTTCCTGTGGACTATTTTGAGAAACAATTATTGCACCGCTTCAATTTGTTCTGTATTCAATGGCTTAGTCAGCATTTCATCAAAATTTAGCTATATAACTTTTTGTCTAAATTACTACATTGATGTGGTTATTTTATACGACAATAAGTTCTACATAAAGTGTGTATTGTTACTATGAATAAGTAACTTACCAGTTTAAACATCTTGTTCACTTTGGTAGTGTCTGTTGAAGACTGAATACCATTGTCCTGTATCGTAACTGATATATAAAGGCTGGAGTGCAAAGGACATCGTCTTGGCACCGGCACGGCGCAGGCGCACGCTCGAGGACGAGCTCAAAGACGCCTGCGCGTGACTGGAATGCCCTAGGATTGTCATTTTCACAGGATGTTTCCTTACGAATTGTAGAATCGATCGTTATTTTAATTAGGTAACACAGCCGGCGTAATAATTTTAGGTTGGTTAATATTTTTGACGGATTATAAATTTGATATAATATATATTTTTATTTCGGAATTTTAATGATTATGAGTCTAAATTATTTTTCGAGCATGCATAAAAGTCATCACCTTTTTGGTTGGATGTATAAGTGAAAGAAAATCACAGTCAAATAGTTTGGATTTTTAACTGTCATATCTAAATTCCTTTATTTAATAATAATTGTCATAACCAAAGTTATAAATCGCAATTCATATGTTTAACCATGAGGGACTTCATAATAATTCTATTTTTTCATAGAATAAGGATATATATTTTAATTGGTGTAATTGCCATAATATAGTCGCAAATCACACAACGATATTTCATATAGTTTTACAACTTGGTTATAAATTAAAAATGTATAATTTTTCATGATGTATACAGATTTATTACGCGACTATTTACAAGGCTGACTTAGATACGGATCTTCTACATATCTCAAAAAATACTTATATTTATTTATGTTTAAAACCTAACGAAAACATGGGAAATATTTGAAATTACTAAAAAATCTACATTTATTATATTATCCTATTATTTAGAAACATTTATTTTCATTATTACCTATCGGTAATTGATAACATTGAAATCAATGTTGAAAACGCATTCAAAAATATGTTTTTCGGCATTCAAATATTTACTACATACCGAAAAGGACAAATATTTATTTATAAACCAAATCTTTTTAAACAGTTTGAAACGAACGGGCCACGCTACTCAAGCCTTGTTTTACAAATTGCGATATATATATATATAACACAAAGGTGCAGTCTCCCCAATCGGAATACATCATATCAATGTGTTAAAAATGTACGAATATCTCAAAATAGAGCTACTCCTATTCTCAACACACACCCACAAAATTTTTACTAGTAGCGTCCTTGAAATTATTTAGATTTGTCTCATCTCATCTTCGTGCGATACACGGAAGGCTTCGGCATCTTAAAATTACGCGTATCGGTTAAGTGTAAAAAATATCTACACAAGTACATATGACACAATACACGAATGACACTGAACGCGCCGGCAGATACATCTGCCACAGACGATGTAGCTATGATATACGTACATACATACAAAGGCTTGCGATATCAGCTCTTTGAGAGAAGCATTTTTATCGACTTATCGATTGCTGTAATTAGTAATGTATATTTTAAATTTAAAAAAATGTAAGCCTCAATTGATTATCGATTACTATAATTAATGTTTGAATTTAAAAGAAAATTGTTTCGTGAGCCTCAATCGCCATATTTGTCGTGTACGGAATCACCAAACCTGATATTCTAGTCAGTAGCATATTTGAATTATATAATTGATCCAGTTTCTAATTGCCAAGGTCGGAAATCCAAGCAGCGATCGCATATGTAGATTTAACGAGAAGGATGTGTAGAATTCCGACACGATTATACAACCAGTTGCCCGTGCACATCTTAATTTATGACTCTGTGGTCCGTCACATTTCTGATGTTTTACTTGTTTAATGCTTAAAATACTTAAATGCGATGTTTTTTTACGGATAACCGTTGAAATAAACATAAATATTAGGTGTTATCGACATGAAAGAATTTATGGTGGTATCACTTGGAATATTTGGTCGAAATAAAAACCCGTTTAAGATAAGAAAAAAAAAACTGAATAGGTATGAATGATCCGTACAAACTTAAGTATAAGCTGAGTGTTAAGAGAGTCAATGTGGAGCGTCAATAGATTTTCATTTACTTATGAGTGTCAAAATATAACATAAATTATTGTATTTTTGGATTATGTTCTCCTCAAAGACATGTCGTTAGGGACCGTAGGCTTAAGTATTTGATATTATTAATTGCATCTTGATAAGCGTTCCTAAGAAAAACATACTTGACAGACAGACCGACAGACGGACAGCTAAATGATCCTATTAGGGTTCCTTTTTTTTTTCTTTTGCGCCATGGAATTCTAAGGAGCAGAAACTAATAGTTGGAAACTTAGTGGCATTCATAAAATTTTTAATATAACTCAAAAGATGCTCTTTTAAAGGTTTAAATTGGAATACACGTTTCGCACGATTCATCTTGATGTAGATGCATCTTGAAATAAAAATGTGTCATTTAAATTTTTGGTATGTATAATTAATTGCCTTTAAGAAAGTGAAGACGGGAATATTGCTTGATTAAAGAGAAATAAGACCAGAAGTTAAAGAATTCCAATCAATGTTGTTGTGCACAAAGGTATGAACTTTTTACATTGCCTTTGATCCGTAATATGTCTTTTTAAATTACCCCGAAGGAAGTCTTGAACGCCTGTGAGATGTCATTATACCGTATGCGATAATTTGAAAATACTAAACTAGCCTTTTTCCTAGAACATCCTGTAACGTTGGCAAATGACGCGGCCGAGTAACGCATACACCTCGTATGGTACAACACCTGTGTCCCGCACGGCGCATTTTAATTAAGTAGCATAATAGGACGTCGATCGAGTGACGCCCGCCTCGATCTTGTTAAATCAATCTATGGAGCGACAAAAAAAAAATAATTACATATCTGTCTCACACAAACATCTCACGATGAAATCATCGGGTGTGATGTCTTCTAGTTGACGAAGGTCATCTACTCCAGTTCTTCGTGGGCGCAACGCGGCGAGCTCGTGGCAAAGGCGTGATAGAGCATGTCTCGAAGTTGGGGTGTGGACACTCCGGAAGGTCGCTAAAGCAGATCGATAGCACTCAGGATATTTCAGTTCTGATAACAGCCTTTTAAATATGGCCTACGAAATATGAGAGCGTTAGGCATTTTTTGATGTTTTCGAAAGTTAGTGTTTGATTTTTACTAATAAATAATGTTATTCATATTCAAACAATAAACGCATTCAGTGCGTAACCAATAAAAATTGACAACCGTCTATGTATGAAAACTGTTTGAGTGACACAAATAAAAACCGAACAAGTGCGCATAGGACTCGCACTATGAAGGTTCCGTACAAACTTAATTATCTACGTAGATATTACATTCATCAAGAATCTTGATTATTTTGATTTATTTTCGATGCCGATACTAGTGAAATATTAGTTCCAGGAATTCCAAACCTTTTTTTTTCTTTAAAAAAATGGTCGAATTTTCTTAAAACCTATTAGTGTTTTTAAAAATCTTAGGTCTTCGTAGCGCAAAGTTAATAAATGTTCTTCTGTAATTTTATCGGCATTACGGTCCATACTCCAATTACAAACGTAAGTTAATGATTACAAAAAAAAATATTTATTGAAATGGTATAATTACAAATTATCAGTTTTCAGTTTTTTTTTTCATTTACTTATACTGTGAGGTCTTTCTATTTGCCAAATTTTCTGATTGTAGATAATTGGAAAGTATGTTTATATTTTAAAATATACAGGTTTTGATTTTCCTACAGGTTCTACCTGTAATGTAAATTAAATGCATATCAAAATGTAAGTCATAAATTGCCTTATTTCGGTCGTATTTTTTGATTACATGGACTTAGAAGTTTAATTTTTTTACAGCTTCAAGAACCACAAACAGTATATTCGTATGATTTTAATTTCTACTTGATATCTCTCCGTGCGTTTTTGAGAAAAAGACCCTTGACCGACAATGAAGTATTCCTACAAGTGTTTTCCTTTACAGGCACGGAACCCTAAAAGGGAAAATGACAAGTAAATAATACCAAGATAGCAAATACAAATAGCAAGTCATTCAACGGGAAAACGGGTGACCACCGAGATCAATTTCATGTGCAATATAAAGTTTTATAAATTCCGATAGGCTTCTAAATATCAACTGATTGACATTTAATATCGCAACCTCTCGCGCCCCTAAACCATTTTTTGTTATGAGTTTGACAACTGAATGAACTTAAAGCTCGATAAACTTGAGGACAAATCGGATTACAGTACACATTAAGCGTCACATTGGAAACTCAAGAGTCTTCAAGTAACAGTCGAGTCCCTTTTTCATTTTCGCTTCCTATCTCGTTGTAGGCCTTGACCTTTGATGGAATTTTGTTATGGGTCAAGTAGCCGATATAACTCAATTGAGCAGAAGCGGGCTATTCGTGCCATTTATAACTTGAGACCAATAGCACTATTCAGAAAAAAAAATAAAGAAATTAATGTTTTAATTGTACCGTTGCAATACTTATAAGAAAACCTGGTATACGTCAAAAGAAATATAAAATTGTTCCAAAAAATGAACGACATACATAATATTAACACTACATGTAAGAATGACCTTGCTGCTCATAAAACCAGAATCAAAGTTAGAAAATCATTTAAGGAGCAATGTGTGCACTCTTGTAATAAAGTCCTGGTTGAAATTCAAAATTGGCCATTTCACAATTTAAAAACTTTTATTAAAAAAAGTTATGTGGTAAGGGTTATTATGAGTTATTAAGGGTCATATATTAGCTGAATATATTAACGAAAAAAAACCTTGGGACTGAACTGCTCGACTATCAGGCTGTTTCATGTAATTTTCAAATGCTGTGCTAGTTTTATTGACTATCTATCGTGTACCTTTGAGCGAAACCGAAAAATGAATCGGCATTTGAGTGGGTTTTATTGTTAATACCAAAAGAATGACGTATTTAAAATGTAATTCTATTACCTGCGAAATAAGAATGTTTTTGATTTGATTTGATTTGATCTGGGTTCTCATTTCCAGTGCATATCCCGCTCACGATACCGCTTCCGGTCCTGCTCTCGGTGTCGATTCAAGTTACGTTGTCGGCTACGATTTCGACGGCATCAAATTCAATCCTGGCCTCGCTTGTCTGTTAATACCGGTTTCGCTCGAACTTTTGAAAGCCATTTTCGATCGACTCTCGATCCCGTTTAAGTTACAACGCGTAGCTTAAACTTAGATTAGAGGCATACTTGTCCATTAAATTTGACTGTTTGAGCAGTTTACACGTGTAAATATGAACGGATGACATTTCACCATTATACAGTAACAGGAAACAATGGGAGACTCTAAAACAATATGTGATTTACATGTCATGATATTTTAAACATTATCAGCAATGTGTATACTTGTCGAATTGACAACGCTTTGAAACTTTTTTGAATTAAAGTACCTTTAGGAATATACTTTTTCACAAACTCTCTACTAACAGTTGACTAAAAAACTCAATGTAGTTAGTTTACTTAAAGTAGTAAACTTGACTTAATACATGTTTTTATTTATCGTACAACCAATCATATCCCAGATATCCTACTTGCAAAATCCACGAATAAAAACTTCTCCTGTGAATTTACTCCGCTTAAAATTTGCTTTTTCTTTTAATACTTACCTACAATACAACTGAAAATTTTAAAAAGACATCTCTATATATAATGATATCTCTAAATTTCATACATTTCAGAATTATAGCTATTCTTATGTGTCACCTCCAGTTTATTACATTCAAAATTGAACACTAATTTTCATGCTTTTAACTTCCAGAACAACGGAGTACTTTACAAACATTATACCTAAATTTATCATTCCTGCTTCGCTATATTTTCTGAAAACCCCTTTTAGAGGTTACCTACTTCAGAACGGAACCTACACTGCCAGTTATAGCTAGGTTCGATGATTTACCCGTACATGACTGTACTATTTAGTATTATTTTTAACCAACTGTTAAAAATAATACTATATAGTTATAAAGGACTTATTGTCTTAATCAAACTATACAATTATGTATATATGTAGGAAAAAATAAATAAAATACAATTAAATCTGTCGCACACGGTATCAGTGAAGTTTTTTTTTATAATCTCGTACATACTTTATTACACACTATAGGAATATAGAGTATATACGATATACTCTATATAATCTTATATACCCTATAAATAGAGTATTAAAGAGGATTATAGAATATAGATTGAAATCTCGCTTTCAATCTCCAACATTAATCCTCAAAGAAAGATCTTACTTACTTTGAAAACAAAAAAATTAATAAATAATTTTGAATGTGTCAAACAATTCTGAACAATATATAATGAATTAAAAAAAACCGTCATCAAAAACATTCTTAAATCATATTTAAACTGATATCAAAAACAATTAATTAGTTGTTTTTGAGATGATTCCAGCTAAAGCAGGACAAAAGAACACATAATTTATAAACATGAATACGAAACAAGTTATATGAGGATGCCCTTCAATTCCTTACAAACTTCATCATTAAAAATGAATTTTTGAAAGAGCAGGACCAACCTGGAAGTACATCCTTCCAATTTTTTTTTTCAAATCATTTAATAAATGATTCAGTTCTGAGGTCACAAACATTAAAAAAAAATACAACAGAACTGAGAACCTCGTCTTTTTTTTGAATTCGGTAAAAAATCGTATCCTTTGGAGCACGGCCGAAAAAAAAAAACGTGAATGTCGTATTTTAAGTTTCACTACGGGCATATTTAAATTTATTTTTAAAATTCGTTCGTGGATCCAAACCACTCTATAAGTTATTCCAGTCGCTAAGCGGACCTTAATACTGGTCATTTATTACTATATAATCTAGCGTCATATAAATTCGTTACCTTGTCCCAGTGCATTGACATTATCTGTCGGTCGTGCGTTGTCTAGAAAATTTCGTATAGTGGCAGTTTTTTTAAACTGGATTAGCATAATAAAATGATGTCTGTGATGTTGATGTTTTATGCATATTATTGCATAAAATTAAGCGTTCGCAAACGTGATTTTTCTATTTTTATTTATATACCACAAATATCAAGTATCATTTAATTTAGATTTAGATCTAATAATCATTTCAAATGTGTCGTAAATTTTGCAATTCCCTGTTTATCTATATTAATTACTTATGTCTAATGCATTATTTTTACTTTAAAAAAAATCATGTTTTTTTTTTAATTTTAAATATCAATTCGCTGTATTAATTAATCCAATATTATGCTCAAATATTATTTTATATTAATGGGACCATTCTAGATAACGATTAACTGCCCGATCAGTTTTAAAAAATGATTTATTTTTTTTGTGTCAGAAATCGTTCAATAAATATTTATAATCCGTTAAAGATAATATAGGCATCCATAAAATTCAAGTAAAATTAATTAGAAACCAATCCAATGAACGGACTCTGTATTGAAATTAAAGTTTGCAACGAATTTACTCAAGTAATCCATACAAGATGGATCTCGAACTATCACATCCATGATTTCGTACCATGTATCGAAGTGAAACGAAATTTACAACAAAATTTAAATAAAGCGGATATCATGTCACACGACGGGAATCTGAAAAACTTGATCAAGAATAATATAGGCATAAATATGTGTTTGTATGGTAGATACGTGTTTTATCAAAATTTAGAAGCGTATCAATACGGGTGTAACTAGATTGTTAGTGTTGAAACTTAAAAATTGTTTATTACTTAAAAATAAATGATGCCTGTCAGCTCCGACGTGCGGCTAAAACACACTCCTTAAGAATAATTGGACGCAGTTCAGCAATAAGGATCCAATCCACAACATTGTCCAATATGAGTTAGATATACCATAATGATCCTTAAGGTCGATATTTCATATCAGTAAAAAAAATCCAAACGAACAGCAAAAATACGACATAATAGGGATATAAGTTACCAATCCACATTTAGGGAGTCATTATTTTTTAATCCTTTACAATCCTTTGAGAAATATATAACTACACATAACCATAAAGATAGCGATCAGTAATCATTATTTTTATATGTATTTTGTATAAATCTTTTAGAAATTCAAAGCAGGGCGTGGGTGAAGAAACACTGCTCAAATTTAAACGTCAATATCTTGAAAGTGACTTTTATTGTTTGGATCCTTATTGCTTAACTACGTCCATTTTTTAGCAATTTTATTGGATTTGGCAGCTTTCCGCCCGCGGCTTCGCCTGCGTTGATATAGTATGCCTTCTTCATCTTTCCGATCGATCGATTTAGCTGTCAAATCTGTCTCGTTCCACTTTCAAAATCTAGTTCCGGTACTGAAGCTAATTTCTAGTTCTCTCACTCTCTTGATTCTAATCCCAGTTCCACGCTCAATTTCAATTACGGTTCTGATCTCAATTATGGTCCCGGTCTCGGCTTTCAATTTTGCTCCCCGTTTTACTTTAAATTTCGATGCCGTTACCATTTGCGGTTACAATCTGTGAATATCAAAATAAAATATAAAGACAAAGGTTTTTTTAGGATCACTATAGTAGTTCGGTTCAATAGAACAAATAGACGGACGAAGTCGGGGACAAATCCTAGTAGATATAAAAAAAACGCACGTATTCGAATACATTTTGAAAACAATTTCAAGTCATTTGAACTACTATTTTTTGGGTTTTACGGCGATGAGCATAAAGAAGTAGAATTTTTATATATAAAGAAAAAAAAAATGTTGACATCTATAGTAACAGCGGTTTCGATTTTCCATACAACATTTGACCCTTTATCCCACCGCTTTAGAACTACTTTTCCAAAAACGGTGCGTGACGTTATTTTTAATTTATAATATGAAAATAAATTTTGACGTCATCGGTTTTGTTTTTCTGTCTTAAAAATTTTAATCATTGTTTCATTCCGCTCAAGATTACTTTAAAAAAAACATTGCGCACATTTACTTTTTTTCACAATGATTAACTAAATGATACATTTTTGACCTCAATAGCTTTATCGGTTTCGATAAAACATTTCATCCCTTATTTTATCCTGTCGGGTTTAAAAAGAAAAACAATGTATGTCATTTTTTATTGAGTATTTTATATTTCGTCATTTTAAGTAGCATCAAAAGGTGAGATATAAACCAACTTAAATGAAATAGACCTAAGCGACACCGGTATCGTATTTATTACAAAACATTATTATTATTCGGTCGCTTAACAATAAAGACTCTGTTCTAATGAAGACTAATGGGTTCCGAACACATTATTCCAAAGAAATTCACTACTGATGAAAAAAAGTACGTTGTTAAACTTTTTTCATGTTTCCCGCACAGAATGGTTATAAGCACTTTAGTCGTTTATAAATAGAAAAACCAGTAGATATGTTGAATATTACTATTAAACTAGTGTAAAGTGCACCAGCAAAAGAGCATATCGTCATGGCACTTACGTTCTTTTGTTCAGAAGCGCTGTTTTTCAGTAATATCTCAAAAACAGTATATGTGGTCATGTTCAAACAATTTTAATTGAAAGTATTCATTAAGCGTTATCTTTGTTTTTTTTTTTTAATTTTTTGAACACACTGTTTAGAAAATAAAGGAGGGATACAATTTCTGCTATTTTCGGAGCGATTATTTCTAAAATTATTCACGTAACCAGAAAAATTGCTTAAAAACCTTAAAATGTTTTTAAAAGAGCTATCGAAATATGTACCACACGTTTATATTTCTTGAAAAAAAATTTTTTCCTCTTCTTTTGTATGTATAGAGTACCCCTCTAAAAATATTTATTTTTGTTATTTAACAACTAAACTAATTAGCGGCTTATACAAGAAACATATACTATAAATTTCATCAATATACGCTCTTTAGTTTTTGAATAAAATGCACGTGACATACGGACGGACATGATGAAACTATAAGGATCGCGTTATTGCCATTTTGGCTCGGAAACCTAAAAACGCTAATTGTTAAATTAAAAGTAAGATTTAACGGATAATATATGGAGAATCTGTGAAATCCTATTTTTAATATTTACGATTTACGTTTCTTTGTAGTTCAACGCCGAATTTAATACCAGGGATAACATCTACATTCGATAAAAATACGATTCTTCAAGTTAGTATTTCCTAACACGTTTTTCAGTTAAATATTAAAATTGCATCATTCAAAACTGTCACAAGCCCAACACTAAAGATAAGATTAAATTCAGAACAAACGTTGGTATTAAAATGAATATTCATTGCACCCAACAATTATTTCAGAATCGACTCCCTGATATGGCAGGAGCAAACGGGAGACGAGGACATATTCAGCTCAATCGACCCTAACCTCAAAAGCTACAGATGGACTCTTTTGTAGTAACAGATTTCAAATCACCTACTCTTGAGATGTACCCTCCCATAATTTAAACATTTTAGACTGAAGAACTTCGTTCTTAAACACTCCACGCTCTTCCACTACAAATCGGGGGCTGTAACCACAAGTTCCAGCATCGACGTCTCAACGTGCTCTCCGAGGCACGACGAGTGGTGTAATATGTATTAAGTGAAAAACTCATTAGTCGGTACGACCGTGGTCGACGTCGAACTCGCTACCTTTTCCTCTTCGGAGGCGACGCTCTCCACCACCGAGCCGCCGCCATCGGAACGATGACCCCTAGTGAGTTGCGGCAACTGCAATTGTAACGGCGGACACGCGCCGGCCGACCTCTGACGCAACGGTGGCGACGTCGCATGCATCACAACTAACGCGACCGAGCCGCGGCGCCCGGCAGAGACCATCAGAGAAGGAACCAAAAAAAATTACAATTTTTTCGTTTTTTATTGTTATACACTTTTACCGCTGTTTTGACATTTTTTTTCTCTTACTGAATGTAGTTATTTTATTTGCACATAATATTTATTATAGACAGGTCAACTTCTCGTTTTGTTCATGCTTTTAGAAATAAAATACTGATACCTAAAAATTAGACAAATGCTTTGCTTACATTACTAGCACAGTTTTGGCTATGACAAGTCAACATTGTGTGAATCGATCCAGTCATAGCCCAAACTTGTTCTCTTCTGAACGCCATCGACATGATGAAAACTTACTCACTCTCCGTCATGCTAGTCTCTTCTCCATCACCCTATTCTCTGTTCCATCATCTTGCTCCCACCTCCATCAGACACCCTATTCGAACGCACTGGTGACTCCTCTGCGCTTAAAAGTGTCTCCAATTCACAATAATGCAGTGGTCAGTAAGACTGGAAATAAAATTAATTTCGAAAGACATGCCTAACTTGTGCAGTTACAAAAACAGAACACAGCGATTTCCATGTTGCAATTTTCGAAACTCTTTAGCTTGATTAGATATACTCTAGATTTATGAAGACCTATTATTTTGAACGTTTAATAATTGTAATTTTTATAACGCTAGTATCATAGGAATTAATCTGTCGAAAAATATGAAATTTGGAACAATACCTTTTATTAGTAATTTGTCGAAGTACAAATTTTATATTTTAATGTTTTAATATTTTTTACGATCGTTTTTTGTTATGATATTAACGTTTTTTTTCTTTCCTAGAAATTTACATACTATATTTGTAATTTTTTTTTTCATTTAGAAAACGATAATTTATATCACAAATGATGAATTTAGCTAAATTTAGTTGATTAATTAATCAAGATGATCCGCCCTATAATTGCGCAACATACTGATTCATTATGAAGCTAACACGACACGTTTTTAGACGACCTGTTTTATAATAAATATATATTTTTTAAAACAATCAGTAAATGTAAAAAAATATTCTTTAACGAGTTGAGAATAAATCGTCTGTTCATAAAAGATTATAATATTTATGCCATTAAATAGTTATCTTTACGTTCTGCAGGATCTTCTATAAAAAGTTAGGCTTTACCGTTTAGCTTATAATATTTTTGTTAACACTTTTGTTAACACTTTTGCATTGTTATGTGTGGGTCATAAATAAAGATAAATTATTCAACTTTAATAAGGACGACTAATAAATTTGCATTGATGACTGGTAGTCCACCTGCTTTATGAGGCACTAAATTTTCATTAATGCACATATATAAATAACATTTCAAATGCATTCCGGTTCCTTAATGTGTTAAAGGTGAAAGACCAACACTAATATATTATTAAATTGAGTGCTTCGCTATCAGGCCTTAATAATATAATTATGAATTGTCTAAATTGGCATTTTGTATTAAATAAGGATTTTATGCAGTTTTTTAAAAGTCTAAAAAAATATCGTTCCCAAAATCATGATTATTTTGGTTCCCTTTCGCACTTACATCGCTTTCGTCCTGATGCTTATCTTGCACGCAAACAGTTTTTGAATTCCTAAACAAACGTGTATTGTCTCGAAATGTTTGAACTTAGAAAGTATTTAAACAATGATCAACCTGCATTTAGCATCATTGTTCCTTCTGTCGCAGTGCGTAAACAAAACATAAAACTCAAAATGATGAAGCTGGTAATTCGATTCTTAATTTTCGTTCATATGTAATTATTAGCATTAACAGTTCATATTCAACTTATGCAGCGAGGCTAAAGTCATCGTTGAGTCGATCACAATACGATGTTCATCTCATTTCCTCTGTCCGCAGTACATCATCGCCGCCTTGGTAGCCGTGGTCGCCGCGAAACCCAGCAGCATCCACTCGGTGGCGTACACCGCCCCGGTCGCCGCGGCTTACGCGGCTCCAGTTGCGGCCGCGTACACCGCTCCGCTGGCGGCCGCGTACACGGCGCCGGTTGCTGCCGCGTACACCGCCCCGGTCGCCGCTGCATACACCGCTCCTTTCGCCCCTGCGTATGCCGCACAGGTGGCCGCTGCATACAGTGCCCCAGTGGCGGCGGCGTACGCGGCTCCCTTTGCCGCCGCGTACAGGGCGCCGCTGGCGGCCGCTTACACGGCGCCCGTGGCCGCCGCTCCCGTGGTTGCCGCAGCTTATAAAGCACCCGTGGCTTTATTGAAGTGAATTATTTCTGACCAAATCGACCAAATGTACATAAACAACTCTTACGATTACTAAATGGAAATAAATTTTTATACTGAACATTCATGTTTTTTTATTAATATGCCTATGATAAATCTGTCTAAAAGTCTTTGCACTTTCAGCCTTTTTTATAATAATGTATAGAAAAATAGTTATTGAACGAATGTTGATGGGCTTTGCAGCATTCGATGTTGTTTTGTCTTATTTCCTTGACCCCCATTTAAAACTTAGCTACGCTCTTGATTGCAGGTAATTAGATATTGGTATTGATCGATATCATATTTGCACAATTATTCAAGAAAAAACTGAATATGGAATTATTATTCAACATTGTGTTGAATAATTTTAAAAATAAGAAAAAATTTTTTTTGAGATAACTTAAATCCTATTTGATTATCAACATCTCATGTTTAAATACTCAGATTTGAGTGATACTCGTATGATGTTAGTTTGACCAAAATGATTAATCAATCGATGAAATATTATGATGAGTTTAAACAAAGGCAAACAGACATGCAACCTTTCACAGCTATACACACGCAAGTATGTATAAACATATAAACATAAATACGAATATCATCGTAAAAACTATCTAAATAGCGATTAAAACAACAACTTTTCAACATTTTAAATTTGCGTATTTTTTATCGAGAAAGGCAAAAAAACGATTCGCTATAAAATGACAAGGGCTCGCTCCCCTAATAAAAGAACATTGTCTTCAAACAAGGCTCCACGCTAGATAATCGCGTGACAGAAATTTTGCATTTCGTGAAAGATTTCCCTTAGTGTAATCTCAACATGTAAATTTCGATTACTTCCGTAATCCAAATATCGAAACGATTGGTGATTCACACGTTTGAAAACTGTACCTAATCGCACATATTAACAAAACAACACATCCGTTATACTTCGGCAAGAAATTAAAATACTTAGGATTATTGTTAAAAACTAGTTTTTTTTTTTTTGTCTATGGCTTTGCCTCTGGCCACATACAGCAATTACTAACGGACAAGGTAATGCAGAAAATTAAAATCTTTGTTATAAACTATTAATATAAATGATTCATATATTCTATACCTATTATACGATGGTTCAAAATCGGCATAAATAATAAAATCGTAAACAAGCTGTGCCTGTACATTAAATAAGTTTTCCAAAAACAAACTGTAAATGTTGTACTTATTTTATCGAGTCCAAAAATACAGTTCTTAGAATTTCCATCTGTTTATTTATTTGTCTGTTTGTCTATGCGTTTGTGCAGATAGAAACGGCTTAATCGATTTGAATGCGGTTTTCAATGATGTATTTTGGCAAACTTCGCGTAACATTTAGCGATTGTTTTATTTCAATTTGTTCACTGACAAAAAAGTTCTATTAATCTATATATATATATAACAATTCGGCTTTATTCAAATCGGAACCGTGGCCCATTATGGTTTTAAATCGTGAGTACAACGGGGAGCAGATTTGAGATTCGAGATCGAGAGGGATCGAAGTCGAGAACGAGACGAAGGTCCAAATCAAGTATGGGACTAAAATTCAAATTAATAGCGTGACCGTAACCGATACGAGGAGCAGTACCGAAATGAGATTTGGAAGCGTAATCAGTCGATGTGCAAGAAATTAAGGAATTCATTCTATGTTCACGCGGGCGGAACCGCGGGCGGTAACTAGTGATAGTACAAAATGTGTTTCCCACTTATGTTATGAATATGAAGGTTTAGAACCAATTTCATAAACGAATATTAACAGGCTCTTAACATTCTGTTGATGGTTAATATTTGTTATATCAATATAATTTAAAGTGTTTGCCTAATAAAAAATAATCCTCAATTTTGTTTTAACGGCCTGCTAATTTCTAACATCGGCTGATGAAATTGAAAGTTTAAAACCTACGCTCTGTAATAATTTAATATCTAGTGTATCGCATAGATTTTATTCAATACGTTCGTGACTCACTTATGCAAATAAAACTTATCCCAAATAGAGATTATCTCTTCAAATCAAATTCTCTTTGGCGATACTGGTTCCACATAAGCTAAAAAGGTGGATTTAAATTTGTACAGTTGTTTTTTTTTACACATACGCGTGTATCCGTGTTCGACATCTGATGTAATCTGTATTCAGGGAAAAAAAGAGTTTCGTAATTTAACTAGTCATTCTAATTTATGTGATATATAATTTTTTTATCCGTTTATCTTGTTCTTTATATATTACTGTTGTCAAAAAATTTTAAAGATAGAAAATATTTTTCAAAACCTTAATACTTAAACCTCACATATAATTATTTATATACAAATATAAAGGTTATATTTTTGACATAACTATAAAAGTTTATATACATATTATGTATAATGTATTAATTTACACATTAATATAAAATAAACACAATAATTACACATGTATTCTGTTCATTTTGTAGAAAAGTAATTATATATGAAAGTAAATATTATTATAGATTTTAATACCGGTGAATGGTATTAAAATGTTTTATTTTATTACGTAATGGAACAGTAAAAGTCGCAAATATATTACTGATGCATTCGTACTTAGATACAGTAAATTAATATTGGAAATGTCTGAAGGTTATCGTGAAGGGAATTACAGATAGAATATCAGAAATTCGAATAAAAACCACTTCACAACATGTGGCTCGCAATCCGAGGGTTTATTTCGAATTGTATCACTTCTCCTCGCACTTTTAATATACTTTTCTTTTAGTCTTAATTTATTGGAGACTGTTAATCAAACTACTTTATTGTAAATGAACACCACATACATGAGAATAAGCCCTTGCCTGTGAAACTTCGAAATTATGTAAAAAATGTACTTCTTATTTTTATAATCAACCGATACCGAAAGATTAATTGACTTGATCTATTGAGTGAACGCATATCACGTGACATGATGTTTTAGCGCAAGTTTAGAGTGCATTTATTGATAAAATACTACTCATATTTTACTCATAAGTACAATGCACTATAAAAAAAATGCATACAAATGAAACAACGGTTTCGTTCGACGAACTATGTAAAGTCGCAGTATGGCGTTAAAGCGTCGTCTATGAATCCGGAAGGTTTTGGGTTCTATATCGATATAATCGATGGCCTTCAAAATTAAAACAAATTTAAAACCACCCGCTTGGTGCCTTAGAGTCCACGCGAATCCGGTAGACCTTGTTCTTCTCATGGCGCCGATGACGAAGGTCGTAGACAGCCTCAACCCATACTAAACCAGCGTGGAAGACCCAGCGTTCTAGCCTCTTAATCTGCAATGAAAAAAAGGTTGTTATCAGGTGTGCCATCTCGCCAGTGAAACCATTAAAAACCTGACTCAACAGTGGGTAGTATTAAGTAATTATTTATTTAAACAAATCCTCATCAAACTAAGCGTGCTATTTAATATGTCGTGTTAAATACTTTCGGAGTTTCTATGGACCTTTTATTTCTATGCCGACAATGACATCTTATTTTATACGTATCGGTAGCGTGTAACTTGATAATTTATGTATTGATACTTGATATTTCTTGTGTTAATGGTATTTATTGAACTGTTGTAAAAAGATCGTATTTATATTTCACTTTACTATACAAAAAATGAAATCCAATGTAGGATTAATCGGAATTTTATATTTTGAAACTTCCCGTTCCTCTTATAAAATAATGAAGCTTAAAACACGATAGAAAAATATTTTTGAAATTCTTTTAATTATTTATTTATCTCTGATGAAGAAATAATGATCTAAAAGTAATAGACACCCTATTTTCTAAATTTAATGTAATGTAATGTAATGATTTCTTCTTACATTTATTATTATTAACAGTACACAGACTGAATGTTGTCAAGATTGAAAAACAATCGTTTTGCAACCTTAAAAAAATTCCAAACAGATTTTTTAAATCGACAACGTCAAAATCATCACATCATTTCTCATCACCGTGTGCAATCTTCAACAATAAACAATTTTAAAACCAATAATCGAGAAATTCCTCCAGGGCGGCGATTCTCGGGCCATGTGGAAATTATCACATGAGACATTTTTTAAAGAGACGTATAATAGACTATAATAGACGGATAAATAGAATATAAACGTTATAGAATAAAACTAATTAGTTATACTGAATTAGTGTGGTTCTTTGACATTTGTCATTTCATACGAAATGGTATCATTAATCGAAAACACTAATTTAGTATTCTCAATTTCCAAACTGTGACAATGAGTGAGTAACACCTTATTTTAATGAAATCCTTCTGCCTTTCTCATTTAACAATCTTTTTATTCCAGGCTGAAAGGCTTTAAAACCCCTTTTTCGTTTAAAATATTATAAGTATATTACCATACCCATTAAAAATTCACGATCTCTAAATAGAATCTATTTTAAATTTCCATAGGTGAGTGGGTACACATATTTTATCCATCACTTGATTTGTCTCGTCATTTTGTAAATGGAATATTAAAATTGTCTCATGTGGTGATTTCCACATGGTCCGAGAATCGCTTCCCTGGTACAAGAAATGCTTACAGACTCTAATAATTTAACATCATGTTTTTCCACAAGGTTAATTGCTCCCTAACAAACTTTTCTATTATCAGTTTATAAGTTTCAATAACAAACAACACTTCAGTGAAATATAACTTTGGTAGCAAACATTTTCTTAATAACGTGACTACTTTTTGCCTCATGCACAAATGCATAAAGCAAAAAGTTTGGCTAAGTTAAAAAACCTTAATTAGCATATCTAAATTGAAACAACAGTAAATCAAGATAAAGTACAAACGTGGCTCGGTACGGACGTGATCAGTGTAATGACCAATATTTATTTATAAATACAGTATTTCGCGAGTGGGCGGCTCCACAGCTTGTAGTTAAGTTTAGGTGCCAAAAGGATTATGATTAAATAAATCAGCATCTTATAACATAGACATACAGACACTCGTATGAACTAGTATCTAGAAATATTGTGAAAATAAGTCTTAGTGTGTATTTTACAATGTTAATGAACCGCCAAATTATAATATTCGTGCAGAATACTAGTCCCGCCATATAGTCCGATGTAAATTTGAGCGATATTTTTTTTGGTAGATTTGTCTTCATTTACATATAAGATGCCATCTGTTATAATTTTTCTTCGTTGTTTTGACCTTGAAAATTTCGTATAAAATTGGAAACCGCGGCCTAAGAGTTATCATTTACGTTCCGATCAACGTAGACGCAGGCAAAATGTACAAATTAGTGAGTATACAATAAATTTGCAGTAATACAAATTTTAGTAAATTATTTTTTTTATTAATTTACTAATGAAGAAACTTAACTTATAAGATTGTGTTTACTTTCCTTTTCACAGTTCCTCTTCGCGTGCGTGCTGGCGCTGGCGGCCGCCAAGCCTAGCGTGTTGTCGTACGGCGCGCCAGTGGCGGTGGCGGAGACGTTCGCCGCTCCCGTCGCTGCAGCCTACACCGCCGCGGTTCCTGTGGCGACCTCTTACGTAGCTCCCGTGGCGGCCGCTCCGGTCGCCTACACCGGCTACTCCGCCTACAGCGCTCCATTGGCCTACTCGGGATATTCGGCGTACCCCGCCTACGGCTACGGCGCTTACGGATACGGTGGTTACGGATACGGTGGTTACGGATACGGTAGTTACGGATACCCTGGCTACCTTCTTAAAAAATGAACACTGTAATAACCTATTGGAATTATGAGTAACAAATAAAAATTTCATTATTCTATTGTCGTATTTCATTAATTTTATTTTTGGACCTATCAAGTTAAAAATTTTTAATATTTGGAATTAAATTTTGAATTACGTGGTAACTCAGAGCATTTTAAGATTGTAAATACCTTTCAAATAATTGAAATCACTTCTAAATTTGATATTTTCTAAATACTTTTCAAGATAACAATTTTCTTCTATTTGTTTCTAGGATAAATCAATCTTTGAGACTAATTCAAATGTAATTAAAAAGTGCTAATAATTATCCACTAATCAACTATGGACGATATCACAAGACCTAAATTGAATGTTCGCTACACTTAATATCTACAATATTTAATTATTTAAATTTTAATGAATAAACATTTATATATATTACTAAGGTACAGCATTACTTATAAATAAATATATATGAGTAACTTGTATACATTTATTTATAAGGAATACGTAATACTTATTTATAGTCAATTACATATTTATAGTCAACAGAATATTTATAGTCAACTACATATTTATAAATATGAAAAAAAAGGAGCAGATACGTAATAGAACATTCGACTACAGGGCCGAAGGTCCTGGAATTCGATTTTGAACGTATATATTAAAGAGGTTTTCTAAGCACAAATCCACACTTCACTGTACTTACAAGTTATATTTGTGGTGTCCTTAAACTGTACCCATGCAGCGGTGGGTCAATAACATGTACGGACCGAAATAATTGCCAAAAGTATATGTGCATATATCGTATACATATTTGGTTATACAATTTCTAGCTCTCGTGACTCTCTTTTTAGATATATTTTGACGGCTAAACTTCTTCATTTCTAAAGACGAAATTCTTAGAGGTGCAGCTTTCGATATATTAGATTTGAAGTTTTATAAATGAATATTATTCTCATCGCTAAAAAAATACTGTGGAACAGCAATTAACTTTAAGCAGCGTTATTAGAAAAAATGGTAGAAAATACATTTTTCAACGGCAATGGATAGCTGGCGATATTTATAACTACGAGATATGTTTGTAAGTACCGGCAGCAAGACCTAATTGGAAACGTGAACAGTAGAAATATGTTCTAAATCCGACTGACCGCGACCGTAAGAAGTGACCACGTAGACTATAGACGATGTCCGAAGTCGGTTAAAATTTAAAATTTTATTCTCCTACCCCGCATTAGGCGGAACAACAGATACGCACGGCACAACGGTGTCCGCTAGATGGCGCGTGGCTGACAACTTGGTGTATTGTTAAAACAATTACATATCATACACCATAAACTAGGATGCAGTAAGCGGAATCATAAAATTAAAATTTTTGAGTTTTTTCTTGAAAGTACATTAAAAAAAAAGTTGCTTTATAAATATGTTCCTAAGATGAATCTTTTGTTCTGAAATAAATAAGGTATCTACAAGTTTTCATTTACTAAATATTATTTTTTCTGTATATTATTGGTAGACAATTTTTTTCAAAATTAATTCAATTACAAAATTATAAGGTGTTTCAACGTTTTTATCGCCATACATAATATTGTGTGTTGCTGGTAGATTAGTACAGAATGGAATGACAGTCGGGTGTCAAATTAATTATATGTTTATTTGGAACTTTTTGTGGAATAGGAATATTAAGCAATAATAATAAGTCCGGTGACGTGTTATTAAAATTAGGCAATAATTATGTAATTTAAATATTGTACCAACTATGTGATTGCAAGTTCATCTGAAGATAGTTTTTCACACCAGTTGAAATCATATCTGTGTTTACATTTAAAATGTTTAAAATGTTGAGAGACTATTGTAGGACTTTATTAGACGTTCCTAAATAGGTTAACAAATGTGAATTAAAACAACAGCCTTTGCCAAGCATTAAACTTATTTATGCGTGGCACTTATTTATTGGTCAGAAAAAAAAACATTATTTTCATTTATGACTCACGGACATCCCAGTCCAAACAGCAAAGCATCTCATTTTTTAATTATTTGCGCTTACCGGCAATATTACAAATAAGAATAGGTACCCACGTTTTGTACCTCCGTGGCGTTGTTGGTGATCTAGTGGCAACGAGGTCACTAAAATGCGTTTTAATTTAACGGCATAAATTGAACAATCGCTAATAAAGTACGGTCGCTACTAATCCGATTGAAAAAAAACTCACCCAAAAAAAAATTACATTGCAACTGTCGATGGACTCTCGTGTTTGAAATCAATTTCGTATTTTTACATTAATTGAATTTCTATACACATATAAAAACAACAAGCTCCATAATATTAAAACTCTAGCGTTTCGAGCTTATCCTATATTCTCTGTGTGGTTTTTTTCAGCATCAAAAGCAACTGATGACCAAGGTCAGTATATTTTCTAATTTGTATAAAATACATAATATTCGTTATAATATTTAAAAGATCTTTTCAATACCTTTACCAATTTTTTCTTTCAAATTTTAAGAATGTTAGTTATCTTTGGAAAAGATTACCTACCTAATATTTATTTCGCACACCTTGTATAATTAACAATACAAAAAAGTAGTGTAGGCACTTTTTTAGATATGTGAGACGGTTTATGTTATTTTATTAGAGTTCTGCATTTGTCTTCCAAAAAGCACTTGTAAACTAAATTAATAAACACTATACTGTTTACTAAAATCTAAGCTGTCTACATTTTACTTTATCATAATTTAGAATAACCTAAAACACAATGTTTAACGACTTTAATTTTACTAAAACCAACGAAAACGCTGGAAAAACTAGTGACGTGTGGATCCAATCTGAATTCTTTAGGAGAGTTGAAGGCGGCGCCAGCGCCTGCAAAGGTGTCATGTAAAAGTAATGCGCGCGGCAGAGAAACCAGATTTAGTGCTTTTTAAAATGAGACAACGCAAGCGTCGAAATTTTAAAAAAATATTACGGGCAGACCAATTCGATATAAAGTAAAAACATATAAAATTTCGAGCTTGATGAACTCTATATGACATATTATTTAGAGCTAATAATGATGGATGGATTTATCATTTAAAAAACCGACTTAAAAACTTTGAAAAGGTACTTTTACATTACATTTTTATAAGGTTAAGTTCATTTTAACAACTTCAACATAACTTCAGCGTATTTGACGTACATATACAAGTAGTGTTTTACGAGATATTACTCTTAAAAATATATATTTAATTTCGGACATCGCCTTAATAGGGGTCTGGGTACAAAACCCATATTTTTAGGGTTCAAAACTCAATTAAAAAGTAGAGTGTGTTAATTTTACGAGCCATTGAAATAAAACTTTTTTGTGATTGGCGATATGGCAGAGATTATTGCTACATTAAAAACCAATGATTCAAGTTAGAATTCAGTAGTACAGACTAAGAATGGGAAAATGGTAGAAAAAAAGGTCGCTCTATGTAAACAGTGTGTGTATTTATGTACGTACATGAGAAGATATACTTCTTTGGCGTATTTAAAAAATTGTTCTTAATTTAATGCAAATAATTAGATGTAATAAAAGGACTGAAGCAGGATAATCAATATAGTAGGTAAAGTTTAATATAAGTTTGAATAATTAAATAAGCTAATTTTTATTTTTTTCATATAAATTGGTACAATAATTTTGTCTTTTTATTATTGTTAAGTGAAAAGTTGGAATGTGCCATCTTTCATTTTCCATTTAGCTACACAAAACTCACATACTGATGTCACTGTTAAACTTGCTAATTCCCCGTGTCTTATAGTCATATAAATATTGGGAGTAATGACATTGGTAATATCATCCATATTTAGATAAATGGCAACTCTTCCAGCTCCAATTTTGACACATCAGTTATTAGTGGCCTGAAGTTGCTCGTAGAACCGCTTGCGAACAACTTCATATTAGAGTTTTTGTATCAACTGGATAAAATTTCACTCTCATCATTTTTTCGTAATGCGCCAAAAAAGTATAACTTCTAAAATTAAGGAATTAATTTATGTTCACTCTGGTGGAGCCGTCAGCTTAGCTATTATATTTTCAATAAAATAATTATTAATGTACACGATTATAAAAAAAAATCGCTTTATTATAACAAATAAAGAAATTTCTTCTATATATACCCGGGCGGAGTCGACGACCGCAAACGCCGGCGCAGCTTAAATAAAATAACTTAATAAAATAGTTATTAATATACATATTAGGGGTTACCATACGAAACTGTCGTTTTCAAATATTGGCCACATTTAACTTCAGTATTTCTGGTTTGGCACAATTTCGTAATTAAAACTAAAGATTCGAAATTAACGTAAACGTACTGTAGTTTTAAGTAAACTTTACTATGGTCTAAATTATTCATTGTTATTTTCTATAAATTTCAAGCCGCACCTAAAGAAGTTTCACTTCAAAAACTTTAAAACAAGGATTAAGAATACATTTAGTGGTAACCTTCTTTATTTACGCTCCCGGGAGTCCAAAATGCTAGAAAAATGACGTCATATTAATGTTAACAGTACTGAAGAAAAATCATAATCTGAATTAATATAAAAACTCCTTGAATTGGCTTGCAATTTGTTACAGATGGATAACTTATGAATTGTTATGAAAATTATTTTCAAAACATATATACCGATTTTTAAAAAATTAAAACCTGTTTTTTTTTCCTAATTATTCACGTAAGTCGTCATTTAGGAAATGCAAACCATGTTAGAAAGTAAACCATACATGTGCTTGGTAATTGAATTAGTTAAAATGCATTTTAATAATAACATTTTATATAATCGCACTAAAACTAAAAAAACGTAATATTTACGATAATTATTAATCAAAAATATGAAATTCCACACTGCAAATCGATTATTCATACAAACACAAAAGCCTGTTTTGACAATTTTAATGTACACTCATGGAATGTTTTATTCGTTATGACTTATTTTATTGTTTAAATTTATTTTTTAAATGACAAGCTAGCCCGACAGACGTTGTTCTGCACTTTCTTGTGCATGTCTTGTCCGTATAATTAATGGCCGCAGCTCCGCCAGCTTGGAATTGGAACTATATTTTTTTGTATCGATGTATGTCATTTTCAATCCCGGTCTGGTTTTCTATTCGTAAAGCAGTCACACTTTTGACTCTAATCCCGTCCCCATACTCGTTTCCAATCTTAGTCCCACTGTCACTTTTGGTCTCAGTCTCGCTTTTGAATCTAATTCTGGTCCCTTTATCGATTTTGTTTCCGATTCAGCTATAAATTCCGATTTCGTTACCAGTCCCCGTTCCGAATTGGGCGATCGTTGGAGGCAAATGCTAATACCAAATACCAAAAAAATACAAACGATGTTTGTTGCTCAGGGATACAGTGGCTTTCTATGAATTAAAGAATTATTAAAATATTTTTAACAATATAAATTCGTAATTGGAAACTAAGGTAAATGTTAGTAGCGTAATCTACTAAAAAATAGTGCAAATGTTTATCAGTGAAAGAATTTTTAGAATCGGTCCATTAGCTCAGTTTTGTATACAAATACGGGAATGAGACTGGCAACAAAATCTAGTTTTTTTTAAAAAAACCTTTTCAGACATGCGTACGTAAATCACCAAAGTTTAACCGTAATCGCAAGAATTAGATACGCATAGAGAACAAACATATAAACATAGACTACTTATACAAATTATTAGACAATAAATTTCTAGAGAGATAGCGAAATCTATTGTCTCTGCTTACCCTTCTGGGAAATAGACGTGAGTTTATATAATATTATTGTCATTATTATTATCAACAATATCGTTACAATTATTTTCCTACTTTTTTATTGCAGAATTGTTAGCATGTCAAAAATTCCTGTGCTCAAGCTACAACATCAATCGAATGGCATCAATAAATTATCTCAGGGCTATTTATACTGTCCCAATGACAATGAATTGAGACATAAGAGTATGCTAATTTACTGTTATTCGTCAAAGAATTCCTTATCATCCGGTTACCATTGAAACATTTTTATACACTAACAAAACAAAACGGATACGAAACGATATTTTATCGAATAGTATGCAAATATCTTTGTCGTGGGATCAAACTAAATTCATAGTATCAAGGTGTTTTCGTCAAAATATGCGAGACAGTATAACGGATGCGAACACGATACAAATTTTTTATCTTCTATTAGAGAGTTCTTTAACTAATAAATATCGCGCGAATTTGACCCTAGAGGGATCTAAGTCAAATATTTAGTTCCTGATAAGTAACCACGGCGTCACCGTAGTTAGATTATAGTCTTGAAACGAAAATGTCAGCTTATAAGCTGTTCAGCTATATTTATTCTATACAGACTGGCAGGATAGCTGACCCTGTAGACGTTGTTATGCATTTTCTTGTAGGTAACTTGCCCGTATAGATAATGCCCGCAGCTGCGCGTAGAATTGTTTTTTCCTTTTTTTTTGTATCGATTGATGTTAATTTAAATTCTGATCCTAGTCACACTTTTGATTCTGATCCCATCCCCACACTTGTTTTCAACTCTAGTCCCGTTCTCAATTTCGGTCTCGGTCCTACTTTTGATTTTGATCCTGGTCTCATTGTCAATTCTACTGTCTGTCCCACTTTCAATTCCAATTCCGCTACCAATCACAGTTCCGATTTTAACGAAGCTGAAGATTAGTATCAAAATAAAATATAGGCAATATTACTTGAGGATAGTGTAGCTATCTATGAGTAAATCAATTTTTAAATTCGGTCTGGTAGTTTGGTTCAATAATACATACATGTAGTTGAAGTCAACGACAAACTCTACTATGTATAATACACGAAATGTGAAACATCCCAGTCGCACTTTAAATTTTGATCCCGTCTTTACACTCATTTTTATCTTCAGCACCAGCATATCGAGAAAGATTCCAAAAAAAAAACCTGCATTTGTTCCTGGTTTCTTCCGTGTATTTATACTATTAAACCAAACTACTAAACCGATTAAAAATTCTTTCATTAATAGATATTACCGTTATTCTAAGTATACATGGCTGCTAACAATTACTCCCGACTTCGTCCATGAATATATTTTCCTAAGACGGGTTTAATAACTCTTTAACTTATTCAAAGCTACTCTATTCCCGAGTAATATAGCTTATATTTTTTTCGATAATTGGTTTGAAAAGAGCTATCCTCAAATTTCTTGCCCGTTCTTCTTTAGGACCTTATGAACGAGTGGTAATTAAAAAAAGAAGTAATAATTAAAAACTTTATATTTTTTAATTTTATGACGTATTTCAAGTGTTATATTAGAACTTATGATAAAAAATATTTTGAATTTAAATTTGAGCCCTAAACTTGTGACCTTCTTGAACACAAAAACGAAGGGAAAGTACCCGTACTTACATCAATAAGCATGTTAACTAAAAATTTTCAAGATATCGTTTCCATGAGATACATCATGTCAAAATCAGATTTTTAAAGTCGAAATACAAATTCCACCGTTCTGGTTAAATGAACCTGAAATATAGTTCGTCCAAGTGGAAGAGCAGTTTACTATTTTATTTATAACAAACGATATTATAAAATTGTATTATATTGTTGCACATTTGGTATAACAACACTCCAAAAAAGTAAAAGACATTGAAATAAATGACATTGTCAAATGAGAAAAAATTTAACAACTTCTAGTACATGAAGAGTTAGGTGATAGGAAAGCCACTCAATTCTTACCCCACTTGCAGAGCCTAGCTAACAACGTGCCGGAAGACATTCTAAAAACCGTGTGGTTTAGCCCTTACCGACTAACATATTAACAAGTACTTTCTGTACAACCATCTACCGCCGTCGAAGTATTAGGTGAAATAGCTGATCGAGTTTACGAGATTGCACCTCCTTCACCGCACATCGCAGCCAGTTCCAGTATCTGTGATTACGAACACATCATCCTGCGACACAATAGCAAAAGTAGTTGAGTTACAGAGATAAATGAAAAATCTCATTTCCCCAAACAGCCGATCACGTACGAAGATCAGGAAAGCTCAGCAAGGATTCCGTCCTTCTTCACTCCCTTCAGTTCGATTCCGATTCAAAGTTCGCAAAGAAGGCGGTCAAATGCACGAAGCCCTGAGATTTCAAATTGGGAAACTAAGTGGGCAGTCCGTGATGGCGGTTAACGATTGCCCGACCACACTTGGTCGCCTGTTCGTCACAGATCGAACGTCGAAGATATAATTTTTGACATATACCGGCAGCAACATCAGCGTATTTCCTCGGTCTCTGCGTTACGAACGACGGACCAAGTCCAATTATGAGTTACATGCAGCCAACGGGATTACACTAGATACATATGGTTTTAATACCTTTAATTTGGATTTGGGTTTGCGAAGAAACTTTCCTTGGTGTTTTATAATAGCAAATGTAACTAAACCTATCATTGGTGTAGACCTGTTAGGATTTTATAGTTTGTAATGGATGTCTGTAATAAGAACCTTATTGATAATATTACAACCTTGTTTTGTATAGCATCAATCGCTCATTCTTATGTGTATTCGGTAAAAACTGTTATGGGTAACACCAAATACCACTAAATACTTGCTAAATTTCCAGAAATTATCAGATCAATACAAAAACATCAACCGGTCTCACACTAAACAGTACACCACATCCGCTCATACCTCGATTCACCTGTTTTTTGTCATCTTCGACGTCTAATGCCCGATAAATTCAAGACTGCCAAACAAGAATTCGAGAGTATGTTAGCTAATGGTACTGCTCGTCCATCAGAAAATCCATGGGCATCACCTCTTCATTTAGCTGCAAAAAAGATAATACAAGCGACCCTGTGGCGACTAATGCATGTTCACTACCTGCACCACACCCGACAAATATCCAATCAGGCATATACTTGACTTCTTGCATAGTATAGCAGGTTTGAGAATAATTTCAAACCTAGATTCTAAATCTAGTCAAGGCCTATAATCAAATCCCTGTCAGCCCAGAAAACGTCCCAAACAGCAATAACAACCCCCTTCGGGCTTTTCAAGTTTCCAGTTATGACTTCCGGCCTGCGCAACACAGCCTAAATACCTCAAAGCTTAGTTGACGAAGTCACTAGGGGACTTGATTTTTGCTACTGCTATTTAGACGACTTTCTGATATTTTCAAACAGCGATTCTGAATATAAGCAACACCTTCTCCAGGTCTTCACCAAACTAAAACAATACAATATTCTGATTAACACCTCTAAATGTGTGTTCCACGTCAACGAGAACAATTTTTTAGGCTACTGAATTACTGAAAAAGAGACCCGAACGCTATACAGCAAAGTTGCGACAATAAAAGTTCTTTCTGTACCTATAAATGTTAAATGGCTCAGGTGTTTTTTAGGTATGGTAAATTTTTGCCAAAGATTTTTACTTAAGGCAGCCGAAATACAAGCAACACTGTACTCATTCCTCATAGGTTCCGTGAAAGTATCTGTCACTATCTCTGACAAAGCATTGGAAGCATTTCACAAAACGAAAGAAAGCAGCAAACGCCACTCTCTTAGATCATGCTGAATATCAATCCAAACTAGCACTCGTAGCAGACGCCTCCGATAATGCCATTGGAGCAGTACTGCAACAGCTTAAGGGCACTGCTTGGCAACCGCTCGCCTTCTTTTCTAAGAAGCTTAGCCATCCCAAGAGAAATATTATTTTTATTACCTCGAGCTCTTAGCTATCTATGAAGCCATCAAATATTTTCGTCATATGTAAGAGGCTAGACATTTTATAACATTTGCAAACCATAAATCGATTAGTGTTGTCTTCGACGTAAGGAAGAGTAGCTGTTTACCTAGACAGATTCGCCACTTAGAAAGTAGTCTAAGTGCCCAGTTCATAACCGATACACGCCACATATCTAGTCGAAACAATGTTGCATTTTGCAGTTTGCACTCAGACCCTTATAGATAGTCGTTCAGACCAGATTTTGTAATTTTTTCTATGGACAAGCACAGACCTGTTACATTTTTTTAATATAGTCGCATAGTAAAAACAAATTTTACTTAATGACGCGCTTATCAGTTTCTCTGGAACATGTGGAATATAAATTGTGATTTTCCCACAGATAATTTCCATCTCTAACTGAGATTAATTGTATATATTGGTTGATGAAAAAGCGTAGAACGACAATAATACAACAAAATCAATTTGTTTTGTGACTACAATATTTAACTATCATCCATGGTACATACATTCACAATTCAATCGAAATTCAAATAAAAAGCGCAAAAACTGTTAAGAGTTTTAACAATAAAAGTAAAAAAAAAAATGGTTTTACCAAAATGAATTTGAAATAAAATTACCAGAATTTCTTGAGATTATATTTTTTAAAATACTTATCAAAATATAATGTGAAATTATTATTAAAAAAAAAATAACAATAATTGTGATATACACACATCTCTAAATATTATATAAATAGCTTAAAACTGTTCAAAACAGGCTTAATGCTTTTTTTCATGTAACCGGTACAATAAAGATCCGCGATGACATTATCATATCCTATTCCAACTCATATGACATTTTTTGGACTAAAATATATTAACATAAGTTTCCACTCTATCGTATAATAATTATGTTCTAGATTTTGACCTTCATGATCTGGTATAAAATTTGAAGCTGACAACGAAGAGGTATCATTCTCCATTTGGTGGCGAAACGTACAAAATGTTCAAACTGGTGGGTACAAATTAATATAAGTCTACGTATTTTTTTTTTTCTTAATAATTTGTTACCAAATAAATTTCATGCCATTACAAAAACATAATTTTTTCGTGTTTCACGCTCAACAGATCGCTTTCGCGTGCGTCCTGGCCGTGGCTGCCGCTGTGCCCGGCGGTGTCTTCGCGCCGTACAATGCGGCTTACACCGCTCCCGTAGTGCCAGCTTACACCGCTGCGGTTCCTGTGGCTCGTCCCTACGTAGCTCCCGTGGCAGCCGCTCCGGTCGCCTACGCCGGCTACTCCGCCTACAGCGCTCCATTGGCCTACTCGGGATATTCGGCGTACCCCGCCTACGGCTACGGCGCTTACGGATACGGTGGCTTCCTTCACAAAAAGTAACTTCATTATTTTGCATTGTTGAGATTCATTAACAAATCTGTTCTTACAGATCATTAAAAACCTATTGTTATGAATCATTAATAAAAATTATAATGAGTCATCAATATCATATTTTGGCATTTTTATTGAGTCTGTATAGTAAAAGCGTTTGATTCTGTGCTGTACCAAGAAGCTTAGCCCATTTCAACAGAAATTTTCTATTTATGACAGCGAGCTCTTAGCCATCTATGAAGCTATCAAATATTTTCGCCATATGTAAGAGACTAGACATTTTATAATATTTACAGACCATAAACCAATAAGTGTTGTCTTCAACGAAAGGAAGAGTAGCTGTTCACCTAGACAGTTTCGGCACTTAGACTACATTTCCCAGTCCATAACCCATATACGCCACGTATCTTGGTCGTAACATTATCGCAGATACCCTATTGCTGGTTGATGAACTACGAACGGACATTCATAGATCTGGAAACATTAGCAAAATCACAGGCTCCTTGCAAGAAACTAGAATAATTATTGGCAGAAAACACATTTCTGTGACTTAATAAGATCCACATACCTGGTTGTCAGATTCCCTTGTATTGTGATACCAGTACGCCGACACCCAGACATTTCATAACTGAATCCTTTAGAAAACAGATCGAATTTAAACATAACCGTACTACTGCTTACCACTCGGCCTACAATGGCTTAATAGAAAGATTCTAAAGACAAATAAAAACTTCCATCGTCTGCCACACTAATACAAGGGGACAGAATCATTACTATTAGTTTTGATAGGAATACGGAGGGCCTTTAAAACTGATTTACAGTTCTCGTCAGTCGAATTAGTAGATGGTATACGGTGGTAACGGCTCGCCACTTAATTATGTCGTTTATTTTATATTTTATGTTTAATGATCGTATTATAGTACTGTATAAATAGTACTTCCCCCTTCGTTACCCCTTATTAATAATCCGCTAATTGTGTTGTGGCGTCCATATCAATGAAAGTCTTAAGTGTTGAGTGTGTTTTCCTGTCTGCCGCTGCTGATCTAAAATCCTGGACTAGCAAAGTAACACAGACCACTTATACCTAAGTAAAACAAACAAACCTAAAATCTGAATTCAAATGTAACAACAGGAGCAACATGTAGGCATTAAAAATATTCATATAATCGCATTGTTGATTGTTGTATCAAATTGAAGTGAATAACCATAAGTCTTAAACTTTGGGACTGATAATAATAAATTGATGTGTGTTATTTGACAAATGTGATATAACAAAATATTACGTGATATCAAACAAATTTAAAATATAAAATAATTTAATATCAAGATTCTTGTCACAAACCAGTTGAAATAAAAATTTTGTAATGCTTACGACTACACAAAAAAAAAAATGAATAATTTTGTACTAAAACTACAAATATACTCTGCCTGAATTTAATTTAATACAGGTATAGTATGTGACAACAGAAACTGCAATAAAATGTAACCAAGATCGTATTGAAAACATACATAATGAAGTTCCAGTAGTCACACTCATCGACTATCATCTACAATTTGGTGCCAGATGTCTTTGATTTTAACAGACACCTGTTACACTGAAAAATATATTCTCCTTTGCCATGTTTTTTTCTCATATGAAACAAAACTAAAAAACGTACTCAATTTTGCAATAAAGCATGAAACCGCGTATTATCATTATATAAATGTCATCATTAAATGTATTTTACATATTAATAATATTTAGTAGCCATCTGTATTCGTAAATTAGACGCATGATTCGTTTATTTATTCAAAAATTCTAATTAGTTAGAAACTACGCTTGCAATTTTAAGGTTCCGCAGTCAACAAGGAACCCTTATAGTTTTGCCTTGACCGTCGGTCCGTCCATCCGTTTGTATGTACGCAGCTTTACTCAGAGACACTCTCCAGAAGAAAACTACGATTTTCCGTAGGTATACATATTAATCATGTCGATAATGTGGTAGAGTACAATATTGAAAGAAAAAATTATTTAAGGTACCTCCCTTATACGTAAAGGGGCGATGAATTTTTTTTTCTCGTCTATTCCATGTCTGGTATCGTTGGGCGTGGGGTTTCGTTGGACAGCTCATTCAAAAACGTTGTGGGTCCGTGAAAACCATTTTTCGATTTAGACATCTGTTTGCGAAATGTTAAGCTTTAATATGGTAATTTTTTTAGAGTCAAATATCCCCTCCCTTTGCCAGGTAACTGGTTATTCTTGGATATGTCAAAAAATTTTAGACAGTAGCATATGCAACACTAAGTTATAAGGAAAAATATCAAAGCTAAATAGGCTTAAAAAGTTAACGAGCAATTGTCGGCCGACTCATAAAACGTACTTGGGAAAGTAAAAAGCAAAATTTCGTACAAATTTCATTGAAAATTACTTATATGACGTTGTTGGTTGTATGAAGTAGGTAGTAAATACAAGTTTATGAGCCATGTCAAATTATAGAAATATAATCATAACGTCCTATATAGACCAGTGCTAGATGTTATTAGCCGTTACATTATCTATGTAGCTTTTACTTAACAACTAACACATGAAAGAAGAGGTACAACACTTAAAAAGTTATGAATTAAATATGCGTATTGAAATCACTCGTATAGAACAATATATTCTTGTTTCGATGACACCTTGAACTGACGACGTAATCTATTAAACAAGTTAAAAACGACAAGAAATAAGAACGATAAATGCTAAATTAACCGTATGATTTTAATGTTGATGTGTAGACAACCCGATAAATTTTACGATTGCCGTTTACGAATCGCCTCCTTTCTTTTGTGCAATCGGCTGTTATTCTCTAGTTTACGTGATGGAATTAGATGACTCAGATTTGACTTTTAACCCAAAACGGTGAAAAATTCATCAAAATCTTTTAAGTAGTTTTTACATGATGTAGTCTATACAAGGTTTCTAAAAACCATCGTTTTACATTTAAACCTTTGCAAATAATCGTTCAGATCAGATTTTGTATTTTTTTTTAATACGTATGTACAGTAAGGCACAGCTCTGTTACATTTTTTTTAATATAGTCGCATTGTAAAAATAGATTTTATTTATTGACGCGCTTGTTAGTGTTCCTGTGCATCAGTCACGCAGGACATGTGGAATATAAATTGTGATTTTTAATTTTTCCCACAGATAACCTCCATCTCTGATTGAGTTTAATTGTATGTAATAGTTGATGAAAAAGCGTAGAACGACAATAATACAACAAAATTAATTTGTTTTGTGACTAAAACTAAAAAGCGCAAAAACTGTCAAGAGTTGTGACAATAAAAAAAAATGGTTTACCAAAATAAATTTGATATAAAATTACCAGGATTTCTTGAGATTATATTTTTTTGGATACTTATCGAAATATAATGTGAAATTACTATTAAAAAAAAATAACAATGATTGTGTTATGCACACATCTCTAAATATTATATAAATAGCTTAAAACTGCTCAAAACAGGCTTAGTGCTTTTTTTCATGTAACTGGTACAATAAAGATCCGCAATGACATTATCATATCTTTTTCCAATTCAAATGACAATTTTTGGACTAAAATATATTAACATAAGTTTCCAGTCTATCGTATAATAATTATATTCTAGATTTTGACCTTCATGATCTGGTATAAAATTTGGAGCTGACAACGAAGAGGTATCATTCTCCATTTGGTGGTGAAACATACAAAATGTTCAAACTGGTGGGTACAAATTAATTTAAGTCTACGTATTTTTTCTTTTTCTTAATAATTTGTTACCAAACGAATTTCATGCAAATGCATGAAATTCGTTCGGGAAATACGAAATGTTTTCGTATTAATTTTTTCGTGTTTCACGCTCAACAGATCGCTTTCGCGTGCGTCCTGGCCGTGGCTGCCGCTGTGCCCGGCGGTGTCTTCGCGCCGTACAATGCGGCTTACACCGCTCCCGTAGTGCCAGCTTACACCGCTGCAGTTCCTGTGGCTCGTCCCTACATAGCTCCCGTGGCGGCCGCTCCGGTCGCCTACGCCGGCTACTCCGCCTACAGCGCTCCATTGGCCTACTCGGGATATTCGGCGTACCCCGCCTACGGCTACGGCGCTTACGGTTACGGTGGCTACGGATACGGTGGCTTCCTTCGCAAAAAGTAACTTCATTATTTTGCATTGTTGAGATTCATTAACAAATCTGTTCTTACAGATCATTGAAAACCTATTGTTATGAATCAATAATAAAAATTATAATTAGTCATCGATAACATACTTTGGCATTTTGATTGAATTTGTCTGTCTAGTGAGAGCGTTGGAGTCTGTGCTGTACCGCATTGTTTTTGCATGCGTTTCGCTATTTACAGACCGAGATACATCGTAATGATTTCAAGTTTATTACACTGTATAATTAGCACAATTTCGCATCCAATAAGTCTCATTGAATGCGAAAATATCTCATCACCACTCAAATGAGTGAATATATTGCTGAAGTTGCCTTCAGCGAGAAATATACTAAAATTCAACAAGCGGCCTAACCCGTGCAACATTTATATACGAAAAATACTGAAAATTTAAGAATTGACGATATGATCCAATAACAATTCTGCAATAGTATACCTCTGTATTTAATAGTATCTTTTGAGAGAAAGAAAAAATAAGTGTTTAATTCGACACTAGAGCGTATGAGGGAATAAAAAATAACAAGCACAAGGTTAAAAATCAAACTAGTCTTCGTCCGCGATTCCGCCCGTGTGAACCTACAACGAATGCCTTTATCTTTTATATTGAGCAATGACGCTATTAACCCTAATCTCGTCTGCGGTCTCGCTCGCGATTCCAACTATGATCCCAATTCCGCCTTCATTTTATTTCTACCAAATTATCCAAAAAGAAAACACACGCTTACACTGAAAACACGCATAGTGCCTAACGCTAAATTATATCATTATCTTGTTCGCGATACCGATCCTACTTACGACTGCAATCTCGGTCTGGTGTTATTTTTAAACGTCCTGCGATATTATTATTAAATACTAACAACAAATCGGCGTATAAGATGTAAGAAATTCGTTCTATATTCATGGAAGCGAAACAACAGCCTATTGTTTATGATATATTGTATTATTTTAAAGTTTTGTCAAAATCCATTCAGCAGTTTAATCCATCCAAATTTCATCCATCCTCCTAAACTTTCACGTTCATGACATTAGTAGAATCGAGAACGTCAAATCAATTCCAAGTCCAAAAATAAAATACCGGCCTATGTATCTTTAGACGCAACTTCTAAACTGTAAAGCATCTCCACAATAAGATCATTTGATTTTCTTTTTATGACCGAATTTATCATATTTGTTACAATAAAGAAACAGCAGGCAAACATATTTATAATCTTTACAAAATCCCAGCGCATGCCCTAAAATTTTATTACCAATATGAAAATTAAAAAAATGAAACAAACTGAAAAAAATTTGTAATTTTATGTAACTAAAATAGTTTTTTGCATAAAAAAAATGAGTTCGAAAATATGGTAGATAATATTTACAACTGGTCGGTATTTTTCACGCATTAGTTATTATATAACTTCGCGTATTGTATTTAACATAAAACGATGTCATTATCATATATCAATAATAAATATCACTATAGCGGTATTCAGTACGAGTCTATTCTTCAAAAACTAAAACTAATAAGCAAAATGTCACATGAAAAAATTAAGTTGTGAGGGGCTATTTTGATTGATTGATTGACGTCCGCAGATACTTTTTTAATACTTTTATTTTAAGTCATTACTTAAAACAAAGGGTTATTACCCTGATTGAGAGACTCAAAGTGATTTTTAATAAAGTGTCCCTTTTGAAATAATCTATTTCTCGTGATATAAGTCAATTTCAAAATGATGTTAATAATGACGATTTAAAATGAGCGTGTTCCACGTTACTTCATTTAGCATAGTAAAACTTTGAATGTAGTTTAACACAAACTATACACGTAATGTATATAAACGCGTACAAAATTTGCATTTTAAACTTCTTTAGAAAGAATACTTAAAATAAACTGATCACGTTCTATTAAATTACAACATTTCATAATTAAGTGTAAATAAAAAAAAAATTGTTTGACAAAGTATAACACAGGCAAAATTTTTCTACATCAGTACATCAAAAATATACAATAAAGAAATATAACAAATTTAACTACAAACTGCCACAATGTGATGTGGGTTTTAGCTGTGTAATAATGATTTTAAGTTTTATAATTACAACACTATGATATAACTATGGTGGATAAAAAAAAAATTTGCATCGAAAGTATTAGAAGTACGAATAAGTTTCCGCCGTTTTGAGACCGATGGCATGGCACGAGGCTTATATCAAAATTCGCAGATGATAACCGGCTTGAAAATTAGGTTGCTCATTCAAGAACAACATAACCCTATCATTATCAACTTCATGATAGCATCATGTATTATTTTTTATCCAAAAATGTCTAAATTTAAGCCAAATAAGCGTCATTTGCGGAAACTTTTAATTTACTTCTTTAATCAAAAAAAAAATTGCAACACATCGATTGTTTGTAGAAGCATATAATGAGGCTGCCTTATGTGAGAGAACATGTAATGAGCGGTTTCAAAAGTTTAAAACGGTGATTCTGATGTAGAAGACAAAGATCGCAGTGGAATGCCAAAAATTTATGAAGATGCAGAATTGAAGGAGTTATTCGCAGGAGATTCGTCTCAAACACAAAAGAAACTTGCACTTACTGCAGAAGTCACTCAGCAAGCAGTCTAGCATCGTTTAAAATCGTTAGAAATTATTCATAAACAAGGTAATTGGGTTCCATAGGAATTAAAAACAAGAGATGTTGAATGCCAATTTTATGCATGAGTGAAATGCTGCAAACTAGGCACAAAAAAAAAGGTTTCTTCAAGGAATCGTCACTATTGATGAAAAGTGGATAGGTACATTATGACAAAACAAAAAGAAGAAAATCATGGGCATTATTTGGCCACGCGTCAACATCAACAGCAAAACTGCTGTAATACATCACACCCAGCTGATCTCACCAAATATGGTGTGGTGAATTACGAGTTGCTTAATCCAAGCGAAACAACCACTGAAAGTCTATACTGAACACAATTGATGAGATTGAGCCGAGCTCTGAAGGAAAAACCCTCTCAATACTACTCCAGACACGATAAAATTATTCTTCTACATGATAATGCTCGTCCGCATGTAGCGTTTCTGGTGAAAAACAATTTGAAAACACTTGATCGGGAAGTACTACCCTACTTACCGTATTCACCAGACATTGCGCCGTCCGACTATCATCTGCTCCGGTCTAGCACGTGCTCCATCAGAGCAGCGGTTCACATCATATGAAGATACCAAAAATTAGGATAATTCGTGGATAGCCTAAAAGATAAGGAGTTCTTCAGACTTGGAATCCGAATGCTGACTGAAAGATGGAAAAAAGTAGTTGCTAGTGATGGACAGTATTTCGATTAAAATTAAATTACCGTTCTTTCACAATAAATATTATTTTATTGACAAAAAACGACGGAAACTTATTTGTACTCTTAATATAACAATGGAAAAAAAAGACTTTCCTACAGAAGTCTATGTTTTAAGTGCAAGTCAATCCCATTAACTAAATTTTCAAATTAATCTCGTAAGAAAAGCTTGTATAAAAATACGTTTCTTTTGAGATTAATTACCAACAATAAATTTCAATATTACTGCAATATTACGTTTGTTTGTAAAACATAGAAAATCCTGTATATTTAGCTGCATTGAATGTTTCTTTTTTGTATGTTTTAATTTATGCATGAAATATATACCTATTTGGAATAACTAGAGTAGTAAACCACCAGAAACTTCAAAATGAAAGTCATTGGTCTCACTACGATCAACATATGAAGCGTTTGTCTATCATAATTTATAAAAAAAAAATAATACTCTAATAGAACTTTTTGAGTCAAAATTGATTAAAACTGAGAAGAAACCTAAGGCAGAGCCGCCGGACAGTTGGACCGCTCATCATAACCACCCACCACTCGATGACGATCAGGCGCAATATATTATAATATAATACGTTATTAACATTACATTACTATACATTAATTGCGATCTCGAATTAAGTCTTTAGGTTCATTAACTGGCACTGTAGCAGCAGGTCTTAGAGGAAACGTACCGCAAATAACATACCGATACAACATAATCTTACAACATAGCTCATACTTCTACCAGTATAATATGTAATATAGTAAAACTCGCATACTTAATTTCTACTCGACAAGTGCGTATGTCATCGCTGCACTGGCTAAACTTCCACCATGCTCTCACATCCAGGGGCAATTCCGTTTTGAAGATGCCTCGAGTCAGACAGGATTATCCTGTACTGTTTGAAAGGTGAAATTCTGGCCAACTTAAGTTGCGTCAGTGCCTGGAGAAAAGGACCATATATTCGAATATTTAGTAAGGAAATCCGACGAGAAATCCACTTATGAGCTATAAAAGTGATACGAATATGTGATATTAAACAGTAATATCAAAAAGTGACTCGTTATTGGAAACTTATTACTAAATTTCGGTTCTTATTTTTTTGAAAATTCAGAAGAAATATAAAAATCACTTAAGAGACGTATACAATATTTGTAAAACTAAAGCAAAAACTGTTATGTAAATAGCTTTTATTTAAACTAACACATGAAATGAGAGGTACAACATTTAGAAAGTTATGATTAAATATGGGTAATGAAATCACTCGTACAGAACAATATATTCTTGTTTTGACGATACTATGAACTGACGACGTAATCTATTAAACAAACATAACCAAAATTGTATATGAACGCAAAACATTAAATAACATCAATAAATTCGGATTAGGTAGATTTTTAAGAATATTAATATAAAATCAGGAGAGTAATCAATCCTTGTCGATAATTCCAATGAATATCATCGAAAGAAAAATTAACAACGGGGTGTTAAAAAATCAGTGTTTTTTAGTTATAAATTTCAATAATAAACATAACTCAAATAGTATTGCTAAGGCAAAACTGTTAAGTTCTATTGCTTCAAGAAATGATTTCTTTAGGGTCGTTGTCAAATGCAGGATTACTTTTTCAATTATCAAAGCTTTTATTGTATGGTTAATAACGTGAATATTAAATATTGGACAGTCAATAAACGATATATCCAAAAATAGTCACAACTTGGAAAAAAAACTTACTTAGAAGTCATTGATTGTCTTCGAAGTTTTATGGCGTGACTCAAAATAAATGCAGTTTCCTTTTAGACACAATATTTAAATCTAAACTCAACTCTATCCAAGACAGCTTGATCGTATCCGATACATATTTTTGGCGATATCGCATAATATATATACATAATTAATTATTCCATAGTTATCGTAACACTACGAACTGGTTTACGAAAAAATATTGATTATCATCCATTATAAGAACATAAATTAATAAAAAAATAATCAAATTAAAACTGAATTATACCACCAATATATCGGCTGACAACGTCACAAATGCCAAACTCCCGAATTTGCGAGTCGATATAACATATACAGGTGGTCCAATGCCTCAGAGTAAAGATAGCATAGAGGTAGTATTAAAATAGCAATACATTTCTTTATTTAGAACTTCTTTTCCATAAGACGTTTCTAATGAAACGAAAAGGAACAGTAAGGTAATTACAAGTACACCCCTGAATAAAGTTGTACACTTTATTCAGGTTTACAAGAGTCTGACCAAAATTGTCATTGACAATTGTTATACTTTGTATAAGGAGGTCATACAAAAATATTTAAAGTTCTTAGAATTATCTCCATTATCTCTATCCGAATCCAAAATCAATATAAACAAAATTTAACTTGCTACCCGTAGCTGCAATAAAATTAAGTGTTTGCCCACTTGCCCGAACTAATCTCTGAAGGCCAGAATGCATTGTGATTATTGTACATAATTCTCCTTGCTTACATTAATCGCCTCAAAACAAAAAGGGAAAAACAATTGCTTTCTGCATTACAAATAACGACTATATAATATGAAAACCACTATAGCAACAAATGTTTCTAATGTAATGTATATATTACCAAAAAGCTGTCAGATGTTTGTGTATAATGTGTTTAAAAACTAAATGTGTTTTCGTAAATAAACTTAAATTTCATAATGATAAACCTGCTTTGTTTCGTAGTTTAAAGCAACGTCCTTTACGGAGAATAAATTATCTGTTGGAAAATGAAACAGTAGATTTGTATATACAAAAAAAAAAATGCTAAAAATAGAAAAATAGCAGCTATGCACAAGGAAATATCAAAATCGGCAGGGGTAACGGCAAACGCTATCGAAATAAAAAACAGGACTGCGATTAAAACAGAGAGGGAGATCACAATTGAAATAAAGAGCGAGTTTGCGATCTCAATACTAAATTATAACTCACATACAACTTAACGACTGTTTTTCGCCCGCTACGCTGTGCTAACTTAAACTTTAGTACAAAATAACGTGTATGTTTTTGAGTTCTGAAAATTATTAATATTGATGGCTATCAAACATCATTAAAGCATTTCCCCATAATCTAAAAACAAGAAATGATTTTGCAAAAAATATCAGAGTATACTGTTTTTTTTTGCAAAAAACTGGCTATTATGTTAAATCAATTAATTAATCCTATGTTAAACAATAATTATTAGTATTAATTATTGTTAATACTTTCCGGCTAATAATAAGCCGGCAACATATTTGTTGCCGACACTATTATAAAAAAGAAAAAAGTGTTATTCATAATGGGGTTTTCAATAAATTTCTATAATAATTTATAGAAATAATAAATTTCTATAATCGGTAAAATTTTCCTTCCATCCTGAATGAGAATGCGACTTGTCAAGAAACATGCCATCCTGATATTCTTGAGAACTCAATAGTTTATTATATCTTGTAAATGTCACGAAAAATCCGAGGAATTAATAAAAAATAATAAAAAGCAAAACCACCATTTTGCAGAAAATACTTTTAATCGCCATATTTTCATATTTGATTAAATTAAATATAACAGAAAAAATATACTGAGAGTTACTAGAACATGAACTTCTTAATTGAAATTCATACGAGACAATTCCAAGTGGTGCGCTTGACGTTGAGAGCGTATACGTTGATTTTCGGATTGAAAACAATTCATACACGCTTCTTTTAGTCATATAAGTTTGTAGAGATGTCAATGAGAAACATATTTATGGACATTTTCAAAAATATTAGGTGGTCTCTATGGTTTTATTGCTCTGAGCTCCACCCACTTCCGACATTATTTATAATATATTAACTCTCAGTTGCAAAGTGCAAACAATGTGTAGTCTTATGTGGTTAACTGCTAACTTAAGCAATTAGCCGTTAATTATTTGAAGTAAGAGTTTGATATACAAAGCAATTTTCTACAGTCAATGATTAGCAATAGTGCAAAGTTTATCATAAAAAAAACTACTTCTGTCATATAAAAGCAAATGTTTTAAGTCACAACATTTTATACAAAGACTGTCCATGGACACCTTCTATCGTTTTAATAACATCATGGTGAGGTTCCAAGATGTACTCCAGAATTCAAGATGTAAGCCAACTGAGAAATTGAACAAAACGACCTTAATACCAGATTTTTTTAAAAATTCTTTTGATTCAGTATTGCTAAAATTAGAGTTTTAAAACTTTTAGTGGCTATGGTACTGGCATGCTTATTGAATTTTAAACGAGTGTCGAATATGGTATACGACGAGAAATAAAAGCAGTTTATGTTGCAGAATACGTTAATCATGAAATTTTTGATACCAAATATGTTTCAAAAAACTTTAATTAAGAAAGCACATTTCACAAAATATGGCAAAAATTTTAAAATTACATATGTAAATATGATTTTTTCACAATCTAAAATTGTCCTTAAGCGATCTTTGTCATAAAAAGTCTAGAATATTCATAATGAAAAATATTTTATTCATTTAAATCGTGATATCATTAATTATTCTAAACCATAAAGTTCTCGTGGTGACCATCTAATTCATTTACACATTTGTTTTATTTGATTTGATTAGCATAGAGATGTCGTTTATTGTATAATCTTTCTTTGCTATTCTGACCTTGAAAATTTCATATAAAATTCGAAACTCGGAACGAAGGAGTATCACTCACTCTCCGGTTTACGGTGAAGCAGGCAAAATGTTCAAACTGGTAAGTATATACTGAAAAAGGTATTTAAAGATATCAAAAGAGTTTTTAATTATTGTTACTAATTTATATAACTAATATCGCTGTTTTATTTCGTAGTTCATTAATGTATTTTATTTCATGTCCAACAGTACCTTATCGCATGCGTGCTGGCGGTGGCTGCGGCTAAGCCCAGCCTGCCTTATGGCGCTCCCGTAGCTTACTCCGCCCCATTGGGGTCCACGTACACGGCCGCGGCTGTGCCTGTGGCGAGTTACAATGCCGCTCCTGTCGCTGCTGCATACACTGCCGCAGCTCCCGTAGCCGCCGCGTACGCAGCTCCCGTCGCCGCCGCGTACACCGCTCCCGTGGCCGCTGCTTACTCCGCTCCCGTGGCCGCCGCGTACACCGCTCCCGTGGCCGCCGCGTACACCGCTCCCGTGGCCGCTGCGTACACAGCTCCCGTCGCCGCTGCGTACACTGCTCCCGTCGCTGCTTACAAAACTGCTGGTTTCAGTGCTTTATCCGGTTACAGTGCTCCATTCGGCTACTCCGGATACGGTGCACCGGCCGCCTACTCAGGATACTCTGCATACCCCGGTTACGGATATTCTAGCTTCCTCCGCAAAAAATGAACAATGTTATTTGTTATTATAAACAATGAATAACTAATAAATGAATTATACTTTATTTCAGTTTTATCAATTTCTCATTGTAATAATTCCAGTAAAAAATTACCAAACTCGTGTAATGCTTACGAATACACAATAATAACAGCTTTTAACGTTAAAGTATTCTGAACGTTTTGGATGAAAATTAGAAGGCCAAGAGCTTGCCATTTCAGAATCAATATCAGTTGAGTTTTATCACAAAAAATAATAACCTGGATTCACATCATGGCATAACCGTATCTGTCACCAGATTTTGTTTTTCTTCGGCAATTAGTCTTTATGTGGCACTGCAAGATAAGATTATAAACTTCATTAACGTGAATCCTTTTGTTTCTAGTAAATAATAGCTCTGTACCAGTGCAACTAAGCTGTGCTCAGCGTTTCTCGTGCTTGCCTTGGTAGTATAATGACTTCTCAAGGAAAAAGTCCATAGTGTTCATATATTGTGTATAGACATTTGAGTATATATAGAAAGTTGCTCACTTAAAGTTATAAGATAAATAGACTGCATAACATGGGTATCATAGAATTCTCAGACACAATTTCGGTATACCTGTTACTCGTTTTTGGTTTCCTCAGAATATGAGATACCTATCGGTCATCTATATTACCCGGCGGCTAATTCTGGGCAAGTCTTGTTGAATATGACATTAGAGATGTAACGTTTGTATTGGTAAACACTGTTTGTGTACAGAAAACTTTTTTATTAACTACCTGTCGCAAGAATATGCCAATTTTTGTTATTGTACAATTTCGTAAAATTACTATGCGAAATTCTCCATGATGTGCATTAAACTTAAAGATCTATGATATGATAAGCCTAAAAAGAAATTTAAATATTAATTTTATTTAAAGTTAAAAAATTGTTGTTATAATTTTGCTATATAATTTGTATGATACTACGGCATCCCTACATGTTAATATTTCTATTTAAAACTGACACCATTTGAAAATATTACTGACTGACTTTTTGGCTAATGTACAAAGTTTATACGATAGTCCTAAGAGTTTACAACAAAATTTTAATAGTTAAAGTAAATTTAAATATGAAACTTTGTACACATATCCTATTATTTACAAATTTAAAAGATTAAAATCCATATTTATACTTTTTGGTGGGAATTGAGAATGACTCGTTTCAATATTTTTCACAAATTAAATCTTGAAATACTAATTATCAATCGCTTTAATGGTTGAGAAAAACATCGTGACGTCAACCTGCATCCCTAGGAATACCTATCAAAATTTTCATCGACGGGAAAAGTGAATCGATAGCCTAAAGCCTTCTTAGAAGAGACCCGTACAAAGTGTGATGTTCTATGAATCGTACGAGTGTGTGGTATGTGGATTTTTCCCGGAATACGTATGAAATTTCATTACTTAAATAAGATTTTCAAACTTTATCATAATTGTGATATTTGTAATTATTATCATATTTACAAATATCAATACATATGAGATTAGAATTCCAGGGATTATCAAAGCCCCGATGTAGTAGATGCAGAATATTTTTCAATTCTTAATTAAAATCTTATAATTTTTGAATAAATGATGTTGGGCTAATTTTCATAATAGTTTCCATATATATGAGTGTATTATGCAAATTACAAATTCATTTGTGATACTAGCGAAACTCAGCCATTTAATAGCAAAGTACCTAAAATTATAAACGTAAAAGTGTAGTTGTCGCTTTGTCCTTCTTTCATGCATGCAGTGGTGGAGCAATGGATTGACGCAATTATTTTACATAGAAACAAAGAGTGACGTAATGTACTTTTAATCACATAAGTGTTTTTTTATTAGCTAAGTAAGGACGCTAATTTTTAATAACTTTGTAATTGGTAAACCAATATGAATGAAATTCGGTTCGCATATTGATATAACGACGTAATGAGCGCCAATATTATTTTATCCATTAACATACATCGTTCCAGTAGAATTCGCAGGGCGCATAATCAGTATGATGAATGATAGGAACGAAGACTCTGATGGGGATCGGAATCGAGATCGATCAGGATCGTAAGTAGAATTGTGATCGAGACCAAAGATGGAATCACAAGAAGGTTCGGGTTCGGAGCCGAGAACAAAACTGGGATTAGAATTGAGAACGAGACAGGATCCAAAAGATAGTAGAACCGTAGTTGAGATCGAAAACAGGCCGGATGTCGAATTTGTGATTAGAAGAGAGAGGTTTTTTAATCAACCTATCTCTCTTATATAGAGTTATAGAAGAAAAAATATATACATTATTTTTAGGCACGCGGAACTGCGGATGACCTCAAATTTTGTTATTCGATATCATAAATTGCCCCATTTCATACTAATATCAAATTATGAATATTAAATATTTTAGTTTTTATATTGTTAAGAATAACAAAGATTGTATAGGCATTAAATAATCATAAAGGTGGATTTTATTTTCTATATATACTATATATGAAAAGGAAGTAATTTATTTTATATCCACGTGAACGTAGCCAAGAATTGAAAGATAATTTAATATGAATTGGCGTTATTGTTTAATAATAATTTTTTGATACCTTTACTATTAAAAACGTTAAAGATTATATAGGCATTAAATCATCATGATGATAGGCTTTCTACTATATATAAATTTTTAGTATTTCCCAATATTCAAAGCGTGTTCTAATTAAATGAAACTCAGATTAAACTAACAGTTCGGTAAAATTTCAGCTCTGAAGTTTTGGACTTTTATAATATGATTTATTACAAATTTCTTTTTCTCTCTCTCCTAAACCTCATGATTTAAATTCTGTAACAGTGCATTGCGTGTTTTTTCCTCGACACGGCCTCGGGGCTGTATGTATAAAAATCGAAATTCACTGTTACGAAGCATCACTCACTGCTCGGTTCGTGGTGAATAAACTAACACAATGTTCAAGCTGGTATGTGTGCATTATATAATAATAATAATTGTTAATAAAAATAAAGTCCACTTTACGAATGGGGTAACTGGAAATCCATATTAATAAAAAATTATTATTTTTAGTCTATTCTTGTTATATGTGTAACGTCAAGAAATAGCACTATGACGTTGTTGTGAGACTTTTTTTTTTAATAACAGTTGATCAATTTTTCTAGTAGTATTCTTAAATTATGATTTATTAAATAAATGTTATTTCAAATACTATTCTGTTTACACAGTTTCTATTAACTTGCGTCTTGGCGATGGCGGCGGCCAAGCCCGGCGTCGGCGTAGTGGCCCCGGTGGCGTACACGGCACCCGTGGCGGCTGCCTACACCGCGCCCGTGGCGGCGGCCTACACCGCGCCCGTCGCCTACTCGGCCTACAGCGCGCCGCTTGCCTACTCTGCATATACTTACGCTTCTCCTTATGCTGGCTACTACTTACGATAAACTAAATTTGTTTATATACGGATATACAAATAATATAAATATGTTTTATCATATTCTGAAATGAAAGCTAATAATATAAATGCAAAGTAAATTAATTATCTATTTTTATTATGTTAAAGTACATGTTTCTCCACTCCTCGCTAAGTACTTGTCATTATAACTATCAGAACGTAATATTTGAAAACACGTGATATTTCATCATGCTTAGTACTTTACACACTCTCATTCGATGTGAATTCGAGTTCACAACTAACGTTTTTCGCCTATGTACATATTGAAAAAAAAATGTTCCATGTAAAGTGTTTACACACTCACTTTCAATGTTAAAACTAATTATTTACTTAGCATCTCTTTTAAAAGACAAGAACGAAAAAAATCGACTCAACACTCCGTGAAAATTCTTTTTTGTTTATATAATTCAATATTGATATGATAAATTATTACTTTATATTCATGATATGACTTTTAATACATTATTTAATTCAGTTATTATTTAATTATACTATCATTTTCATTTTATGTACTTACATAAATAATGTCATATTTACAAAAATCGCCAAGTTTTCGTTAGTAGCTACACTCAAAATATATGTATCGTTGAAACTTCTCTTATATTGATGATGAAAGAAAATGTCCAGTCATCAAGCACACTTGAGATCATGTTTAGAAGTTTTAATGATTTTTAAATAAGGATAACTTCTTGAAAAAAAACTCGACTTAGAACTGATTACAAAAGATTTCGCAATCTCATGATTGTTTTAAGGTAATATAAAAAAGATACGTGATTTAAATACGTTCTTGTATTTTTATTACACAATAAAAATTAAAAATTTTCAAAACGAATTCATTTTTTTTATACCTCTATTTCCAACAATTTATAAAAATGGTTATATTTTGAAGCCGACCCGGCGACGTGGTTCCATCGTTTTCGATAAGTGACATCAATGAATGTATTAGGACTATTGTTCTAATCGATTCTAAATCTAATATTTATATTTTAATTTTGAAGTGGATTAGTCCAAAATTGCCTTAGACATTTAATAAATGTCAGATAAAGTCTTGGTTATTTAGCATTCAACAAAAATTTTATTTTATTGGTAAATTTTACAGATTTATATTTGACTATCACTATTACTCCAATAAAAAGTTTTCCGAAAAATTGATAAAAAACTTATTTGAATTTAAATTTAACTGAAAAAATATACTTAATATAATGTTCAAACATTTTATTCTCTTTTATACGAATTTTAAGAAGTTATCCTTTTTTACAAATCCTAGAAACTTCTTAACACACTTTTATTCGTACTTTCATCATCAATGTAAGCCATTTTTCAGTGATGCACGTGTTTCGAATGTGGTTACTAAATTGAAATTCGCGGGTTTTGTAAATATCATATTATGTATGTATATAAAATAGTAATGATAATATAATTAATTAATAACGGTTACTTGTTTCGTTGGTTATGTCCTGGAATTCACATTCTCCTGAAATCGACCAAACTATGAGACAGATAGTTCAAAGCATTGTCAACGTCACTTTGCATGGTAACCAGTAATATCATGCAACTTTTCCGGTACGTTACAATGGGCTGTGTATCCGACAATTATGAGAAATTGACCTACCTGCTTCCCCGAGAGGTAGTGAAACTTGCTGCCAATATCCTTTCACCAAACCCAATTTTTTTTTTTGGTGTAGCACTCACTACTTGGTCAGTCATTAATTCAGACCATAAGATTTCAGAAGTTTCTGGTAAACAGCGCTTTAAATAGGCAACAAAACCACTCTAGAGCGACTATTAAAAGAAGCGGTCGATGCTAATAATAAAATTAAGCTGAGGGCTGTTCACACTTCAAAATGTGGAATATAGTTGCATGCACTGCCTTCACACAACTTTGGCAGGTTACTGGACGACAACTCTCTTTGAGTTGCTGTGGCGCTTCGGTTGAGCTGCAATATCTGCGAAACATACATGCATTTGCGGCTCAATCATAGAGGTTAATGATAATAATGGGCTGCGTTGTCAACGCAGCTTTGGTCGATTCCCGTGTCACCAGACTCTTAATTATTATTCACCGGGCTCTGATCTCTGCCAACGTACCAATGTACGCTTAAACAGCCTGATCTTAGCTGCTCGAATAGTAAGCGACCTAATGAATTGTCATATGTCCTTATGTGTCAACATGTTCTCACTGTCCCACATAGATAATACCTCAAGAGCAGCAGATTCCGGGACAGAATCTGCCACCAAATAAAAACTTCCGCAATACAGCGTTTCGAAGGAAACATACTATTTTATTTCGGTCGCCTGTTAAACAGCTGCTTCATAGGGCAATGAGGCAAAATCCTTTATACGCAATTTCAGCAAGAAACTCAGGGACAAAGAGGACAACCCTCGTTGTGAGTCTTATTTGTTCCGAACCCTATCTGTCTCTATTCAAGGTGGCAATGCTCCCATTACATTAGTAATGTAATGGGAGCTTTCGGATCAAACCAGACCAGAGGTGTCATTTTTATAATATGAACCCAATCATTTTTAGTTTATTGTTTATTATTATTATTTAATTTACTTATATCTTTTAGCGAAGTCATTTAATTTATAGCCCAATACGTTTACGTAATCCGAATATTACATTTTACAATATTTTTTATTTATTAAGAGAATATAGTTAGGTTTATCTTTAAATTAGTGTCATTGTATAAAGAAAATTCTCTTTGTACCGACAGTACTATTTTAATATTCTTCAGAAATATGAACATGTGTCAGTTTTGTATAACTAAAATGATTCATAATTAAATGAAATAAGGCATTAAAACCCATCTCAAGAATAAAGATTACTAACGAGTGAATCAATATTGAATGATAATAGTACAAAAAATGAATTAAAAAATAAATAAAAACATCCTCCAATTATCCATGCAAATATTTTATTAAATAGACTTAAAACAACTAATTAATTGTTTATGTAGTCATTTCCAGATAAAAATAAATTAGGCACAGTTATGTCTTGTAAGAAGATTTCCTTTCTTCTTCAGTATTTAATGTTACATTTTCATGTTCGTTCACAATACGTTTTTTTTGCCTTGCTTTAGCTGGAACCAACTCCAAAAACAACTAATTCATTGTTTTTGAAGTTTGCTTAAAATATTATTTGTTTAGGTTTTTGAAGGCGGTTTTTATTTTCTAAATTTATTGTATTTAACATTTTGTAACCATCGAATAAATATAACTTATAATTCATTTAGTTAATTTACATGTCGATTAAATCATGGTTAATAAAATTGGCCTGCCATCTCCTTTACTGAGCAAGCGAAAAAAGCGATTCCGATCCCAAATTTATTGTCCCTTAGCAAACATTACAGTCTTTACGTTCTTAGTTGGAGTGGAACTAGCAAATTATTTTTGTAAAATCTACATAAATTATTTTTATTTTCATAATATAAAAATTCTGCAATTTATGTAGATCACATTCATATTTACTTCCAAATTAAATTAATTCACCATATTTGTACCGTTATTGCTAAAGAGTTCCAATGTATTCTTGCTAAAATTGTCACCTTGGAACTATATAAATGAATGAAAATATGTAGATTAATAAATAATTAATTTTGATTCTGGGTACACTAAGTTTTACTAATAGCAATTTCTGAGTAATTTCTGGCGACAAACTGAAGTATTATCTCATAACTCATTAAGGAGTGCTGTAACTTTCACCATCGGCTCAACAGTATGAGATCATAACTACCAGATACAAAAACTTGAATAATTAAAAACAGGAGCTCAGACACAATTAAACATGACAATATTGGAAAAGAGTCCTTTGATTTCTCTGGAATCTCATCATTAGGTCCTGACTTGGTAACTATGGAACAACCTCGGGAGTATCTCTTTAAAAAAAAAACTCTCGAAATTGGTCTACAATCAACGAAATTATAGTTGAACATGTATTAAAAAGACGTACAGATTTTTTTTAAATAGGTTAAAATCATTTATAATCAGCGTGCATCTTGTGACAATGCCAATAAGCCCCAATACGGCTAGGCTACATTTTTTTTATTATGTATTTCCGGTGCCTACCTTCTAGCTACATCATTAGATCTACGCTACTGTTTTTGTCAAAATCGTATATTTTAAAATGGTCTGTTATATTTAATTATCTGAATCGACATGTATTATCGCCACCAGCGAAGTACTTATCGTTGAGGAGTTCTGGTGGCTATCTGTGATCTTCTTCATCAATTCCACTTTCTAAATGTAAATGCTTGATTAAGAGCTCAAAATAATATTGCTATATATATACCTATAATATTTGAGGATTCTACTTAATTCCTCATGGATTCACACCACAAATGGATTTTATAAAAATGAAACCAATCTGGAAGTACGTTCTCTCGAATATAATACGTATTTTCTAGATCAGTTAACAAGTGACGGACTTCTGAGGGAATAAACATTAAAATATGTATCTGATTTGAAAACCTCCTTCTTTTTTTGAAGCCGGTTAAAAAGGAAGTTTCACGGAGTGTTGAGTCGATTTTTTTCGTTCTTGTCTTTTAAAAGAGATGCTAAGTAAATAATTAGTTTTAACATTGAAAGTGAGTGTGTAAACACTTTACATGGAACATTTTTTTTTCAATATGTACATAGGCGAAAAACGTTAGTTGTGAACTCGAATTCACATCGAATGAGAGTGTGTAAAGTACTAAGCATGATGAAATATCACGTGTTTTCAAATATTACGTTCTGACAGTTATAATGACTAGTACTTAATGAGGAGTGGAGAAACATGTACTTTAACATAATAAAATAGATAATTTACTTTGCATTTATATTATTAGCTTTCATTTCAGAATATGACAAAACATATTTATATTATTTGTATATCCGTATATAAACAAATTTAGTTTAACGTAAGTAGTAGCCAGCATAAGGAGAAGCGTAAGTATATGCAGAGTAGGCAAGCGGCGCGCTGTAGGCCGAGTAGGCGACGGGCGCGGTGTAGCCGCCGCCACGGGCGCGGTGTAGGCAGTCGCCACGGGTGCCGTGTACGCCGGGGCCACTACGCCGACGCCGGGCTTGGCCGCCGCCATCGCCAAGACGCAAGTTAATAGAAACTGTGCAAACAGAATAGTATTTGAAATAACATTTATTTAATAAATCATAATTTAAGAATACTACTAGAAAAATGATCAACTGTTATTAAAAAAAAAAAGTCTCACAAAAACGTCATAGTGCTATTTCTTGACGTTACACATATAACAAGAATAGACTAAAAATAATAATTTTTATAATATGGATTGGATGGATTTCCAGTTACCCCATTCGTAAAGTGGACTTTATTTTTATTAACAATTATTATTATTATATAATGCACACATACCAGCTTGAACATTGTGTTAGTTTATTCACCACGAACCGAGCAGTGAGTGATGCTTCGTAACAGTGAATTTCGATTTTTATACATACAGCCCCGAGGCCGTGTCGAGGAAAAAACACGCAATGCACTGTTACAGAATTTAAATCATGAGGTTTAAGAGAAACAGAAAACGAAAGGTATCTTTTATTTTGATTAACGTGCATGATATACATTAAAAAAATCATTACGTGTACTATGCACATCGTGTAATATTAAGTTGCAGTATTGTTTTATTTCTGAACCTAACTTGTGAATATAAATAAACTAGTCCATAAATATGGATATTGATAATAACTTGACTATAAACCCACCTATGGGATCCCAATACAGCTATAAAGCATCTCTCAATAGAACAGATACATTGTTTGAATATGACCTTAATCGGGCAAGTCTTTCAGGACTTATTTTACTACTAACAGATACGCCCACGGTCATTCGATGAACAATCAAGATCAAAAATATCTTTGTTTCGTAGGTAATGAAATTACACTTGTGATAGATAAATAGTAACGTATTTCACTAATAAATCTTTTTTAACATTACCACCCATTTCAAATGCTGATTCACCGAGAGAAGAATGGGCAAGAAACTCAAGGTTTGCTCTTTTTACTCATCAATACAATGAATTTAGTAATTAATAATTTTGTCGACATATAAAATATTATGAATTAACCTGTTAACGGAGCAATTCAACGCTTTTTTCATTAAGATATTCCGACACCGTAAAATAGCCCGTTCCATATAACTTTCTTTTAACGAAGTGTTTAAACATGACAAATTTTGAATTTCAGCCTGGTATATGTCTCTTGACATGTACCAGGTTTTCGTATATGTATTATGATGTTATAGTTATAGTTAAGACATTAATTTCCTTAAATTTTTCTCTAAGGGATGTCATTGATCTCATGATCAAAGATTACTCATGACACGTTCTTGACGTGCAATCTATTTTAGGCAATAATTTTTAAAAAAGTAGTATTCGATACAGACATAACGGAAATTTAAAAATACTCATATACATAATAGTCAATACACTTCTATTCCTAACCTTAATCGATATAGTGCTGCTTTAATGAATTTTAATTAGGTCACGCTCTTACGGACTCTGCTGCGCATAATATACTCAATTTTGACCTCTAATGGGCTACATCACTGAATTCAGTGCAATATCTCTCATAAGAAAATTTAAAATTTTTGGTATTAGTTCATTTAATAATGAATAATTTCATATAATGAATTTAAAACAATTAATAAAATAAAAAATTTAAAATTGGAATAAAAAGTGAGTAATGGTCAGCGATATTAAATCACCGGAATTTAATAACGCTATGAATTTTCCAACGTTATTCAGAGCAATATGTTGACTATTGTCTTAATTCTTTAATAAAAGAAAACCAGTATCCACCAACAGAACGTTACATGGAGTGTACATATGCCTAAAAAATTGTCCTCACGTTTTTAAGTTTCCTTTTTACGGAAGTTCAATACAAACTTTTATTTCCCATGCACTTTAACTTTAAATTTACTGGTATAGGATTTTCCTCAAGTAATACTAGTAGTTCGAACTTTACTAAGTGTTAAGAAAGTCCATCTATTAGTTTGCACGCAGTATGTAAAAAATTAACTATTAAAATATGAAAAACCGCCTTAAATTACATATGAAAATATAAATAATTTCAGTTTCTTTTTACAAAGGAATTACAAAAGTGTGAACAGAAACTGTTGCAATTTATTACCTTGTGCAAAAAGAAACTTCTACAATATATTCCATAGTAAGAAAAACTTCCATAACATCGGTGAACTCTGCGCGTAAATAAATCATTTTAACCTACATACCTCGAGAAAATTAGAAGGAAAACTTTTCCGTAAGCCTTGAAGAAAGATGATCTGTGTTCCATTGGACATCAACAAAATCAATGGAATGTATACATGAGTTATGTACTCACGTATACATTCCATTGAATGTTGAATCTTGTGTTTGAACGTATACATTCCATTGAATCTTGTGTTTGAACAATTGCCCTGTCCAATTGCCGTCAATACATAAAGAAATTTAATTTCGCACTTATACATATATATATTACCTTTATTACATAAATATATATATACCTTTTCCTATGTCCATATGATACAAGATCATTATAAAATGTAGTCTAAGAAAATAGGCCTTTAATTAAAATTTGAAATAAAAACTTGAATTTTTGACGTAAGTTACTTTGGAAGATGTAAAAACGAACTCTGTTAGTTTTTTTTAATTCATCCCGGAAAAGCGAAGAAAAAAAAAAAAATTTTTTTCTATATTTCTGGAAAAACGGCAAAGATTAAAAAAAAAACCTTGAAATGAAAGTTGTAGAGCATCAAATTTATTAACAAAATTATCTTTTTACGATACTTTTTTCGTTATTATCAAAATTAACCGAGATAGGGTGGCTAGAAGCTAGGGATGACAGTAATGGTTTTAAAAAATCATAAGTAGCTCAAAAATTAATACATTATGTATATGTATTTTTGTTTCGTGTGTGTGTGTGTGTATGTATATATGTGTGTATATATATATCACTTTATTATTGTTAAATTATGATGTGAAGGAAGTGAATTGTTTATAATGTCAGTCTCATATATATTGTAATAGGAGTAGGTGGCATGTAAGACAACCGGCCTTCCTGTTTAGTTTCGCAAATGAGGGTTTGCGTTCAGTTAAAAATTAGAGTAGAATAGAATATTCGAATCCGAGCTCAGGATAACAAATGAATAGAAACAAGATAGAGAAAAAGAGACGAGGGCCAAGTGCACAAACTTCAATGGTGATAGATTAAGTGGATTGTTATAATTAATTTAATAAAAGTTCGTATTGAAAGTAATAAGGAGAAGTATTGAAAAATATGAAATATTTTGAGATTGGAAACTTTTATTTTATACGAATCCTAAGACTTCATGCGAAGGTGCTCTGTCTCAACTAAGCTCTACACATATATTTTCCATTTACTCAGAAAAGTATAATATTTATTTTAAGAGATATTTTTTTCTAAATTTTTTGTAGCAAATTTGTATCAATTCTAAATTTTTTTTTAGAATTTTAACAACTTTATTCCATGAAATATTTTTTTTTACAAATTCATTAATATTTCATAAATTGGCCATATATATTTGATTTTTAAAATCATTTCAGAGGTATAAAATAAACCTGGAGAAATATTTTTGAGGCGGAAACTTTGCTTTAAAAGATAAGGTATCATGCTCATGCGCTATTTTTGTCTCAATGGGCCTCAATATGGTTTGAGCATAATTGCATTATGTAGTTATAATAATATACGTTTAAAATTATGATTAACATTTATTAATAAAGAAAAATTATCTAAAAATAGGAAACAACATTGATATACCGATATCAAAATCAATAGAGAGAAGGAAGCGAAAATGTGTGACTAGCGCGCGACCTTTGTACGTGTCTTAAAAGAGAAAGCGAGTATTTGTTTCATTTAAATTTCTGTAAATATAGTTTGCATGCCCAATAATGCCTTATAATAATTCCGTTTAAGAATTATGATTAACATTTATTAATAAATAAACAATTATCTAAATCTAAGGGTCTACCGAATTATTGTTACTATAAGATCAAAAATTCATGTACGGTAACTATATTTTTTTATATAACGTTAATAAATGTTATCGTTGTACCTTATAACCTTTTATTGTATTGTACCATATGTACCAATTAAAAATATTAATAAAAACAATAAAGTTTTCTACATTTAGAAGGTTCCATGTCAGTTTTATATCGTAGTATAGATTTCGTAAACAAAGAAGTATTTTTTTCAACCCTGGCCCATTAACTTTCTCTATAATCTGGACGATCATGTTACCAACCACGCACTAGTTGATATTCAACAAACATCTTTTGCTTGCACGCGCGACCTCTGGAGGGTATGTATATAAATCGAGATCGGCGATTACTAAGCGTCAGTCATTCAGTAGCTTTGCGGTGATCACATAAACAATATGTTCAAACTGGTTTGTATGCATTATTTAAAAAAAATAGTATAAACGCGTACATAAACGATATGTTCAAAGTGGTTTTTATACATTATTTAAAAAAAATAGTATAAACGCGTGTTTAAAACATAAATTGCCTGTCGGTGTCTTAACACTGCAGTTTTAGAAAGTTTCAGGTTATTCTTAAACAAAGATCAAAATACAATAAAATTAGGACCAAAATATTTCGGTAGAAATTTACAAAAATACTCTATCACAAACGTTTAATACTCTGCCGTTATAACATTTGTAAATTTATATGAAATGAAATTGATATGAAAAAAAAAACCAATATCATTGCGATTTTATATATATATATATATATATATATATATATATATATATATATATGATCAATTATTGAAATGTATACTTTCGAGTGCTGAATTAATTTTGTGCATTTGTCATAATATAAATTAATAGCATATTTAAAAATTTCTTTACATATATAATTTGATTATATTTTATTGATACAAATACTCCTATTACTTACATATGACTATTTTTTTTTTATTTATGAAAGATGTTTATTGCACACAAATTGTGATTTTCATATGAAAATAAGGACTGTTTCTTTTCCACAGTTTTTATTAACTTGCGTCTTGGCGATGGCGGCGGCCAAGCCCGGTGTCGGCGTAGTGGCCCCGGTGGCATACACGGCGCCCGTGGCGGCTGCCTACACCGCGCCCGTGGCGGCGGCCTACACCGCGCCTGTCGCCTACTCGGCCTACACCGCGCCTGTCGCCTACTCGGCCTATAGCGCACCGCTTGCCTACTCCACCTACACCTATGCGTCACCATATTCTAGTTACTACCTTCGTTAAACAAAAATGTATTCATTCAATTTTGAATAAAGTGTAATTTCAAAAATATGTTTTGTATCCCTTGATCAAGATTTTATCTCTATGTGATCACAATGACTACCCTAGTTTGAAAGTTAATTTCTTCTTTAGCTGTTATAACACTTCAAAATGAACAATATCAGTGTTTATTGAGTAATTTTAAATTTTCTTGTAGTGTCATTTTAATAATAATATTGTAAATTGTATTTCCAGTAATTTGTAATTTAAAAATTCATTACAATTAAGCAACATACTTATAAAAATGTACGTCAAAGGTTGTGCTAATTACCTGCTTAGTGAGGTTTCAATATAATTAACATCTGCATGAGGAATATAACTAACAATTTAATAATACTTGGGAAGATAATAAGTTTGAAAGAATAAAATTAATATTATTATAAAAATTAAGAAAATAAACAAACAAAATAAAAACCGTAAAAGCGGACTCAAATACGCACAGTAAATAACTGGTCCAGTTTTAGATGTGACTTAAATATAATCATACCTTCATCCATTACATCGTCACAATAGTTTCATAACTCGTTTTGATTAAAACTGAAAATGTTCTTTTTATTTATAATTCAATTAGATGCAGATATAAATCGGGAAAAAAAAGACATTTAAAAGAAATCTATTTAAAACCTTTTCAATGTCTTCCAATCCTACATGAGACTTATTTGTCTTCTGTGAATAGGTCACATCTACTTTTTTTTTAATTAAATTTGCTGCGATTATTTTTACTCATGAGAGAAACGTCTAGGAAAGCATTGGGAAAACTCAATTTATTTTCATTACAATGCTAACAAATGAATCAACTTTTATTTAATATTAATTTCTCTGTAATATCTCGTCAAAGAATTAGTAAAATATTAAATTTGATCAAAGAAATTTAATATGTCAGAGGCCCTAAAAATAGAATATTGTATAACTTGCATTCAATCAAATATAATTGCATTTGTTTATTCCTCATTCTACTCTTGAAGTGTTTTAGAAAATAAAAGGTTTCGCTGTGATAACTTCCGCACCTGGGTAATAAATTATCAAAATTAATTCACAAACACATCGTCCGGCCAAGAACGCCTGTTTTGTAGATATATTCGAAAGTGACTTTGTGTCATAATTTACTTTTTTGTTATTTCATAGACGTGAGTCACTCTGTCGTATAAACGAGAATATACGTTGTATGAACATAAGACTTGTTTCAATAAAATATTGATTACATATCATCGCCCTAAAATTAGTATCAATAAAATGGTTAACAAATATATGCTATATGCTCCTTAGCTTCGTATAAGACTTGAAGGTAGTGAAGAAATTTTATTCTATTTAAATTATGAAGATTTTAGTCGAACACGAAACAAGTTCAATGTTAACAAACAACTTGTGAAGCTAATCTTTTATATTACGTAGTCATTATGTTAATTTGATATTCAATGTTTTCACTATTGAATATAATTTTATTACTGATTTATGATTAAGCTTAGATACGTCAAAAAACTGTTTATCAGAATGAGATATAAGATTTATTGGATAATCAATTTATAAGCCTAAGCTGATTTTCTGTTCAAATAATTTTATCGAATCCATTTGAAAATGATTTTTTTTTGTAAATCTAATGGTTTTAAAAGAGGACAATGGAAATTCATAAGTCGGAGAGCTTATTAAGCCCTTACGTTTATTTAAACGTAAAGAAATTTTATCGGTCTCGTAGAATTTCTAAATATAAGCGATAATATTTTTGTGTACGGGGAGAGCGACCACAGCAAAATATTTGGAGCTGGCCCTCAAAACGAACCATTCCAGACCTATATCTTTATCATGTCATGAGTATCAATTAGACACGACGAACGTAAGATTAAAAAGTAGCCACATGATGGAAGGATAATAATAAATATAACCTTAGTTCTACTAGTCTCGTTTCTTCTTAACCTTCACGGATATACAATCATAGAGATTTTAATAACTCATAAGGACAATTTAACCGTGAAATCTTTTATCGTTTAATTTTGCTTTTTGTTTATGTTACTGTCAATGGCACTAGAAGTTCGAATCCTTGTAAAACTGAGACGATACATTAGCGTGGCTTATGATTTTTAATTTATAGTAAATAAAATTTTATTATTCTTCAATACGCAAAAAAAGACATTTTATTTACAAAATAAAATAGATGTAGCATTTTTGAATTGAAAATAATCAGGTTACTATTTCTTTATAATAACGATTTTTATCCAAATCGTTAGAATCATCTTCGATTATCCAATTACATATATATAGTTATCTCATAGACTATTGAGTTATCAATACATTCGGAGTGTGGAGTTTCGTTAATACCATTGAACTAATGACTCTTTAACGGATACTTTATAATTCACATGGATAAAAGAAACATAAAATTTTAGATTTCTTTATTTCTATATGATATCAGCCACTTATTCTATGTTAAGACTTATAAATGACAGCTATAAAGCCAAAATCAAAATTATCATAACATAACTAATCATTCGATTATTTAAATAATAAATTGATTTTAAACGATCGATTTTAACTTTTTCTTTTCAAAGATACAATGACGTTAACGAAATATAAAAAACGATTTTATATTTTGTCTTGTCGCATATTTGTAAATGTTTAACCATTACTATGATAAATCGCGAACAAATAAATTTTAATAAAATCGTCGATAATATATTTGGTTTCTGCGGTGTACTCGATATAAGATAATTGTTTTTTTATAAACTTCTGTTATTATATTTTAAATAACTGTGACACGAAAAGTGTCACATTTTTTTGGATGAAATTTTCTTCGATAAATTCTGCATTCCATGATGGTTCAAAATACAGACACTCAAACAAAATTAGCACTATATACTTTCAACAAATTGGCTAAACGTCATTTTTCTATAAATCATATTGATATATTTGTAGCCAAATAATTCGAAAATCATTTTTGCTCCTTCAGAATATTACAATAATGAATCCATTACGGTTTGCTCCGAACTCTCATTTATAATAGTTAACTGCTAACTTTTAAAGTTACAAACTAAACACGTCAAAATGTCGATAATCTTTGAGATATTAATATTTGTGACATTAATATGACGGTGTAAATGCTCTTTCTACAATCTCGATAGCTCTCTCAACGCTCAAGATCTGTAAGATTACCTCGTTAACTGTCAATTGTGAAGTTTAAAAAACGTACTTTGACGCGTTTGAGCTTTTTTATTTTAATAGTTAGCAGTTAATTATTGCAAATGAGAGTTTGAAACATACCTCTATTGATCTTTCCCCTTAAAACCAAACAGTAATACTTAATTTCTATCTTATATCTTAGAATAATGATAGCCTTAGGAGTATAAGCACAATTCCTCTAACGTACGCGACGCGTATTCGTCTTATGTAGGAAAGCAGTGTTTTATCTAAAATATTCACTATCACACTTTTAGATCTCGGTAAGATAATTCAAATAAAAAACATATTTATGCAATAAATAACGCCGTGTATTTGACTTACAACGTTTAAAAAAAATTTAAATGTCACACATTAAAATAATACAAGCATGCGCCGATATCGCTTCCACACTTTGGAAATCAGCTTGCTCAGGGGCTGATATAAGCCGACAGGCCAGAGCCCGAGAGGGCGCTAGAGATAGCTCCGCTCAAGGAGTCCGCCACCATCGGAGCCATCAAACCTTCAGAAGCGAAGGGGTACGGCGAGGGCGCCGCCCAGCCTGGCGACGCCAGCGCCAGGAGCAGTAAGCAGGCGATGATAATCTGAAATAGGCGAAGTGCGATTTAAACATAGTCGTAAAATGTTGCGTCGTTCTGGCTGTTGTCGCGATCTCCCCCGAAGACTGATGTAAAAAATTAAAATGGTCGACTTGTATGTTACGACGTATATACTTTATGATTACGACACAAAACGCCTGTGTAAAATAGATGCATTCATATGATATGGACTTCAAAGATTTTTGTAAGTTTTTTAAGTGATCTGCACTAAAATTTAAAATAAAACAGCTACGGATTAACATTACTATTAGATCCAAATATCCTTCGATAGTAGGTATTTAACACAAAATTGGTGTACTATCACAGGCATCACGTATAGCTTTTAATTTTTTATATTGTGAATAAGTCCTACAGTATTAAAGGCAAAATACAAATATTTTTGTTAATATTATTATTACAAACTTACTTCATAAATGATTAAAAAGAATTGAATTAATCATCGGTTGGTGTGTTTTAACCTTATAACTCATAGTGGAACTCAAAATTATTCGATGAATTTTCAAGAGGATTTTTTTGCAAAATAATAATTTTACTTATAATTTTTCAAGTTCCTAATTTTCCTAATGAAACAAATACTGAAGATCATTCACTGGTCGATTGCATTACGTCGTGTACTTTTAGTAAACCAAATAGTCCATGTTCTGTATTTCTATATAAATATCTACATATGTACATCAAATATATACACACAAATACATGCCAAAAATTTTGATATATATCACTGACCTTGTGTATTTGATTTTTTGTTTAATCGCTATATTTTTAATAACTGCCATATCACATAACTAATTTGAAATGTTATATAACCATTACCAAATTGTATGCACTCCATTTTTTCTAATTCTCTAATAATTTGAATACATTTATAAAATATTTTAACTAACCGGCTTGAACATTTTTCTAGAAACCTCTAAAAACACTTGGAGTAGACGGAGCACTCGTACAGACTTCACAAATTACGAATATGCAAAGAAATTTTTTGCGTTCAACTTTTATATTCTGCGACACAAGGTCAAACGAAGAAAGAACTAACAACAGATGGTTTAAAGACAAAAGAAAATAATGTATTATTGTTTTACTGTATGACTCGACGAACAACTGTGAACATTTATAACCATAAACAATAACTGCCACGTCGTAATCGATATTGTTACAGAAAGCAAATATAAGAGTGCGCGTTTATTTTAAAACCTTAAACGCTTTGTATGAGTTATGCAGCGAAACCTGGATATTTGGGCCCTGGATATGTGAGACACCTCTGTTACTGATAATTACACTGAGGTGCCGACATTTTTTGCATTGAAATACCTCACTTATCGGGAATTTTAATATCTTTGTAACTGAAAGTTTATTTTCTTAGATTTTTTCAATGTTTACCTCCATAACTAGAATTTGTAGTTGAATAGTGCGTTTAAGTGAGATATCAGGTTTAGACATATAAAATACGCATTACTTTTTTTTTAACATTCCCACTCGCTTATATGAGAAAACGATACATTTCGACCTCTTGTAATGAGACCCTCTATAAATAATACAACTGTCATATTAACCTGCCTATTTGGGAAACTGGGTAAATGAAAATCCTCTATAAGTGATAGAAAATATAGGTCCCTTCAGATCCCGATTATACTGGTTTCATTGTATTATAATTAGTTTTATTGTGTATGCTGAGGACAAATATAAATACATATTGTCAAATATCTTTAATAATGACCTGTCCTAACGCCATTTTACATCTATAATGTGAATAGATTTAGTAATACAGTCCTTTTTTTTATTTAAGACCATTAACGACTTCATCTTTTATTTAAATTTTTGTAATCGCGTTTCGGTTATTACCGACGAACACTCAAACATAAATAATACACAACCTAATGGATAAAACAGTTCGGGTACGACCAAGTGGTCGTACCCAAATAGAAATTGGGTTCTGAAGTCAGAACCAATTTCGACTGGCCGGGCGACGCCAGTCGGTGTTGGTTTATTGCTTAGTTATCGGTTGAACTTTTTCGTTGTCGAAGTTGGTACAGTACAGTTAAGACTGTATCAATAAGGTAATTCGGCAGTGCTTACGACACAGGTAAAGGTATTTAAAGGTTTATGATGGTTACTTGCCAAATTTTACTCTATTTTATACAAATGTATAAAAAGACAAAAGCTGTTTATATAAAGACATTACGAAGAAAATATCATGTTGAAATTATTTCGACATGAGAAGTCATATTATGGGAAAAGATTTTATATGTAAAATCTTGTTTCTCTCTTTCTTTCTCATGAGAAAAAAATCATAAGATTATTATTACTTTTTCATCTTGACCATACATGAGCAAAAAAAAATTTTTTTTGTACTAAATAAAACGATTAATATATATCATAAAGTAGAATATTTATCCAGAAACAAAAGCGATAATCTAAAAAATAAGAAAAAAATTTTTGACTGTGTATCCAACTACTTTAAAAACATAATAATTAATTTTTTTGGCTATTTTGTACCATGTGGTGGCTAACTTGGCTGTAGTCAGAAAATGGTTCAGCTCGACCCGTGAGGTACCATATTTTCACAGAATACAGGCGTGAAGTAGCAGCTTTCGCTGTTAGTTTCAGTCAGTGAATGAAAGTCTTGGTGGTCCACTCTCTTTTCCATTAAATATGCTATTTATTTTAAAAATTTTGTGACCCACTTCTCCCCGCATTACATATTCTATTCCTTTCTAAATGCTGGCAACACACTAGTGTCTTCAAATCAAATCAAAAAAGAATTACTCTTGAAATACGTCATTATTATATTCTTTTGGTATTAATATTACCACCCATTCCGAATACTGATTCACCCTGAAAAGAATAGGCATGAAACTCAAGGTTTGCTCTTTTTTGCTCAAAGATACATGATAGATTAGTCAATAAAACTAGTACAACATTTAAAAATTACACAAAACAACCTGATAACCAAGCAGTTCAATCCCATGGTTTTTTTTCGTTAATATATTCAAATACGGCATAAAAATCCTTACTAAATAACTTTTTTTAATGAAAGATAGATATTCGTGATTTCTAATTTTAAATTTTTAATCTCCACTAGAACCATATTATAAAAGCGCACACATTGACTCTTAAGTGCTTTCTTAACTTTGCTGAGTCTGGTTTCATGGGCAACAAGATCACTCTTATGTTTAATATTAATATTAAGAATGTTGCTCATTTTTTGGAACGATTTTATATTTCTTCTGACATATATCAGGTTTTCGTATATGTATTGTGATGGTACAGTTAAAATAATAATTTCTTCAAACTTTTCTCTGAGAGATTGTGTTATTCTCAAGTTATAAATGGCACGAATAGCACGCTTTCTAACCGTGTCTAAACTCTTTTGGGGTAACGTGTGTGCATGGGTGGCGATAATCACCTACTACCTGATGGCTAGTGTGCTTTGTTTGTCTCTTTGTATGCCATAAAAAAACAATACGAAATCTTTCAACATTCTTTCTTTAAATAATGCACCATTACTTTTTTATGACTATTTCTCATAAAATTTATATTTTATACAAATCATTTGATCACACCTTATCTTATGTTTTGTAAGCTAATACCTAAATTTCAATATGATATTGGCTGTTGCGGAATTTTGGACAAAGTTTTTCAGACTATAAACTAAGTAAAAACAAATGCCATTTTATATAATTTCTTTATTTACTTGGTATAGATATGTTTGTCCACATATTTTGTGAAATCAACGCAGCAGGTAACTAGCGTAAGGGGAGGCGTAGGTATAGGCGGAGTAGGCAAGCGGTGCGCTGTAGGCCGAGTAGGCGACGGGCGCGGTGTAGGCTGCCGCCACGGGCGCGGTGTAGGCAGCCGCCACGGGCGCCGTGTACGCCACCGGGGCCACTACGCCGACGCTGGGCTTGGCCGCCGCCACTGCAAACATGCATGCTACCAACAACTGTAAAAAATAATTAATAGTGTTATGTTACCAGTAACATCAATTCCCAAATTATCATAGCATTGATTATATCTCCATGAATATTAAACAAAACGCTTCTATCATTTTTTTAAATAAATTCTATATTTAGTGTTAATTCCTAGAGAAAGCAGACAGTATTAAAAGTAGTAGTATTGAAAATCGTATTAAAGTTTTACTTTCTATAGTATCAACAAATTGCTTATGGGAAACTTAAAAAATGTGTGAGTTATCTTATGGATTTAAATTTTAAGTGTATTCAAATTAGAAAGATTTTTTAAATATAATTTTTTTATTTTATTTTTAATATATATTTGTAATTTAACATTATAATGTTAAATTTTCGTATCTGAATTCATACCAATATGATCATATTGTTTACATTTTAATCGCCCTTTTATTTTTAAATGAGAATATAACATACCAAATCAATATTTAAAGATTGAAATGTTGAAATTTCGATGTTCGTTATGAAAAAATATTTTGTTAAGAGAAATTTCTTCAGAACAAACGACTCATCATAATAAACTTCAACAAACTGACCTACTTTTGTTGGTTATTGCTTTAATTTGTAGGGATTAAAATCATTTATAATTTAAATTTCTTATCGTACATAGCTTCATTTATTCTAGTATTCGATAATAGTCTGTATTGATATATACTTATCGTCAATTAATATTTTATTAAGTACCTTTTGACTTTATATATTACTGAGAAATAAGTTTCTAAAATTACTTTGTAAGTTACATGAAAAGGTGGGCGCTTATACTGATTTACAATTATAATAAAAATATTATATTATTTTCAACAAAAAAGCAAGCTTTTAACTACATATAATACTTCATTTTTGTTAATACTTATTACTAATAGCCACGAGTCATCGTTCTTATAAATATAGATTATGCTGTAAGTCACACAATCTTACAATAAAAATCTTCGTACCAATTTCTTTACACCATTCCAAAAATATAAAAAGACTATTTTTAAACATTGAAACTCAAATAAAAACATAAAATTTAATGTTTTTGAATTTGAACAAAGCCTTAAAAACTTCGTAGAAACGAACAGTACTTTTTTATTATACTTACGAATTTGAACATGTTGTTTTTGCGATCGTAAGAGACCAGTGAGACGCAAAGAGGCCGATTTGACTATGCCGTACCCGTCTTCTGCTGGTTCAATTTATAGTGCTGGCACCTCGGTGCTGTGAAGCAACGTCCTCGCCGCGCACGTATCAACAGCATAGTAATTTCTCTGGTCCTTTCGATCGGATAGATCTTGAAATCGATACTTTTAATTCGTCGCACGCAGAGAAAAAATGTTTCTCTCCCGATTTCGTAAATTTTTTGGTCAATGTAAAAAAAGTCTTCGTCTGTTTGTTCCAAAAAAAAATATTATAATAAGATAGAATCTGGTGTACTAGTGATATTTTGTAACTTGTCTTGCGTAGAAGTATAGCATATTGGAAATTGAGTATTACGGTTGAACTCGAATTCATTAATTACACAAGAACAATCGTAAAAACAATTTGAATGAGGCCAAATTCGAGGACTTTATTCGTAGCCACTGAATAATGCTGCTATCCACCTTTCAGCTCTATTTACAGGCCCTCATCACCAAGCATATATCGAATTGGTAACACGAAAACAATATACATAACTTTCTAAGCGTGAGACGTTTGTCACTAACGATTGAAGAGTTCCAATTACCACTTGTCACTACCAGCGACATCGTCAAACCTTCATCGCCAAGTGACTGCGTTTCTCAACAATACAAATTAAATGAGCTTAGGCTCGGAAGGTTTTACAGGAGCAATTTAAGAGTTCCGTTTTCCACCTCCCAGCTTCACAATCAGGTCAACTCAATGACGCCAAGTTATTATATTGTCATCGAAATTGGTATGTAATCCTCTAATGTTTCAAATTAATACGACATTTAAGAATAAGTTGAATAGCCTTTTGTCTATATAGTCAATTTCTTAGTTGTAAATAACAAGTGAAGTTAAAAAATGCGTTCTATAAATAACGCCAAAGTACTGTTGCATTGTCTTTGCATTATATCCTGTCCAATTTCCCAACTATCATGAAATCACATTCGGCTCTAGCAGAGACGAAGTTTTGTCCTATATAAAATGAGGGTCATGTTTTCGAATAGAGATATAAAATTAATATACGCATACACGTGGCTCGCGTTTACTTTTATTCCATTGATTTTCTTGAAGGTCGATAAACATATTTACTCGCTCCTTGAAATATGAAAGAAACAAGAATTACAGGAGATTATTATGTTGGATTAGCCTTGTATCATAAATACTAGATTAAACAAACATAAATATTGGACGATATATTTCCTTGCGCTTTATCTTAACGATTTAATTTTTTTACATGTCTGTCCATTACGCTCTCTCCGTTGGATGAGAAATAAAATTTTGGTTGTTTTATTTATAATTTAAATTTTCTCGTCATTTCTTTTTACCATTTTTCTAATATCAGTTTAAAAAAAAATATGAAAATCATATTAATTCCTGATCTATATGACATATTAAAATTTCCCTAGCCCTATTAAAATTTCTTTAAAATCCGTTTGCGGTTCGACCGAGATTGGAAGATAACCTTGCGAACAAATATACTATCCCATATACTCACGTATTAAAATATATATGATATAAAAGTAATTTGTCATATACATTGTTTGTTTTGAGCTTTCAAGATAGAATTGGATGATATACGATGTTTTTAAAAACAATTTTCTGAATAAAAAAATAATAATTAGGTTTCGCTCTTAAGCTGTAAATATTTTTTTCTCCGCTCTCCTTTTCCACGAACCCTTTTCAAATTCATTTTCAACAAAAATTAACTTTCGAAATAAATTTTACTTTATTATTAATTTTCAAAAAGGTGCTAAGACTTCAATCCTCACATGTCTTGCATTTTTATGCGCCACCTCTGTATAAAACAAATCAAAAACAAAAATAGCTGCCATTCAACTAGGATAAAAAGGACTTAAATGTAAAGGTGATAAAGTTTAATATTGCTCTCACTATCTCTATGTATTGACAAATTTCTGCGCGCGGCTTCTTGCGCGTAGACTTAAAATAGGTATTAAAATCATAAAGCTGTACAATAGATAGCAGATGGTGCTATTAGAACCTAATAGACATTACGAAGCTTCGTTTTTTTTTTTTAATAATGAAATGAGTCTAGTTAATTTCTTAACTGATTTCCAAAAATAAGATTTTGTACTCAAATAGTATTTGATTATGTATATACGCTTATCCACGATTTTATTAAAAAAAGTAATAAACTTGTATTTATATTTGCATATTTTTATCTACATACTTTTAAGATGATTGTAGTGTATAACAAGTAAAATAAAATTTTACCTAACCTGGAAGAAATAAACAAATTGACAGAAATTCTAGAAATTATTGTATTACACTTAAAAATACATCTAACAAATGTGTGTTCTGAGTTTTTTCAATTTATCAGAACACACTTTTGTTATAGTCTTCTAATAGTATAGGGGTAGAAGGTAATTGGGTATATGATATTTCTATTTCACAGACCTTTGCGAATAAACGCTAACGAATGACTTCATTTCCTTTGGAACCCAGACATTTCGTGTCCATGTTTACTTGTATTATTGTTATCGTCGTCCCACGTGCCAGGGCTTTCGTATGACATTGGCTTATGATTTCTTATTCAATAGTCTAGTCGAGAAGTGAGTTTTCTGCGAAAAATATTTCGAATTCCCCTAAAAATAGAAGCAATAGCTCATTTGATTCAGAATGGTATTTAGAAAAACACGTTTACCATATTTTTTTTTGCCAAAAAAAATTGCAATTGTTATAAACAAAGAACGAAATAAATGCTTAGTTTCTTTGGCTATAACTCCAAAACCATGAGCGATAGCGGAAATTGAAAAAAAAATTAACGAAGAGGAATCTTCCTAAAAAATAATTAACGAGAGGTATGGTGGGATACCCGGCGGAACATAGTTCCTTTCGTTATAAATTATATCTCATTATATCAAGCACAATGAAGAAAATGCGTTGACACTGTATTTAATATATTTTTTTAAAGTTTTAATGTATAAAGTTATGAAAACGAACATTTTACTATTAATTATTATGATGAAACATAAAGAAATTATAAATTGAATGAGTACATTCAACGCAGACACGTATACTGCTCGTTTAAGTATACAACAGGAATATACCTATAGGTATAGAGCATAGGCATAGTATACATACGTGTAGCTGACCTAGCGCGGTCGCAGCTTAAGGCTGTGGGAGGTCACCATTCCACAGTACTGAGCACATTAGATTTATTACCTTCATAATAATCGAGAATCAATTTCATATTTTCAATTTTCGTAGATACGGACAAAAATAGCCACTTTTAGCCAGAATGAAAGGTGGTGTACACGAAATAAAAATAATTCAATAAACATTATAAGCAGTTAATTTAGTCCAGTCAAATAAGATATGAAATCATTTTTTCCATTCAGCTTTGCATTTTTTTATATAATGTAATTCTAATAATACGAAAATAATGTGTAAAGTTTTTCGTGTCTGTAACTCCCAGCAAGGGTTGATAAAAAATTTAAAATGCGTTTTTTCGTAATTACTCGAAAACGGTTAAAGTTAAACAAAAAAGTTTTTATTAAAATGTGTAGAGCTTGAAATTTTACCCTAAAAAGATTGTATGACTTTTTCTTTTCCGATCAGAATTAACCAAATTATGGAGGTTTTAAATTTAAGGGATGAATATAAATTAAAAAAAAAATCTTAAGTAGTACAAAAATAAGTGAATTTCGTTTTTCTTGAAATTGCTTAATATAATCTAATCTTTAATTTTAGAAATACAGATTTTTTTATCGATTAAAAAAATATATCAATTTGAAATATACAAAACACAATTTCGATGCTTATTATTTTTTTTTTGACATATTTACAGTCCTCGTAAAATTTCCTAAATTATTCGATTGAAAAAAAATCACCTGGTATATTTCGCCAGGTGTGAATTTACACAGGTGTAAAATCAAATATCTTTTTGTGATTGATTGATTTTTTCTCTCTGCTGTTATATTAAGATCAAAATATGAGCGACCAAAAACTGTAAGTATTTCCTAAAAGCCGATTTTTTGATGTTATATCACACTCGGGGGCTTGCCGCAGATATTCATAGAAGTTTCGTATTGCAGAAGCGGGCCGTTTGGTGCGGTTTACAAGCTTCAACCTGGTTTATCTCTTACAAACAAATTTGAGGAAGATGAAATATTGACTCTGGCACTCCAATTCATTTTCTGAAAATTTATTATATTTAAAAAAAAATAGAACTTTTTTAATGAAAATATTATCGATATAAACTCAACAACACAAATAAAAACAAACTGAGTTTACATATTAGTCGACTATGCAAAGACACAAATTCATTTAGAGGGCTCTATGTGTATGTTCAATAGGGTTCAGGTGGATGGACAAGATTTCCCCTTAAATAAAGTTAACAGTGTTATTAAACAATCACTCAGAAAAAGGATAGTAGACAATTTCTAAATATTTAAAAGACAAATATCAATGGACGTAAGCGGCTCTACTTCTTTAATGGTTTTGTATTTGTTTTGGCTGCGTATGATCAAATTGGAAAGTGGAAAGGAACGAGCAAAAAACTTAAGGGAAACCCTTAAGTTTTTTGCTCGTTCTTCTTGAGGGAAAACTGCCTTCCGAACGAGCGGTAAAGTGCAAATTCGTTAAAAATTATGACGTATTTCAAGTGTTATTTTATAATCAATGAAATTAAAATATTTTAATTTTGGATTTGATTTGATGGAGTAGAGAAATAGCTTGCCATCAATCACCTGGTTTCGTTAGCGTTAGGCGTAGACGCGGAACGACTTTCTAAAGCGTAGAAATTATTCAGCAAGTAGAATATTAATTTAAAAAAATTGTATGATCCTCAGTCATGTAAATCTTGTAACCGTCGAAGTGGTAAAAGATACATACATCGTGTATGTACTTTCTAAAATCTCAGATTTAGTATCCAGGTGAAGATTATTATTATAATTATAACAAATATAGTCAGTCAGTGTATTTTTGTAACAGATGCCGTCAGTCGCCGACAAAAGGTTGCGCGTTACCTTTGAATAATACGGCGCGCTTAATAAATATTACTATATTAACCTTAAATAATGAGTATTAAATTAAGAAATAAAAACTTAAAACTTAAAGATTTAGTAAAATTTAAAAGATTCAAAATTAATGTAAGTATATTTAATATTAAATTAATAACCTTTTGACAGCCAAGTCTGCATTCAGAATACGTGCTCTTAAAGTCATCATCGTTATTAAACAAATAAAGCTAGTGATTTAAATGATAAAATAAATATTATCGATTTTTATTTTATTGTCGAAAAAGTAACCGTTTAAAAATCGTAATGCAAGCAACATTTATGCCGCGATTATATTATCCGGCACTTCTTAATTACATATCCTAACATTATCACCACACAAAATAGATCTCCTTCATCCCGGCGTATATCATAAACCAACCTAATATTCTCTTATAAGCTAAAAGTATTGGCTTAATTTATGAATATAAATTAAGGCATGTGTCTTATGCGCAACATTTCTTGTGTTGGGGAAATAAATTTTAAAAACTTTCGACATAACAATAAGTGGAACATGGTTGACAGATAATATTTTATTCTGCGTATGCCACTGAGAGCTGGGCGATTGGTGCCATATTACATTACCACTTTTAGTAAAACTTAGATATATATCTAAATATATATCTAAGTTAAGTTATCATTTATGCACTAACACACCTTCTAGAAAGCAATTCCATTTCACCATCACAATATAAAAGCTCTACAAGTGTTTTACCCCCTTGGTTAAATTGTCAGCTACCATGTTACAACCATTTACAAATAAAAATTTCACTTTACATTTAACAATATTTTCTCTGATAAAATGCAACCTTATATCTATATATTTCAGTTTCAGGTTTATAACAGTCATTTGATGCTAATGTTATTGCACTTTGGTTATCACGATAGACACGTAATGCATTATCTAATTCTTGACCGAGCTCAGCTTGTACTTGCCGAAGCCACAATGCCTCATGGGTCGCCGAAGCCATCGCCATATATACGGCCTCTGCGTCGAGAGCGCCGCAGCCTGTTGTTTACATGAATTCCAAGCATTTTGAAAAATAAAAGTGTAACTCGTGCATGACCTTCTATCTTGTGGGTGACTTGGGCAATCGGTATCGCAATATCCGGTTATTTCCTTAGCGTCATCTTTGACATAACATAATTTTAGGTTCTTAGTTCCTTGAAGGTATCTATCTCATGATCCTTTTTACTCCGAACCACTGTTGAATTACTGGTTCATTACACTCCTGACTCGACTTGTTTACTGCATAGGTGATATCAGGTCGTGTAACCGTGTCAGTTATATGAGACAGCCCACCGCTTCCCTGCATGGGAAGTCACTATCTTCGTTTTCGATTAGATTGTTAAATAATAATGTGTATGTCATTTCTAAATTAGCAGTATTTCGCTGCACATCTACGAAATTCGAGTTGATCTTAACACCAAATCGAAACGAAGTAATATCACGTGATAATGTTTTATATAATTATTAGTAGAGTAGAGTATAAGTTTATTCATCAGCTTTCGTGTTTTTGATTCGAAATTAAACTTTACTTTGACTTTTTAGCTCAATATATGATGAGGTTAAAAGAAACTTTCCAATTATTCAACAACCAAAAAATTGTTAATAGTGACAGGCCATCTTACCTATTGACTTTCATGTGGTTAAATGTTTGGATGTTTTTTTCTTTGACTTACAAAAGGTGTTTCTTGCGTTTTAAACTCAGTATAAGTGGACAAATCAATAAGACAATAAGTTTGTCAGCCACTCGAAGTATTACTAGGTGCGTTCGTTTTACGAAATAACAATTATTTTTTTGTTCGAGCATTATTGAGACGATATTAAGCAACGATTCATCATATATTTATTGTTGAATATTCTTAAAATATATAACGAATATAATCTTTTTATTCAATTCCATTAAAATTACAGCTCTTTTGGGTGCATCAATTTCAAAATAAATTGATTTAATTGAACCTCAATGCTTTAAATAATTAATTCCCTTTAATACTGCTATGACATCAGGAAAAAATTGGTTAAATATTTTTTTAGGGTGATATGGAAGAGCTGTACTTATTTAAACATAAATAAAGTTTCGTGCACAGATATAAATGCGAAATACTGTGAACCGATAACACTTATAAATGTAATGCAATTCATAGAAACATGACAACCAATACTATTTTTAATGATTATTATCAGTCAACTTAACCGATTTAAGTTTTATTTTTCATTATCATAATAATATAAACATAAACAATACAACAAGCGTAAAATGATATTGCTGCCAAAATGACTTTTCAAAAAATGGGAGCAAAAACATCTATGGACACTCCTGAGTTTGAAAACTCGAAAACTTTCAAACCTCACGATCTCAAAAATAGCGGGTAATCTAAAGGTCGTCTAAGTGTGGACCGTTTTTGAGACTTTTCATCATAGCTGTGTACTTGTGCACCGCACAATTAAGCTCTTTGTGAACCAGAATAATACGTGACTTGACGTGGGAATGGTGTTAATTCACATTTTAGTACCTTGGAGCGATTGCCAGGTTGTCGTATAGACTAACCTATGTTCACAGTATACTTATGACGTAACGCCTTCATCTTACAATCCATCTTTAGCAAATTCATGGAACTTTTTACTTTTTACGAATTGTGTAGCTCTAATTAAATACTTTTATTGAACATTTCTTTAGGTATTGAAAGAATAATGCCTAATAAAATTTAAAGTGCCCAAACTTTTTCGAAGCCATTTAATAATATTATTTGATAAGTGATTGTTAAACTATTTGTTGTTTGTTACATATTCTTTTCGTTAAGTCTCATTTCAGGCTTAACTTATTTTACCTTTTTATATATTAAATACTAGTAATAAAAAAAACTATATGGCTAGTAACATTAATGTTTCTAGTTCACATTTTGTTCGAGCTACTTTTATGCTCTTATTATAATAAAAAAAAATTTGGTTGCCTGTAAAGTCGGTATACGGGCGAAAGTTTTACGTGACAACGACTTTGAATGGTAAAATCATTTTAATGTGAATATTCATTCGTATAGTAGGAAGAAGGATGAAATAATAGTAACAATTTAAAACATTTATTTATACAAAGAATTATATTTAAAACATTAATTTATACAAAGAATCTCGCACTGAATTTCATATTAACAAAATTTTATTTTTACCTTTACACATACATACGTATTTATATACAAATATACATACAATATACATTTGCAAGCTATGCATAGTGCTGCAGACCGATCATAGTTGAGTGGGAGAGAGACGCACCCTCTCTCGTTCGGTGACTCATCGTTACGTTACCGAGCGTTACACCTTTCATAAGTGACTCCCAGCCGCAACCTAATTTAAGACGTTGTCACGTCAAAATTTGGTTGCCTGTAAAGTCGGTATACGGGCGAAAGTTTTACGTGACAACGACTTTGAATGGTAAAATCATTTTAATGTTCGAAGAAGGATGGTAACAATTTAAAACATTTATTTATACATTATATTTAAAACATTAATTTATACAAAGAATCTCGCACTGAATTTCATATTAACAAAATTTTATTTTACCTTTACACATACATACGACTACATCGCAATACATTTACTATGTCTAGTGCTGCGCGCGCCAGACCGATCATAGTTGAGTGGGAGAGACGCAACACTCTCGTTCGGTGACTCATCGTTACGTTACCGAGCGTTACACTCAGTGACCAGCCGCAACCTAATTTAAGACGTTGTCACGTCAAAATCCGGCCAAGTGCGTCTCCTGCTCACGACAGCAATAATTTCATTCGCTGAATACAGTTTGATGAGTTTTTCACATGCATACTTATACATGTCGATCCGTTAATAATTGAAAACCTTAATCAAGTAAATGTATACATCGATGTCGATATTCAATATAAATTTTCAATTTCAGTATTCGGTATCTGCTCATGGTTTCGATGGTGTCGGTGGCTCGACGCTTAAAGATATCACATTCGAACATGAAGGTGCCGGGTTTGATTCTGGCCATAGGTGGATCGAGCAATAAGTTTCTAACATAGATCAAATTAAGCTATCAGTTGCGTGCATCGAAGACAACGTCGAGACATCGATTCGTGACATTCTCATCCTCACATTGATTACAATCGTTAGCAACCTCCAATCTGCTCTGGGCCAGCGTACAGAATTTAAACTCTGCCCAAAATCTGAAATAAATAAGACAATACAAGGGGGGGTACGCCACAGCAGTAGTATAGTTAAAAAAGCCTAACACGACGCATCGCCTCAAGTTGAACTCAACCCACGAAAATTAAATAAGAAACTGAAACGTGCTCGAGAAACTTTTTCATCCCAGCAATACAGAGAAATACAACTGAAAATAAATCTCGAGAAACCGGACGGTTGGCGTTCGTATTTCGCGTACGTAATTAGACTCTTACAATCCTTTTCATCCAAATTTTAGTATGGTAATGGATCAAAAAAAAAAGGTTCGACATGAACAAGAGGAACTCCGAATTAATTTAAGGCATGTCCTTGAAATGACGCTGCCGCGGGTCCGACGCGGCAAGGTCGTACGTGACTCGCATAGAGATTCCCGACGAGGACGTCGTACGGCCGGCCGCTATCGCGCCGATCTTCCCGCTATAAAAAGGCTCCCGGTGCAGTCCGCGGCACTGTCCTGTCCAGCCTGTCCACGTCGACGACTCCAAACACGATGTTCAGATTTGTGAGTGATTTTCCATTGTTAGTCGAATAACTGAAAGTGCTAGACAACCTATATTCGCACCAATTCGGGTTATGTGTTTTACCACGGCTCGCGTCTCTAATTATCAGTGTCGAAAAATAGTTCAAATTATCGTTCGTTACATCTTTTACTAAACGCAAAAGATAATTTAAACCACCCACGATGAGCTGTCAAATATTCAACCGATCAAATAATCCTATTAATGTTGTGAATGTGAAAGTTTGTATGTTTGGACGCTTTTTACTCAGTCACGCTTGACGGCTTAACAGAATCACCTGAAACTGTACAGTAAGGTATTTTATACGCCAGAACAACATATAAGCTATGATTTATAAAGATACTAACTTTTGTACGCAATTTTGTTCGCGTAATGATAGAAGGAATTCTTTATTTACGCCGATCGGTTATCGGTAACAACAACGTTCAGAGAGATTCAAGTTCAGTGTCGGTCGGTGTCGTAATCGCGAGCAGGACCGGGATCAGGATCAAGAGCGGAGGTGTGACCGTTTCATAACTAAAATATTTGCGTCATTACGTGAGTTTCTGGTGTGAGAATGCGTGTTTTTCTGGCGTGGAATCGAGCACGGGCCGAGATCGGGATCATGTGTGATGACGTCATGGATCGATGTAAAAGATACGGCCAGAGCCGCGGGCGAAATGTGTATCTGTATTTTGAAAATCCACGAAACCTAGAACGCGATGAGAATCGCAATCGAAAACGGATCTAGAAATGAATTGAAAAACAAACGTAATCTCGAAATAATGTTTAACAAAGTTATCGGTCGAAATAAATGATGAAATATTTGATATCCACGTGGGCGGAGACGTGGGCGAAAACTAGTATCACATAAATCATCATGTATTGTATTAATATTACGTAAATCATTATGCTTACGTAGTGTTAATTAGTATAAATCAAACATTTACTTCATTTTAATGAATACAAAACAGTGTACAAAACGTATATTTAATTTTATATAGTGTCAGTTTATCTTCTATCTCTTATACATATATAATGAAAAAAGGTTGTCTTTGTTCGCCAATCACGTAAAAACTACTAAACGTATGGACATGGGACTGGGACCATTCGATGCGGAATGATTTGTAGATGGTTCTAGGCTACTCATTTTTCGAATTCCGTAAATCCTTCGTCATTTTATTTATAAATAAAAATTACCCAGCGAAGCGGGCGGGACAGCTAGTGAAAACATATGAAGAACTTGATACTAGATGACATTAAGATACTCCATAAGTCATAATAAATGTCCCAAGTTATAATAAAAATTACCCAGCGAAGCGGGCGGGACAGCTAGTTATATATATCTATATATATATATAACATAATCGTAAACAAGCCGTGTCTGTATATTAAATATTTTTCACCATATCTTTATGCAAGCTGATCTCAAAAAGTCTTAACCGATTTGAATGCGGTTTTCAATGATGTAGCAAACTTTCCGTAATATTTAGTGTACATTTCATTCCAATCGCTCCTTAAACAGTAAGTTGTGTTCATATGCATCGATCTCTTTATTTATATACGGTATTTAGTAGTTTGATTGAAAATATTAAGTAAAATAATATACGAAGACTATTTTATACGTATAGCTGTACACAGTGCCGTAAATAGGGCGGTGCCACCGGTGCCCAGGCACAGGGCGTAGACTCTGGGGGGCGCAAGAATGGCCAGACCAGACAGGACTATTATTTTTTCGGTTTGCTCCTGATAAGTTCCCGCTGCGCCCCTAGTGCTCGAGTCCAAACGTTTTTTCACTAATTCATACTTAAAAGCAATTTATATTATGCTACCTTCCTTATTCAAAACTCTACCATACCAAGTACTTAAAATTAAATTAATTTAGAGCTTACTGAAACTTTGCACGGTATTATTTTATTATAGAAGTATTAAGACCAGTGGTCTAAAAATTAAATCTTAAGCATCAGGGTGGGCAACGCATTTGCACTAGAGACCTTGCGTTTGAGTTTTAATGAGTGAGACACAGTGGGCGATATAATAGATGAAGGGTCCACTTAAATAGCTAGTCTGCTTGTTTGTCCACATCAGTCACAGTTCTTTAAAAAAATAGATTTTTCCCTCAAAGTATTAGATAATTGGTCCACCAAAACCAAGGTCCTTGAGCTTTATTTTATCACCCTAAATGAAATAAAGTAGGCCTATACTTAACGTTACTCTAGATAGGGTATATATAATATAAAAAAGCAAGGGCGCAGTTATAGAAGCTCGCACAGGGCGCAGAAAAGGCTATTTACGGCACAGGCTGTAAATATACTTATTTGGCAGCTCAGATTATTATAATTAGAAAAAACTTTACACATGATTTTCGTTGGTTTTATTGTGTTTGACTAAAATCGTGTGTTTATAATAATTACTTCATTCTTACAAAAAAGCAACTATAATAAGTAGAGTATTACTAAGTTAGTAGGCAAGATTTTTTTTAGGTGTATCTAAATATTTTATTATTATTAATGTATACATTAAAAATTTCGCGCCATTTCGTGAGATATTTATAATGGCGCATGCGCTGATCTCAACTTTTCACATATGGCTTAAGGCTAATCTTCATTTGTATATAAATATAGATATACAAACACCAACTCAACGTTCCGCTTGTGAGTCGTACAAAAAAAAATATTAAAAATAAGTTTTGTTTCTTTCATTGTGTTTAATTAAAATCACATGTATGAAATAATTAACTTCAGTCTCACTTATGGATGACTATAACATAGCCTAAATTTTAGTTTCATACCAGCATTTGCCCCGGCTCCTTCCAAACCGGAACCATGACCGGTAGCGGAATCTAAATCGTAAGCCGGACGGGGGCAGAATCGAGCTTCGAGACCGGGAGTTATTTAAATTGAGTACGGGACCATAACTTAAATCGAGTGTCGGACCAAAATTAAAATTAATAGCATGGCTGGAATCGGAATGAGAGAGAATACCGATATCAGTTTCAAGAGCGGAACCAGGATAGAGAGCGGGACTTGAATCTGAATCTAATTGAATTGAGGCCAGGTTTGGAACTAACAGCGGCAGCATAATCGAAATCTATAGTGAGACAAATCGGCATCGAGACCGGAATCAAAGCACGAGATAGCGACCGGTATATGATTGAGAGCGTGATCGATTGACATACAAAATGATAGAGTCATTCCATCTCCACGCGGACGGAGCCGCAGGCGGAAAGTAGTAGAAAATATTTTTCGTTTAATATTATCCAATTAGAAAGTTATGACTACATAGGAAATATCTACGTATAAACCTGTACTTCTTTATCTGATCGAAACACTTAGAAAATAATTGATAACAAATTTAAATCAAAATGACATGTTCACCTTCACCTTCACTTTTGGCCAATTTATCAAATCCATAAAACGATGTATCACTGCTGAATATTGGACAAAAAAATGATTCATTATATTATAAATGCTAATTCCGATTCAATAATGAAATATAACAGAGAGAGATAAATGTATCACTAAACAGTGATATTGTGACAGAACAATAACTATTGAATAGTGACATCAATATTCAGTATCGACCATGTAAAATATGTGGAACTTCGTTTTAGATTATAGAGAATCAATCACAAGTGAGGCCTTATATATTTTTTTCCTTTATTTAATTTTATTAATTTTTTTTTTAACTACGTAGCTTGTTTGTTAGTTTATATATATGTATATGTTATGCATATATATATATATATATATATATATATATATATATATATATATATATATATATATATATATATATATATATATATATATATATAATAAAAAAAAAACAATAATACGGCATTGAATCGGAAGAGAGCATTAGCTTCTAAATTACAAATGGATTTTAAAACACGCTTTTAGAATATAATTTACTTGCATATTCATATTTAGGATCCAGTGCTGAATGTAACAAAGCAAAATTAACTGTAGTTTTATTCAAAAAGCTTTTCCTTCTATTTTTTTATGATTGATATTTCTCTATGGTATCTTTTACGCAATGCATCAGTCCGTTTGTATTCAAACAAAGAAGGATATAGAAACAATATTTTGATACGTAATCAAACGACGGCGGTTGTCGTGATTAAAGGGACCAGATCTAGAAAACTTGTGACATTTTACATACACGGAACACCAATCGGAATAGTAATGACACCATTCGTTCTATTAATAGCCCCGAATCGATCCACATACAAAAAAAAAATGGCGCACACGGCAAATGGTTAACGATCGTTTTAAATGTCAACCGACAGGTTTCGCTGTCGGACGGCGCACTCTTAATTATGCATATGGACTAGGAGTGACGTACAAAAGTTTCGGTGAAAATGTTCTGCCGAATCGTCATAAAAAAATAAAAGAAATTATAAATAATGGAGAATATTCAAATATGTCTTAAGTTCAATAATCGTTAACTGCACTACATAAATCTGGAATTACTGTATGCGTTTTGAATAAACATGTAGTACTCCTTATTTGATATTTTCAATTTCATGTGGAACGTAGTGATTTTCAGCACTTCATCTAAATACGTCACATTTAAAAGTCATCCTTATATATATAAACATTTTGTAATTGTTTATCCGAGAAAACTTATAAGTGTAATACGTGCGTGCTAGACAAAATAATATATTATGACATTGATTCTTGTCGATTTATATTATATATTGTTTTCTAATTTAAATAATGACTATGGTTTACTACTTAAATGAATATATGTAGTGACAAATTATTTATTAATAATAATTAATAAGTACATAATAAAATAAATAGTAAGGTAATTACGTTAAAGGCACTTTGCTGTTAGTACACGTAGCAAATATTTAGAACTTAAACATATGTATACATAAAGTATTTATGAAATAACACGCTTTGTCCAAATATTTAATATCAAATTCAAACTTTGTTGTCAATCAATTATATTTTACTTGCAGTATTCCAATTACGTAAAGGGAACAACATTTTTTTAAAGTTAAACTCAAAACAGAAAATACTTAAATGCACGTACACGACCGCAAGGAGACGACTTTAAATCGTGTACAGATTGTATTACAACCATAAACGAATATTTTAGTAATTAGACGTTTTCTATACAACTGCATATAAAGACGTAGATCATAATCCTGTATGACTAAATGCAGAACTTTCCAATATTCGCAGATGATTCTCGCTGCCCTCCTGGCTTTCGCCGGGGCGAAGCCTTTGGTCGTCGAGTACCCGACGGCGTACGCGGCGTACACGTCGTACTCCGCTCCGGTGGCGTACTCCGCTTACAGCGCCGCCTACACAGCCCCCGTGGCTTATTCTGCTTACACTTACGCCTCTCCCTACTCTTACTACTTAAGATGAATCGCCAAAAAGAAAAAGAATCCACTTCGTACTTGTAACAATGCTGCACCCAACAAATCCTGTAATAATCAATAAAGTGATACATGCCTACGTACAAATTATTTAGCTGTTTGTTTTGTTCAAAATGTTTTATCCTTTTCGCCTGCGATCTTCATATCTAAATGCATATTTTACATCTAAAATTTTAGCTAGGCTTCTTTGGTATCTCCAGCAGCTTTATGATCTAAAAAAATGTTTTTCATTCCTATTTTCACAGAAATAAAGAAATCTTTCTCGTAGAAACGTTCGAAATAAATACTTTTTACATTTTTCTTCAAGACCTTTAACTTAAATTGTTGTATAATTTTTTTTTTCTTTCAATGTAAACAAATTATAAGACCATCCAATGTCTGCCTATTAGTGCGCAAATCTTTAACATTATGACATCATTAACCATGACCGTTATATATACATATACATAAGAAAAAATATTGTCTATCTCTCCGTTTGCCCGAGCTAATCGCCGAAACAACGGAACCGATTGTAATAAAATTTTTCATAATCGCATAAAATTACATTATTTCCTAGAATACGACATAGGATATTTTTCATCATAAACTAAATGTATAACTGTCAGAAAAATAGTAGCAGTGTCCAAAAGAGGACGAAATTGAGGATCGAGACCATTATTGGAATCGAGAGCAGGATCAGATGAAATATAGAACGGAAGAGAATGGGAAACAGTCACCGCTAAATTTAAATTTATTATAATGTACAGTAGAGCGAGCAGAAAACACCTAGCGTTAAATTCAGACTCAACGCTTTAAACAGATTTGACACTAGAAGTAATGCATATTAAACAAATTCATAACAAGCTCTTAAAGCGTTGCATAGAAAATTAATATCGATACAATTTCACACGAAAATGACCACAGGTATAATATTAGACGACATAGGAATTTTGATGGAATAGACGATCTCTGCGGTTGCAGCATTCGAAAGCTAATTGTACGTACGCAAAAACTTGTCATAGGTCCCAACCCGATCAGACTTATTCTTCCGAGATATGCTAGACGCGATATTTTCATTCTGTGAAAATGTTTGTTATGCGATATTTCTTTAACGGCTGGACCGATGTTCATCATTCAAACACCAATCGTTTGCAATTTTTTTTTTTTACTAATTTCATGGAAACGATAACAACATGTATAAATTGCATAGTGAGAAATATGTAAAATTAAGAGAAAAAAAAACCGGCCAAGTGCTAGTCGTTCTAGCGTAAGAGGGGTTTTGTAATATTTATCATCGAGTGTTTCATGAAATTAAACAGCATATCTTTTTCTTTACAATTATTTTATGCTTCTCCTGGAAATTTAAGAACTTCGAATTTCCATTTAGGTTATCCTCTAAACTGTGAATAACAGCTTAATATTTCGTATTTTTGGCAAAATTTTAAACTTAACAGTGCCGAAATTTATGCAGGAGAATACTCGATTGTAGTGTAGTGTTTTTGATGTGTTTCAAGCTGTATTTTAAAATTATAAGAAATGACAGGCTCGTTCAATTGATATGTCACATGATGCATTTCACCAGAGCTTTTGTTTAAATTGGCTCTCAAAATTGATCCCACAATCATAATTTGTTTATCTACCCTATAAAACAAGTGATCGACTCACCTGTCTATGCATGTGTAAAACTGCATTGTTGTGAGTCAAGATATTCATCTTTCGATGATACAGCTGCTTGCTGCATAATGTTTTTATACATAGCGCAAATACTTATTCGTCATCTCTTCCACCGTTTCATTTTTCCGCCAAATTACTTTGAGCAGTAAAAATCCACCGTCGACGACATGCAGAATGCCGTCAGCATGCGTTGGTCCATTTGCACTCGCAAATAATTCGTAAAATTGAGATTTAACATTTTTCCTGAGGCCATTTTCTGTAAAAAGTGATAATGGAAAAGGTGCAAGCTCGTATTGGAAATAAGTTTCCATATCTTCTTAATGTCGATCGTTAATGATTCTCTTTGACATAGCAATAATGGATCGATGGCTTATAATATCTCCGTTTACTTTGACGAAAGATTGAACCGGTCTTTCGGGTTCGAGTTTTTTTTTTCATATTTTTGCATTTTCTGAGAAAATTTACCATGGTAATGTATATTTTTCCCACACCATCAGAAAGTCGAGATTTCAACGAATACAAAGCCTACCGCTTTTTTAAAAAGCAGATATTTTAACGTGACAATTATCGATTGAAAATTAGGATGATTTTTCGATATTAAGTAAAAATAAGGTGAAAAAATAAATATTTTAAATCAAAAAAAATACAGTGTGTTTGGGACATAAAAAGATAAGTTTTCACCAAATTTAGTGAAAAAAAAATTTTTGTTACAGATAAAAAAACAAAAACTTAGTTATTTGAATTCTTCGCATAAATTTTGATCGTTATATGAAAAAAGTATAAATACAAAAATTGTACATCTTTTTATTATCTACAACTTTGCCATTTAAACATTTAAATTATTCCATAGGACTTTTAGTTTTGCCTGGAATCGTTCCACTTCCCGACCTCAAATCGCCCGTAAATTATTTTTCCTTTCATTTTTAGGGTTTCGTACCTCAAAAGGAAAAACGAAACCCTTATAGGATCACTTTGTTGTCCGTCCGTCTGTCTGTCAAAGCCCTTTTTTTCAGGAGCGCGTTTAGGTATCAAGCTGAAATTCATATCAAATACTCGGATCTACTGTCCCTTAGATATGTAAAAAAAAAATCAAACTTCTAAGCCAACGCATTCAAAAGATACCGCCGTTTATACCGTTAATTTTCAACACGCGCAAGGGAATCAAAACCTACAGGGTACTTTCCGTGAACTCAGAATCTTGAAATTTGGTACGAAGCAACGTCTTATAGCTCAAATAAAGGAAAAATTGCGAAAAACCACAAATTTCGTATTACATCATATAATAAGGAATATTTTTAATAATTTTAAACTTACTACACCTTTCCTCATGAACGCGTAGAGGTATTAAATTGAAATTCATATTAAATACTTAGGTCTATAATTCCTTTAAGCTGTAACAAAATCAAACTTCTATGACAACGTAATCAAAAGAAACAGCAGTTTAAGGCGCATATTTTAAAACTCGCAACTAGCAAGAAAATCACAACCTAAAGGGTACTTCCAGTCGACCTAGAATATTGAAATTTGGCATGAAACAATGTTTTATAGCCTACACGAAGGAAAAATTCCGAAAACTTCAAATTTTTAGTTACATCACATAATATTTTTTATTTAATAATTATAAACTTATTACCCTTTTCCTCATAAACTCGTAAAGGTATCAAGTTGATATTCATATCAAATACTTAGGTCAATTGCCTTAAAGCTGTAAAAAAAAAATTATAAACATAGTAGTAGTTACCGCAGTGACCGCAACTTATCTATATATATGGGGAGAAGACAACATTGTATCGCGTATGTACATCGCAATCTTAAGGATGCCGTGACAAATGTATCATGTAAAAGATATTATTTAAATGACCCAGGCGCTGCAAACTGCCATTGTGAATGTAACTGCATATAGGTCACCACAATGTCAAATTAATGTTGCAATACGAGTAGAATGCATAAATACCACAATATACGGCAGCAACCACAATAGGTATACTTCATGTTCTCATCTGATGGTTGTGGAAGACTTCAATACTGATTTTAGAATAAATGCCCAAAATGGAATTTCCACATATTTTTCGTCCTCAAACATGTTTCCGTTAATAAACACTAGCACTACAAGAAGTAGTACAACTATAGATAACGTTTTTTTGAACTCCAATGTTCAATGTGGTACTATTCATACCTTGTTCAGTCACCATTTACAGATCTGGTTCAAATTCAATACTTAATTAGTATTTTTAAGTCAGATTTCTAAATAGTGATCAAAAAATTTTGTAAATAAATTATTTGATAAAAGAACTTTTGCAAGACTGCTGGCAGGCTAGTTTAGGTATTTCAGTTAAGTTTTAAAATAAATGATATGTGTTAATAAAAAATAAAGGATTACTGAAACGATAAAGAGACCTTTGTTTTAAATTTACTCTCCTCCAGCTTTCCACATTGTAATGTTATGGATTTCATTTTGCAATAAAAATACCATAACTATAACTTGATTGATTTGATAAGTGAACTTTTACTTATATACCTACAGGTTTGTACGGAACCCTCGGTGCGCGAGTCCGACTCGCACTTGGCCGGTTTTTGTTATATTCTCTTCTTTTTCCAATGGGTTTCATCTTACTATTATTTTATTTTTGTTTCAAAAATTATCGACTCGGGTCTACGAATGCATTGACCGACCGATTGTATTTAATTTATGTCGAAAACATGCTACCTCTATGCATAATAGAAGCTCACGATTTTTAACCGGTCAGAAATGGCTAAAGTGGTTTATTCCTCTCCATTTCGAAATAAATGCAGACAGTGCCTTAAGATTTATTCGTATAAAATATATAACTATTGAAAATCTAATGTTCTTTAATGTATTTTCTCTATTTCGAATAACATCGTCCGATATTATAGTGATTATTTCAATACGCTTCGTTTAAACACAGACGGACGATCTGATATTATTTAACTGTTCGATTCGGGCTAGAGGGTCAAAATATAAAATAAACTCAGAAAAAGTATATGGAAATTTATATCGAGATGGAAAACGTTTAAATATAAAATTCCACGCTGTACACTTAAATAATAACTAAATTGACAAAAATAAATGCTTATCAGAATATTCATGAATATTGAATATAATCCTAGATTTCGGGACTCCCACACGCTGTTTGTTTTCTCAGCTATAATGTGTGGGATAAAGTAAGTGTATGTATTTTCAATGTGTGCATACCTGCTAGCTTGGGCCGACGACCGATTTATAGGTACCAGATACGTAAAAGCTCAACTCGCATTTCTTAAAATATCAATGTTATATATATTTTAAAGAATATGATAAAAATTGGTAATCAGTACTGCCGGGCACTGTTGGCCGAGGTCTACGTATAATCTAGATTATACGAATTTTATGAGAAAAGATTGTATAATAATTCGGATACGTTTGTTAGGTATCTAAGAAATTATTTTAAAATATTTGAGCGTGTATGTGCAGCCGCAAAATCGATCTTCCTCTGTGATATAATGAAAAAGAGCACAGATATGATTAAAACTACTTGGAATATAATAAAAAAAAAAGCAGAAAATACACAACTCGATTTCAGAATTTCGAATAAAAATAAACAATATAAATTGTTAACGTATATAACAACGACATAGTTGTAGCTTTTGCTTTTCAAAAATTTTTTACAATTTCAGTTATAACTACACAATTTCTAAAGTTATCATCCACTCTCGCTGAATCATTACTGACGCTTAACGTCGATGTTTGTGGCGTTGCATTCAAATTTACGCATGTCAATTATAATGACATCTTTAAAATCTTCAAATGTGAAAAAAAAATGAAAAAGACGGCAATCTTGATGGTCTATCTATGAAAATAATTAATTCGATAACAGACTGCATTTCACCATCTTTAGTAATGATTTTAATGTTTGTGTTGATGGTGGTGTGCTTTTGGATCTAATGAAGTTGTATATCCGACCCTTCCAACTTTAGACCGATATCAATACTACTTAAACTCAGTACCATTTTTGAGAAACTGATTTTAAATTGAATATCGTGGTTTTTTTATAATAATTTAATGAAAGTTAAGCAGTTTGGATTTATAAAGAGTCGTTCAACAACCAAAGCCGGTGTTAAACTTATTCAACAAATTTTTGGTGCCTGGAAGCAGTAATGGCTCTAAATTAGTGTATTTTGTAATTTATCCAAGGCCGCTTACAAATAGATTGTATAACAGCGTTTCACATGATGAGGTTGTCCGCGTTTCTCGATTATTTTTAACACTCCTTATACCCTAGTGGTTGTGACTGTGTACATTTTCCTGAGGATATACCTGATTGGCATGAAACATACGTAGAAATTAACAATATAATGATTAGCGGACTAAGATAATTTTAAAATTAACACTTGCTTAGGTGTTCGATATCTGTCAATCCTCTCTAATCAATATTTAATTCTTCGGATAGAGAGTCGTAGTGGAGGGGCAGATTCAAGGGTCAGCGGTGGGTTGAATGCTGCCTGTTAATGCATGTTTCAGGCAAGCGTCTATCGTGAGTTTCCGTTGATTAACACCTCACACAATAGAATATTGTGTGCTTATCCAAGGCATTTGATTGCGTCAATCAGTCATCATTGTGTCTTCTTTCATCAGGAAATGACGTCACTACGGAATCAGGGGTCAATCACTTAGGCACCTGGAGTCATATTTGAATACTAGTGTTGATTTAATAGTCAGAGGTCTTCGGGATCTGTAGTCAATATGAGTGTACCACAGAGTTCAGTTCTTAGACCATTTTTATTTCTAGTGTATTTTAATGGTCTACCAGACCTTGTAAAAGACGAGCTTGGGATTGTATTGTTTACTGGTGATACTCACTTGGTTTATATGGATAATAGACAGCGATCAGCTTTTGACGAAATAAACAATACTATTTCACAAATGGTCGAGAGGATTACGTATTTATGTATTTTGTGCGTTTTATAATAAGGTCCCAGTTGATATTCAAAATTTGCCATTTAACCAATTTAAAACTTTCATTTAATAAATTTATATGGTAAGGACTATTATACGAAAGAGAACAATCGACTTGATTGAACTGCTCGACTACCAGGTTAGTTTTTAAATGTTGTACTAATTTTATTGACTAATCTATCGAGCTAAGTTTGAATTTTTTGCCCATTTTTCTCAAGCGTTTGGAATGCCTGGTAATGTCGCTACCAAAAAAATACAATAATGACGTATTTCAGCTGCAATTTTATTACCTAAGAAGTACAGATTATTTTATTTCATTTGATTTGCAGGCAACCGTGGCGACCTATAACGTATGTGCGATACTAGCAGCTACGTCTCGCCACAGCATTTTTCGCGTGCCGCTCCTCCTTCGAGCCACAACTTTGCGTTGCCACGTCCGCCGGTCGAGTGACGACTGACGAAGCAGAATGGCGGCGATAATACTCAAATTGTGACACACGAGTCAAATTATCATTGTTTCAGAATTTAATAAAAATAAAATATTTTTATTTTATTAGTTACAGATACTACTTTATTCTACAATGTCCTTACTATGTCTTAGTGTTACAATAGAATGCCCCCGACAACGTGGAGTCGTTGATTTAATTACAAGTGGTCATTTGGTAATAAGGGTGAAAGTGCACAATAAGATATGTCAATTATCATTTTCAAATAGCAATTAGTCAGTCAACACAATTAAATGATCGTTATATCAAAGGTTGTTGGCAATGAGGACGTGCCGTTGTGGTGAGTCGGCTGTCGATGAGGCTTCGTGTTTATAAGCTGTATTTGTACTGGTTGACTCACGCATGCGCCTTGCGATGCGCCCGGTGTTGGCCGCTATCACAAAAGCAATCCAAATAATTAAAAAGCAATTAGGGCATTAAGGATCGTTTCGATAGGATAAAATTCCGAACTTTTCATTCGCAGATTTTATGAATCAATTGTTCGCGAAATTATTTAGATATAAGAATAATTCTATAGGCGATATTACTAGCAATTTAGATACTAGCTCTTTTACTAAAAGAAAGTCGGATCCCTTTTCAGCCACATACAATAAATAGCATTTCAAGGTGACAGATTGGAAATTTAGCTGGTAGGGATCTCGATTTTTCTCAGAAAATACAAAAGATGTAAATTTGGCCTTTTGTGACCTGACTCCCCATGTTGTTGACATCAATTTATAAGTTCCCTTTAGTCTGTTTATTAAATTTTATGTAAGAGAAAAAAATATTAAAGGCATGTACGTCTTTTAAATCGGAGATTTATATTTTACATTCAACAACATAAACCGATTTACTGCTCCAACTATTGTACGTAGACAAATCCATACAAAGACTTTAAAATGTCAGTTATATTTTCCAAAATTAATAATAATTTTTATTTTACTTTAAATCAAATAAATTATTTTGCCGCACACGACCTTTAAAAATAAACAAACGTGTGCATGTTTTAGTATGCAGTACAACGGTGAACGCTGGTTGTGTGACGCTATGCCACGTCACATCAAAGGTCTATTACTGTGTCACCTTAAAATTTTTTATGGTACAAGACAGAAATCAAATTTCTAATAGGTGGTGGTAAGTGGTTTTAACACCTCATAGCAACTAACAGGTAACTACCACAAAATTTTAATAAGCTGTCTAATCGAATACGATACAAACTTCTAAAATTTGTCCATTTTAATATGTCCACATATACAAATACTTATAGGTAAGTAGCAATACGAATTATGGCCCACAGAATAGAAATTTTTATACAAAATCTAAATGCTTAATATTTTACACTGACGTTTACCATTTTTAATATTGTGTACTATATACCCTTTATATAAAACAAAAAGTATCAGTAAAAAAAATGTAATCTCTCGGAAAATACTCCGAGAGTCGAGTTTTCGTAGTTAATAACGACCGATTCATTGATAATCGATAAAGAGTTCAAATGATTGCAAATATCACTGTTTTTAGTTAAAAATTAACATCTTTTTTTATCATATTTTTATGGCTACGATAACTCCGTGACAAAATAGTTTCTAATTATCTCAGTAATTGGCAAACAATTTTGCCACGGAGTTATCGAAGCCTTAAAAATATGACGAAAAAAGATATATATAAATAGTAGACATATATCAACAGTTATTAATAAATCTAGTGATGTCAAGATTGTTACCTTTCCAATGTTCTTGCAGCCAAAACCTAATAGTCAAAGTCGATTTAAGCTGTTGCCATGCTATTGCAATTATTTTAGACAAATATATTAAAAAGCTTATAGATCGTTAATTTTTAGACCGTTTTGAATGGCTTGTTTTTGAAAAGAGAGAGAGCTGCTTGATTATAAACATGAATTTTTTTGTGATCGAAAAATTGCCTTGAACGATGCAAATCCCATCCAAATCGATCAATTCGCTTAAAAGATATCTTTAACAGAATATTTGAATAACAATTTTTTTCTCAATTTTTGAAAGAAAATAACGATTAATTTTAATAATACCTAAATGGTTTTAAATACATAAGCAATAACGTTTTTAAGCTCGGAAAGCTCTAACCATCAGGAAATTTGGGGGCTGTCTTTTTTTATTATTTTAATACATATTAAACAGCGCGATGAACTGTCGATGTGACTCACACAAATAAATATGTTATTTAAAGTCGCAACTTTGCGACATCTCCATCTAGAGGTAAATCGATTTGGCGTAACACGACGGGGGCCGCGCCCGCCGTCGCGCCTGGCGATCACATTTCAAACGTGACTCCGTGGGCGAATTCTTACTACGGCACGTGACACGTGGCGTTTCGTGGAATAAACGATAAACACGACAATTTCGCACGTCGAGAACATTCCACGCTGTTAACTACCCGCACTTTTTATCGAAGATTAAAGTCCACGCATGCATTTAACGCGTTTCGCAGTGAAACTTGTATAGGCACGTTTGGGGATTTTCGAACGGGTGAAATTTTATAAGTTTGCATCACTGACATACTAATGCGGTTTAATAATATATGAAAACTTTATGTTGAATAATTATTTTTTTTAACGAATCTTATGAATTCACCTCAATGACATGCTATTATCGACAATATATGTAAAAACTTGTTTTTGTATACCTATGTGAAAATTATGTTTTTTATTTGTTTCAATTACAAAATTATTTTTGTTTGTTTCATTTAAAAAGCTTAAATTTTGTATTTCAAATCTCAATGAGCAACAATGACATTTTTTTTCAAACTAACTTTTGCCTGCGACTCCGACTGCGAATAAAGAATGATTTCCTTCGTTTTCTGCGCTCTGTATCAAGATCCCAATCGCTATCCTATTTTCGATTCGGACCACAGTTCCGCTATTAGTTACGACCTCGGTCTTGATCTGAGTAAATTACTGTCCATTGCTGTCCCACTTTTGATCCTGGATTCATAACTGTTCCCCATTCCGAATCCGGTCACGATCTTGATTCTAATTTTAGTCCACACTCAATTCTGACCTTGGTCTCGTTCTTAATTTCGATTCGGGTCTCGACTTTCGATTCTGTTTGCCCCGCTTCCAACATCGATTCCGCTATCGGTTACAGTTCCAATTTGGACAAATCCATAGCGAATGTTAGTATCAAAATAAAATTTAGGCTTTATTGCTAGGAAATAGTGTAGCTTTCTCTGTGTGAAAGAATTTTTAGAATCTCTCGTAGCACAATTATGAAGATGAAGCTAAGGGGAAATAATAATACATTTTACTCAGCTACTTATTAATTAAGTAATTTTTAGAATCAGTTCAGTAGATCGATTCAATAGTACTTGTTTTTACTGTATCCTAAATTTCATTGCCATCGCTTAGGCCATTTGTCAATTATAAGAGAACTTACAAAAGTAAGAGTAAACATTTGAAAATTATAAGAAAAGATTATATGCGTCAAAGAATAAACCTACAAAATTTTACAAAAATATTATATGTAAAGGATCACATATTAGTATCAATAAATTAGTATTAATAAAGTACATAAATAGAAATTATCTTATTTCTTATTCCAGGAAATAATCTTTTTCTATACAAAATTTAATTACTTTCTGTGCAGCCGTTTCGGAAATTAACTCAGACAAACAAGCAGACCTTTATCAGTATCATATATGGCCTATCATTTTTTCAACCGCATATTGTTAGTATTTCGTAAATTTTACCAAAATTGGTTCAACCGCTTTTATGTTATAAGAAGACGAAGAGACAGATAAACTGATAGATAGACTGAAAGACTGACAGAATGATTCACGACTTCCCTCCATTAACCTCCTCCCTTCTCCATTAGCCCACTGAAACGGACCTTTATGTTTACAAAAAAAAACACTAAATTGTGTTTTGAGTTCATAGAAACGCGGCGTAAGTCATCCCATGGGTGAGTTTGCGCCGTTGAAAATAATAATAAAAATAAAACAGTCTTTTGTTTTGGACGTCTTTAGCTCCGTTTACACGTTTTCCGCATTGTCTACAACTAGGTACATATAAAAAAAGGGTAAAAAATCATTGGATGAAATACGAGTTTCGGTTGATATAAATTGTCATGGACATGTGTCGTTGTTCGAAAGCAACCCTAGACGATTCATAACAAAAGTTAAAGTTCACAGTACGTCTTATGCTATAAGAAATTGACCCTGATTTGGCTGATATTTTGGCTGATAATTTGATATTTTGATTTAGATGATTAAATGAAGTATCGATGATTTAATCCGTTAGGCATGAGTCGATAATAGATTTATTCATAATTAATTAGGTGAGATGAGAGTTATCACTTCATTTGGATATTTAAGTATAATGATTGAATTATTTAGGTATAATGATTGTTTAACTGATATTCAATGGTAGATGATTTGATTTTATTTTATTATTTTATTTTAATATGATCGTTTCAATTCGTGACGTGAATTAAGTTATTGTTGTTTAAATATTTAATTTGTAGGTTTTAATTATTTTCATGGATATGTGTCTTCAGATGAATGTAATAACATACAGCAAAGTGTACGTTTTGAATAGACGTCTTTAGGAAAAGAAAAGGAGAAAGCGGTATTTGTTTTTTACAAGAAAAATAAATAAAAAAGACAATGCGACGTTTATGCCAAGGCAGAGGCGGGCTTGCGAGAGGTCAGTTGCTTTCGGGAGACAGACGGGGTCGGGTTATGAATTCAGGGTGGTTCTCTCAAAACGCATTCTGAAGAATAGCAATGGACACAGATCTCGACGCGACCGCGGGTTAATCAAGGTTTTGAGAGTTGTTTTTTTTTAGCTATGTGAACACGAGTGCTGGTTCCGGTTAAGCGACTCAGCAATCCAGCGAAGAAGCCACGGGCCGTAGCCGACAAGAAATCCAACAACAGTTCATTCATCTGAATGAGCACTAGCTGCCTCTAATTTTGAAATAAAGTTTAATAACCGAGATACTAAATTTCTCCTTTTGCTTTTCATCAATTTTGATGACGTCGTATTTAAAAGTACCGGAAATAGAGGAGCAGGTCTGTTCCACATCAGAACTGTTCTTCGAATGTTACATGGGCCTCTAGCGGGGGTTCCATCTGCAAGGAGATCAAGTTAAACTCGTTCTATCCAGAGAGGTGGTTCTGGTAGACAAAAAATAAAAATTATGATAGAGTCAGGAAATGATTAATTTCCATAATACGTATAATTTAAATATAGGAAATATTGTACAGCACGATGATATTAGAAATATTTTAAGTTATTTACTATAAGATTTTACGGCTTATACGTAATTCAATATTATTTATTTTCCTTAATTTAATTTTACTGTATATTATTTAATTTCACTGTGTATTATCTAAAATATGTTATAAAATTAACCTTTTAATACGTATGTAAACGTATCAGAATGAATATGTTATTTGACTATAATATAAATGTCTTATATTGTATCTAGAAAGCTCATAAAATCAGTTATTTTCTTTCTTTATAATTGACATAAAGAATTCGCATATTATTTTAATTGTTTATACATTATTATCATACGTAACTCTACGTATTAACTAGATTATAGATAATAAATGATAATCTAGATTATAGATGACCTAAATTATAGTAATATTTAATAAATCACCATAAATTATCTAAAAAGTTGTCTTTTTAGGGAATAAAAGGTTGACTGCGCTCAAAATTAAAACTTTTTTTCACAGGTCATAGAACTTTTATCGGTTTTTCTTCTCATCCCATCGCCACCTATTGTAAAACAAATAAATCGTAGTTTATCTAATAAAGACCTGATTGTTTATAAATGTTATCGTGATTTATATTTGAAGCTTGTTCAAAAGATACATAAACAAGATTTAAACGTACTCAGTTTAGTCTATCGAGGGATAGTTGAACGAACGCCATTATAATATCCAGATTGAAAATACTTGTATACCTGATATCATCTCAGAATAAATAATATCATCGGAGGTTGTTCACCTAAAATGTTTTCAGCTATCGACATGCTTATTTACGACTGATACAGGGAACAACAATTTTCAGCGGTACAACGAACCTACGTTGTTTGTATGTTTATTGCCTCTTAGTATCTTCTATCTCATAACCTAACTTTATAACTGAACTTTATCAATTTCCGTTCTGGGTCCGGCATAAAGGTTGAAGGTGCGGTACTTACTAGAGTTAGTATGAAATTTTTTGGTTCGTTTATAAGTCAAACGAACTAGTGGAAAGGTTTGACGGAAAACGTTTATAATAATCATTTCGTCTTTTTCTGAATAAGAAAAGAATATATTAACGAAGTGCAATTCTAAACCGTTTATTATGATGATCAATCTCCTAACTCGGAGTACTTTTCACGTGTTAATAATTGCTTTCATATAAAAATAAATATATATGTTACGAAAAATTTATACATATTAAATGATAATAAATTCGCAAACGTTTTGTTCCTCTACAAATTTATAGACGCATATTTATTAATAAATATCATAATCTATACCATCATATAAATCTATCGGTTTTGTTTGTACATTTTTTTTTGACGTGACAACGTCTTAAATTAGGTTGCGGCTGGGAGTCACTTATGAAAAGGTGTAACGCTCGGTAACGTAACGATGAGTCACCGAACGAGAGAGAGGCCCGCCGAATGCCTTGCGTCTCTCCCACTCAACTATGATCGGTCTGCCGCGCGCGCAGCTAGAATTAGTGCATAGCTTGCAAATGTATTGCAAGTTATTGTATGTATATTTGTATATAAATACGTATTTATGTGTAAAGGTAAAAATAAAATTTTGTTAATATGAAATTCAGTGCGAGATTCTTTGTATAAATTAATGTTTTAAATATAATTCTTTGTATAAATAAATGTTTTAAATTGTTACTATTATTTCATCCTTCTTCCTACTATACGAATGAATATTCACATTAAAATGATTTTACCATTCAAAGTCGTTGTCACGTAAAACTTTCGCCCGTATACCGACTTTACAGGCAACCAAATTTTTTCACCTAATTTTGTGATACATAATCGTTTTATGATGCAGTAATCTGTATTATACTATTTTTTTCATTTTTTGCTTGTCTGTCCGTCTGTATATCTTCTTATAACTCAACAACGGCTTGACCTATCTTGATGAAAATTGGTACACATTAATAACATGTCATAGCGCAAATGTTAGGCTATATATAAAATCGGTTAACCCTACGGTATTTTATTAATATGAATGAATGTTTACATAATTCGTGTACAATAGCTTCCACGGTCGAGTTATCCACATTTCTGGCTATGTAGACTATTTATTCACTCCCTACTATGGATTTAAAATTTAAATAATGATGGCTATAAACATTTTACTTTGGTCCACGATGAAGATTAAAATTGGACATGTTTATTAAACTTGGACAAGTAAGTTATACAACTAACCTCTCTTAAGAATCAATTAAATTAAATATTTTCACGTTTATTATAAATTTTCCACTAGACCTAGATTATTCTGCACACAATATGTTTTTATGGAAACTGTGTAGAGTTCGATGATGATATCTCTCCTTTTGATTTTCATGTGTTCGATTTGTCTAGTATTGAGAGATTTGACGTCAAAGAGGAAAATGAAACAAGTTAATTTTTTTTAATTATCCGTATTCTATTACATTTTTTTTATTACAATCATCATTATTATTGTTTAAATCTTCAATCTATGAAAATAATTAATGGCATATTTAAGCTTCAATGCATTTTCAATATTAAAATATGTTTTTTGTTATCTATTATTATTTATTTAAATTAAGAATGATCAATGAAGCAAACAGATAACAGCTACATTTATTACTTTTAACTTTTAATCAATAGCCCCTGCAAGTTTGAAACATTGCAAATTTTTTTTTTGTGATTTCGAGCGCAATTGAGAATAAATTTTATGGAATTCCACCCACTGAGGGCAGTGTGGGGGCGTTAAATATTAAAAAAAATAGAAAACGTTTAATCTATAGCTCCTGCAGGTTTGAAATTTGACAAAAAATATTTTTTGTTATGTCGGAATTTATACCCACAAAGGGTTGAGGGGTTGGTATAATAATATTAAAAAAAACTAGCTGTCCCCCGCCCGCTTCGCGTGGCGTAAAATGCACGCGTAACATGAATATAAAATTTTGTTATTTAGCTTTTATTTTTATTATGAACGACGATTTATTTTTTATTATGAAAGGCGATTTCTGCAGGTTTGAAATTTGACAAGAAATTATAGCCCGAGCTATAATTAATATTTTTTAATATTATTATACATCGAGAATAAGACCGTGATCCGGAGCAGAATTGACAGCTAATTCGGCCGATTTAGAAGGTGAAGGAATTCATTATAAACTGTGTTTACAGTAGCAATAGCAGAGGCACATTTGAATAATAAGAAATAGCGTAATTTAAATTTACGCTCAGCGAAGCAGGAGGGTAGCCCCTAGTATTAAATATAACTTGACACCACGACATAGCGAAGTGTGAAAATGTGTTATATGATTTCTAGGTATGTACATATGAAAAACAAATATAATACTATGAATTCAATATACAAGCTATTTAAACCAGAAAGAAGGACTAATAGTTATTATAATTTAACATATTATTTTGTATTCCATTCTATTATTAGTTAATTTTTTTTGTTACCTTATACGAATGTAATTTTTGTTATAATGTACTTGGAGTGATTTTTGGCTATCCAACAGGATTTTAAAAAGTGGACTGTATCAACTTATCTGGTTCAATACTATCTAATCATAAAAGTTTATATTCAAGACGCGAAAATTATATCATGCGGCTTGTATGCGAGTGAAGTCAGCCACAACGCCCGCCGGCCGGCCCCCGCTGCGGCCGGTTGGAGAAGTCGTGGGTCGCGACGTCGTCTAATAGTTCGATCACGAGCATGCGCCCGGGGTTGAATTTAATTAATTCCCTCGAGTGGTAGTGGGCAGATGGTGTTAAAGACTCTTCTCGACACTTCCTTCTTTTTTTTTTTGACGTCAGCGACGCGGATTACGCCATCAGCTCCTGGATATATGTTTACGTTGCTCTCTAGAACCCTTTGTCCTTGATGAGAACTAACGCACCCAACTCGAGTTCTCCTGAAGACAAGTGCCGTTATGTTTTCTGCCGCTTAGTCGAAATATATTTTGGACTGTAACGAGTCCAAAATTGTTGCTTAATGAATTCTATTCGTTTGAAACGATGTAGTCGGTTGATGTTAGTCTAAAACACCTGCGTATATGGAACAGACGTAAAATTAAATGATTGTCCAATTGAAAAGTGGGTGGGCTTTAGGGCATTTAAATCAGAAGGAGAGGAAGCGAGAGGAGTAAGAAGACGAGAATTAAGTACAGCTTCTATATAAATGAAACACAAAGGAATTTCCTCGTATGTAAAGCAAGTTGAGAACTCTCTTTAAGTGACGTTCCGTAGAGCGCACAGCGGCTTTACTTGTACCATTAAAATGGGAAGCGTAGGCGGAAGCTAAGACAAAGTTGAAGCTTTCTTGAACAAGTTCATGGATATATTCGATTTCAATAATAATTACGGGCTCCTATGAACCTTGGACTGTTATAGGAATAGATATTTTTCGGTTTAGCACGACGAGAAACGTACGGCAGCTATAACGTATATGCCCCCTTTATAAGATCCGTCACGAGATCCGAGTGGTAACAGATGTAATCTTTCGAAGTTCTAGATCCTCTTCAAGATATTAACTATCGGTACTGGCTCTGAAGCCACGAAGCCCCTCAAACATCACAATTGAGAAATTGATATTCTAATTCTGTTTTAGTCGAAAGCATCTGACCTATAGTGGGTTGAATTGTTTTAGCCTTGAAACGCATACACCTTAAACACGTTCTACATGTTTTCTTAGACAAATTGCGTCTCCCTAGCGGCGAATAAGTATCCCGAATATAACATAAAAATAATTGAGGACTTCCATGAAAAAGCTTAAAGTGGTGCAACTCAGAGTTTATTTATGTAATGTTCACCGTATAACAAAATAAGATGTTTAATATCATAATTGTAATTAATATTTTGTAGCCTGCCGTCTACACGCATAAATTTGTAGTTATCAATGCAGGGAGACAAAGAAATTAATTTAGAGGATTTCGGATACTTTTTTTCTTAATATAAGAATTACATGTTCTTTTGAGAACGTCTCTTGTTGAGCAGTCTGTTAAATAAATGTGTGAGCTTTATGAAGTTCCTCCACAGACAGATTACTGAGACATTGATTTATTTATTTAGACATTTACGTATAAATCTTTGTATGTACGATATGATACGTTGTAAATGTGTAAAATTTGATGTCTCATGAATCGATGTAGAAAATAAACGGTTACTTTAATTTCTACATTTGTTATTGATATAAAATGGTTTTTGTGCTATGTCGAATCACAAAAAATACCGTAAAATATTTTTGGCAAATAACTTTCATCATAAAATAAGAACTTAGGATCATTCCACCAGATTGGGAAGTTGCCGATGTGATTGTCCTTCGTTCTGCGGGAAACAAGATCTGTTTTTGATACAACATATCTGAAACAAGATAAGATTCTGTCTTTAGAGAGATTATAGCTCGACACGTGACCGTTACTACTCTCCCGTTTTTCGTTAATTTCATTTCTAACAAATGTTTTTAGTTGGCTATCCAAGAGAGGTTTATGATTAATCTGGTTAAAAAACATGGCGATTAAAATTTATTGTTAAGGAGGATAGTATTTTCGAACACAATCTTGATCCAAGCAAAGCTCCACTGAGTTCAAGAAACGTGATCGTAATGAACTTTATAGCAGACAGAAGCTGAACATGAACTATTTCTGTAGTGTTGATAGACCGAACGTAGACGCAAACCCCTTATGAACCCTTCGATTCGTACGTAAATACATGTAATTATATTTTATTGTAATCATCACACATCACGCATCGTAACGTTTGCGAAATATTTAATGACCTGCAAAATCGTCAGAAACGATTTCGTCCCATTCACACTTGATTATCCATCGCTTTAAAAATATTATTTTAGCTTCGACGACGCACAGACAAACCAAAGCCAGTGGATCGAATATTTGATCAATCATAGGTAATAATAACGCTCTGTGGTTTTATTGCTTTGCCCCATAATAATAGCATTTAATAATGCATCGCACTCACATAACTGAAATAATCCCAATGTTTTAGAAGCAGAATCTGTATCAGTATGACTAAGGTCTACGACATTATCAGAATTAATTTTGTATGTGCAAATTTGAATTGAAATTTCTTTATTGTTAGGATTTCATTATTTTTAATGAAATTTAGCAGATTATAGTAGTGAAATAACGTCTTGACATATCTTTATAGACTCTTCGACATTGTTCGCGCCTTTCATATAATCATCGAGATAAAAATCGTGCAAAATAGAATTGCGAGTTTTTGAGCTAAGATGGTTAACATTTTGTGGCCAATTACGGCGCGGACGCGGTCCTATGTGTCAATGTGTTGAGTGTCTAGGTTTTTGATATTTCTAAGAGATGTGACATAAAAATGATTTATTGTAGTAATCATCGATCGGAGATCCGGAGAACCGGAGGTCCCATCACTTGTATCTCGTTTAGAGACACTGCTCCAGTGCCGGCAGCATTCGCGTCAAGCACAACTTTTAACCTGGTAATCGTATTGTATTCATGGATAACAGTATGATGGAGTAAAAAATAAGAAACATTGTTTGTCGATCTTAGGGGTGTGGAACTTACTATCGTTGTCCTAATGTGAGATATTAGACAGAAAGACTACAAGAAAATAGGACTTCACACTATTGTAGGCGACATCATAATATTTATTCCATATATTCCCCATTCCCCATAGACCATTCACATAGTCTATGGGAAAATTACTTGTTTTTGTCGAATTTCATCAATTTATAGATATATAGGGCATTGCTTTCGACTTTCCTCGATATCTGTTAAAGTACATTTAAGTGTTACAGTTTTCGTACTAATTATGTACAACACTATAATTATTTGAATTATTTCAGAGTTTAACCTTAACTCAAAAATAAGCAAAATATGTTTTTTTTAATGTTTAAGTATGTGCTCATTGAGCTTTTCAGCTTTTTAATATGATATCACACATATATATATTGATTTTAATTTTAAACTCAAAGCAATTTGTTCCTATTTCTGCAAAATCAATAATTGTAGTTTAACCAACATGTCTAACCATACCAAATTTCAAGTCTATACGTTATATGCATAAACTTGGAATATATGCAGACTCCGATTTTCGATATAAATGTCTGTGACAAGCATACGACAGTCGCGTGTGAGGTCTTATAAGGGTTCCGTTTTTAAATATATATCCTCTCTCCGAGATCTTTATTGTTATTTAAATTTCAAAACGTATTCAAATATGTAACACGAAATTACGTGTAAAACCCGATTCGTTCTCACAAGTAACGAATCGTTCTTTTAACACCATTGACAATTCCGGATATCTGCCTCGAGCGATAAGACGGTACCGCGACGGTACCTCAAGAACATGTCATTTTCTGAGCAGTATTGGGTTTCCTTGTATGCTTGATTCGATTTGTTGCTTCATTTACTAGTGTGTTCGTTGAAGGCAAAGATATTGAATCACTTTGCGGCTTTATCGGGAGCTGTAAACAAATAATAATACTATTCTCTCTTATTGTGGTGGATGTAAATACAAATATTTTTTTGTCAGATACAACATTATGCGGCGCGATAGGTAGAAGGTTGAGTGTTGAAATTAATACACATAAATCGCATGCTCTCGTTGTAGATGGATGTCTGTTTGTCACCAACAACTTCCATGAAAAGTTTTCTCTATCACAACGCATCATAGATGTTCCTATCCATATTTAAACAGACAAGTATATGACCTAATTTTAAAACAAAAATAAATAAGAAAAACAAAGCCATCATATTTCTTTTAAAATATTTTATTTGCAGCGGTCCTGCACCTTCATTCAAATTCGCGTCATATTGTACTGCTTAATAATATTCCACAGAGAGCGGAGCGAGGAGAAACTTGCACTAATTGGCTAAGAGCGGGTACGACGTCGATGGAGCGGTGGTCGGCGGCACCGGAGCCGACGCGGATAGCTGCCTGCGGCCGCCCGAGCTCTTAGCTATGATGTTATGGCGCGAATTTGAGTCAAGAGAAGGAATCATTTCTGTAACCATCCGCGTGGAGCGGCGAGCGCGACTAGTTTTTAATAAAAGGATTATAAATAGGATAATTTATTATTTGCTTATTTACATAAGATGCACAAAAAAGTTCAGCCCATCCGAGCGGAGCCAACTATTTATTAATACAATAATTTTTAATAAGGCATGTAATCGTGGTTTATAAATGTAGACACCGTTTTCGAATAGTGGTCGCCTTGATTTTAAATATTTCTAGTTCAACGAGGAATTCTAAATTTTTAATACAAATGCAGAAATTACGTAAACCACCTATAAATATTATAGGATATTATTCCCTTTAAAAAAATATCTCAATACTCTCAAGTCGCGGCTAAAAAAAGTTTACAGCAGAAGTTTTCTCTAAAAAAGAAACAACGCACCTACTTTTGCAAACGTTATATAAATATCCTTCAGTCGAAGGTTCCGTATGTTATATAACATAGACAACACAAAAGCAATTCTCACTTTTGCTAAAGGTTAAGAATTCCATAAATGAATTCTAAGAAAAGTCGTGGGTGTAAATTCAACGTCAAAGTTCGATTAACTTATCCAAGTTTCCTGCTAAGTTCTCTAGGTTGTTAAGATCCCTTCACCTTGGTGCATCAACGAAGCGCATCGAAAAGATAACGTGCAATTTTGTTCTAAAAATATAATAAGCCTTACGTAAACTACTAGCTTACGCCCACGGCTCCACCTTCTAAGAAAAAATGATTTTTTTTAACCAATATATCGACCGATTACGATAATTAATCATAATCCTGATCGTTATTCCGTTCTCCACTCTGGATCCCGGTCCTATTCTCGATGCCAATTCGTATCATTCTCGATTCCAAACCCAGTTTCGATTTAAGTAGGTTCCAATTCTGATCTCACTTTCAATCCCGGTCCCGCTATCAGTTCTGATCTTTGCATATCTTGATTCTAATTTTGGTCCCACGATCGATTACGATCTTGGTCCCGTTCTCTATTTTGAATCTACCCGGTATCGGCTTTGGATATTACTTCTCGTCCCGTTTGCAATTTTGATTACGTTACTAGTCACAATTCCATTTCGGACGAAGCCGAGGCAAATCCTATTATAAAAATAAAATTTATGCTCTATTACTTCGGCATAGTGTTTCCTTCTATGAGCAAAATCATTTTTAGAACATACTGGTGAAGCCAAAGCGTGATGTTAATCTATTTAATTCAAGGAATTTCTTATTCACGAAATATTTCTTAGTATAGGTTTAGTAGTAAAAATACGCAGACAACGTCAGACACGAATGCCAGTTTCCTGTCCCATAAATCTTTTTATTTGCGAGTACAACATACCGCCAGTTCCATAATAATTGTATGATCAATGCACACTCATTTTTTATATATTACACGATCCCGCTTCGCCAGCCCAATTATGAAAGCCACATTTCACCACTTTCCAAAATCTTGCCTCGCTCCGTAAGAAGTTTCATACATTATTCAACCCCATTAACTCCGACAAAAAGAAAATTACGCACACGTACACACACACAAAAGCAATTACATAAAAACTAATCGATATGGATACTAAAGAAATATATAAATAATTATTGATTTTTTGTTTGTCAACATGGAGCGTACAATTTTTGCAATCACAGGTTTTGACTGTGTGCTAATTTTTATCAAGATCAATCAAACCATCCTTATGTTATAAAAGAACGTACTGACAAACCGATAGCAGCATATCATTTACTTTTTCTTTATGCCAATTATCATCGCGATCGATTAAGCAGTTCTAAAGTTATAAAAGAACATAGATGCATACAGACAGACGGATAGACGGTAGCCTATTATTTGCACAATCACATTTCTAACTAAACATAAATTTTCATCACAATCGATGAAACGCTTCTTAAGTTATAAGGCAGGCCAACAGACAAAGAGTGTTTTACTATTCGCGCAATCACATGTTCTGACAGTAAAGCGATTTTCATCAAGATTGGCTGAATATTTTTAAGTTATAGTAGAAGACTAAGACAGATAAATAGACTGACAGACAGTAGCATTTGAGCAATCACATGTTTTGACTGTACATTAAATTTTATCAAAATAGGTTAAATCATTTTTAAGCTTAAAATAACACACAGGGAGACAGAGATACATAGAGACAAACAGACACAAACAGTATTTTATGATTAGCGCAATAAAATGCTTTGATTATAAACCAATATTTATCAAGATTAGTTAAAGCTTTCTTAAGTTATAAATAAAACATACAGATAGATAAAAGGATAAACAGACAGACAGTCAGATTACGAATAATTTGTGCGATCATGTGTTCTTATAATACACTAATTTACATCACAATCGATGAAATCGTTCCTAAGTTATAAAAAGACATACAGACAAATAAACAGACAAACAGACTTATAGTATCCTATCATATGCACAATCATATGCACAATCTTATGTCAATTTCTTCACGATTGGTTCAATTCGTTCTTGAATTGTAAAAGGATATACAGACAGAAAGACATGAATTAAAAAAAAACTGGCCAAAAGCATTTCGGACCATGCACATTATAGAGTTCCGAAGCCATTATTACAAAGAGATGTGCACTACAGAGGAAAAGAGGATGTCGTTACACTTTTTCCATGTGTCCCGCAAAGACTGGTTATAAGTACTTTAGTCGCCTATAAATAGAAAAAAACAAGTAGGTATGATAACTATTGTAGTATTACTATTAAACTATTGTAAACTAAAGTACATCAGCAAGAGAACGTATCTTAATGGCACTTACGTTCTTTTGTGATAAATTTTATGTATGTTGACTGCATTTTAAAGTAAAATCCTTCGTATTTCTTAAAGTAAGCCTACCGTCATAAGAAGACGCCAGCGAGATAAAGCCGCTCTCGACGCCACAGAAAGTTTTATTCAAGAAGATCTCAACAAATCTCAAGGTTTATAGCAAGAGCGGCCAAGTATGCTTATGCGCTGCCCTCGAGGCATTGCTGCTATGATTACTCTGCTGCCACCAGATGAGCTCGATAATGGAGGGTAATAAACATAGTGCTTTGATAGATCTATAATGAGTGTCTTACGATAAAAAAATGAAAAAAAAATTAAAAAATAAAATAAAAACCACCTCCAAAAACTAAATAGTTACTTAAACAGACTCCAAAAACAACTAATTAGTTATTTTTAGTGTCGGTTCTAGCTAAAGATAAAGCAGTCACAGTTGTTTCTCCTTAGAAGGTGATCTCCTTTTTAACGCTTCATATTCATGTTTGGAGAATGTATTTTCTTTTGCCTTGCTTTAGCTGAAACCGACTCTGCCCTTTGAGCAGCACCCCCATCAAACAAATAGAAGTAACACATACGCAGCGGTAAACGAAGGTGTAGGGGCCGCTTCAATAGATTTAAGTACTAACATGTAAAATCTTCAAATTGTTGGGATGTCGAATCTCAGTTGAAAAGATTTCACCTAAAATAGGGAGCTGTAATTTGTATAAAATGCAAAGATAAAGACAAAGTAGGCAACCTTGGTAGCAGATTTATTTATGATTTTTTGTAAATATAGTTTTAAAAATTTGGAAAATCCAAAAGTGCACGCTTCACCGCGGTCATTAACTTCTAAAATAAAAAAATTCAATCGAGTTTTTGATAATGAAATTTTAAAAAAAGATTCATCAAATTCAAATTTCGCGCCATTTCGTGAAATATTTATAATGGCGCATGCGCTGATCTCAACTTTTCACATATGGCTTAAGGCGAATCTTCATTTGTATATAAATATAGATATACAAACACCACCTCATCGCTCCGCTTGTGAGGCGTGCAAAATGAATTTTTATGAAGAAATGCGCATAGTTATGATAGTATGAATTTTAATTGTTATTGCCTCTGCAATCCTATTTGGTAAAAACTTTATGTTAACAATGTTAGCGCGAATCTTTGTAATTTAACACATTTCCATCTTACTTTTGTGATGCCTATGACGTGCAAGAGCTGGTGGATATCCAGGCGGCTGACGGCGCGTTAAGCAAATCGTGATCGCGATGAAAGAAGCTAGAAGACGACGAAAAGCTTACCGTGACCCATGTTAAAATTATTAAAGGGCAGAGCGATAGTGGAACGATGCTGGTAGTCATCGCATGCCGGTGACGGCCGACATCTTCTGACGGCTTCTCAAGCTTTTGAAGAGTCTGCTGACTCACCTTTATTATTATTATATATCTCTATTTTTTCTTATACTCCACGAATTCGGTTTACGGTATAAATACGCACTTATGTCGGATATCCTACATCCAGTGTGTTTAGTTTAGTTGTTTGTGTGATGTGTTGTGTTTGTGTGACGAATGTATGAATTGTTTCGGTGTGTATTGTTGGGTCGGTTGGTTTCTTAGTCGTTAATCAGGAGTAATGATGCAGAGTTTAGAAAACGGTGTACTATGGAACGGGTGTTGAGGATTACTGACTTATGTGTGGGTATGTAGTAGTTTTCTGGGAGCTTAAAGGTTTTGAGGATAGTTTCGAGGGTCTTAGATATGAAACCAGTTGATGAGATGATGATTGGAATTATCTGAGGTTATTTATTATTTTTTAGGAAAGTCGAGTGGTCAACTGTTTTTTTTTAGGCGGTTTTGGCAGGTGAGTACATACTGGCTGCTTGGCTAGATGTAAACGAGAAACTTATGATTACTTTTAATTAAAGGAAATCGTTATTCAAAAAGCCATGTTAACAGTTGTAATTTGAAAGTGACACACAACTCGCATTTTATGATGCTTCGCCTGTAGGTAGGGTATATTATCAGTTAATAGGAGTTCCATGAACAAAAACAAATACATTTCATTTTTTTTTTTCTGGAAAGGAGGGATAATGTAGTAGTTTGAGTGTTCAGCATCTATCTTCTATGCTTGTGTACACAAATATTATTTGCGTTCATAAATTTGATTTTTTTTAATATTGGACAACTCACGAAAAAAAGTCAAGAACAGAAACAAAAGACTCCTGAAAATATCGTTAGTCTTTGTTAGTCCTAAAAAAGCAACTGTTTTAGCTAAGTATTATTTTACTTAGCTAAATCTTTGAATATCGTATAACGGTAGTGAAATATCAAAAGCAGAAAACAAAATAAAAATCAATTAATAATATTACCGCGTCTTTTTATGAAGAAGAACTCCCACGGTACCCAAGCACCCTACGTGTTCAATATGTATAGTACCTACGCGACCTTGTCCCTAGTACCTACTCAAAATCCAGTAAATTACTCAGTTGAAGTGTACAGATTCTTACACGTAACAGTGCACAGTCAATAGTAGCCGATCTTCGAAAACAATTATGCAAGGCGTATCTCATTTGCCGGGCACGTTTGAACTCGACCCGGTTGCCGCGTGCGGTGCGCCACCAACGCCCACGCGGAATACGAAACGCGGACAGCCGACACGAGCGCCCTCGCTCGTCGCGTCTATTTATGAAACGAACGCGGCCGCCTGTCGATCGGCTCGAGTTATTGCTTTAGTCAAGATAAAAATATAGTTTGTAAAAACTAAAAACACACTTCAATGATAAATCGAACTAAAAATTAAAAAAATCATTCCCAATATAGGAATAAAATAATTAACGAAAGATATTAAATGAATATTATTGAGAAAAAAAGCGTGAGGTGCTTTGTGCCATATCTTTCGTACCATTTTTGAACTAATCGTACCTAACAAATATTCTCCAGAATTGATTTATCGAGCACCCCACACTCAAATTCAAATAGAAAAATTTATACTTCTATTTAAATTCCCTTTAGTGACCTTCCGCGACTTAAGCTACATAAGCCTATCAGGCAGCAAACACCCGAGAACCAGATAAATAACTGCATGATACCGTACAACCTCGCATTGACGGCCTGCGGGTGACGCCAGCGACACGGCATTTTGAACCCTCTGACGTTCATCCCTCGGCACGTTTATATTGTATTGTATTCCAGTGTTATCTCAATATCTCGAATGTCAAGGGAAATGCAAAAATATTCGAGTTAACGAGTTTTCGACTTAACAAGAACTTCGAGACGCATATGACTGTGTCGACAAGGAACAAACATAACGTTCACAGCTGTGTTACTTAGAAAGTTTCATGAATGTATTCATTCATTGCACGTGTACAGGACAAAAACAATAGATTAGAAGCCTCGAACCCGAACATTCATTTTGGAATTTATTGCTATTATTTCGGGGAATTCCAAATAAGACGTCATTATATTTTACCAACTACGACTGACGAAGTCTCTTTTTTGAAATTCGAGTTATAGAGTATAAATATGTATTATCAATACTTCGTAGGCAAATAACATTTTGTTCGAGTTACAAAGTCTAAATAATTCGAGATACCGCGTATTTAGGGGTTCATCGGAAGGTGATGGCAATTTTTTTTCGACTTACTGAGAATTTCGACTTAACGAGATTCGAGTTATTGATATTCCACTGTATATCGATTTAGGTGAATTCAAAACTGAGTGAAAATTTAGCGCTCGACATAGGTTGACGTTGTAGTGTACAACTTATAGTTGTGACGTACACGAGCTTTTTAAGTTTTTACTTTCAAATGATACAAAATTTCAAATACAAAAACATACAAACTTTTACATCTATAATATTAGTAGTTAGATAATAGTCAAATACTTATTCGTAAGAACTAAGGAAATCTGGATGGATATTAAAGTCAAAAAATATAAACAAAACAAGACAAAAGAACGAAAATAGTATGAAAAAGAAACTGTGACGTTTTAACGGCCTTATTTTAGTTTTATTAGATTTTATTAGACTATTAGATTAGTTTAATGTTGTGTAATTTGAATGTTGTCCGAAATGAGTAACCGTGTGCGGGATTGTGACGTACACCCTAATAGACGATCAAACGGTCATCTAAAATTTTTCAATCCACGAAAACGGTATTTCTCTAGGAGTACACGAGGATCATAAAAACACATATATCAGGTTGCACCTCTCGCAGTCTTTTTGTTTTATATTGTAGAGCTTAACCTCATGGCTTCCACGGCGGTCCAGTGCGTCTCGGGACTACTAGCAACTTCTTTACCACCGATGTGATGAAGAAGTTCCGTATGAAATCATCCGAAATTAAATCAATGCGATTTTTTTTAAAAAACCTTGCCTGAGCTCAGCCAATCGTTATTCGCCTTTATTTCAATAGCACTACACATCGAGAAACCTCTGTCGCACTCAAGTCGCCGATCGTCGAAATACTGACCGGCATTCAGCCTATTAAAAAAATAATGTTTATCTTTAGTCTGGCTGTTTCTATGTATTGTATATTTATATTTATAAAAAAAAGTATATGTGTATTCTGTCAACTATCTGATATCTATAGTACAAGCTTCGTTGCTAAGTTTGGGACCAGATGGTGCTGTGTCTGTGTCCGAAGATATTATTATTGATATGTTTATAATATTCGTATCTACTTATTTATAATATATTTTGGCTTACATATAATTTATTACACTATGCAATTACTGATGCGGTTAAGTAAATTAAACAATTATAATTAATTATTATTTAATGTGATTATTAATATAATGGAAAAAATGTGAGCCGTCTCGAGACGCCTGGCAGATGTCAAACATCGAATTTGTACAAGTAATATGCATTAAAGACAAGATTACGACAGGAACTAAATGAAGCATAATGGAAAAATGAAATATGACAATTTTTTTACAGAAAATGTTGGCTGTTTGTTTAATAAACATTTCTTTTCATTAAATACAAAAGTTCAATATTAATTTCAAGTTGCCACAACTTAATTCATTTCATCTGTGTCTTCAGTAATAGTTATATTCGATGTTTCCTCTGACGGTATTACTGTGACAATTGCTTGTCATAGTAATAATTATTAATAATTAATTATTAATAATCAATTAATAATCAAAAATACAATAATACTAATCAAAATGTAGTAATGTGTACCGTGTGGCGACGGGTGGCCACGCTATACTATTTACAATCCACAGGTAGTAGTGTGTACGATGTGGCGACGCATCGCCATGTGCAAGCGACTGTGCGACTCCCTTCTGACTCGATTCGATGGTGCTGTTACTACGGTATACATTTTGACTATATATACCATTGTATAGCATGACTACCCGTCGCCACACAGTGCACTTTACTATAAATAGACTATATATATACTCTAGTACAGCGTGGCGAAACTCATGTTCCTTCATTATCTCTAACCCTTTATTTCAATGATGCGATTTTATTAGGGCACGTCTTTTAATATAGATCATGAAATTCATTCGATGAGTACATGTTTTACTATATCAGTTAGGTAATTATTTACTTACAGAATAATAAAATATGATCGTGAAAACGTACCTAACCCAATATTTGCGCATGTCCTACTGACTCGTAAAATGTAGGCCTTGAAAAAAATTTCTGTTTATACTAGAAAAGAATAGTGATATATTTTTCCGGGGTTCAATATTAATACAAATATGCTCAAACTCACATTTGCTCAAAAATTAAAGGTCACTGCTATAAAATAAATGTATACTTAAAGTACGTCTTATTTTCGTATTTACATTATAGATTCGCAAAACAAAACGCGAAGCCTTAGTATAACCCGTGCTCTCACACGTGCAACATTTCATATAATCGCGAGTCGCTTGCTCTAATTGCTCTTGCTTAAATATTTGTGTTTGGATATATACAATATGACGTTACTGATAGAAAATACATACGTCACAAATAACTAGCCGTGATAGCCGAGTACTTAAGGCGTTTGCCTTTGTATCAAAATGTACAAATGCTGACATCGAGCGAATTAGCACTCCCGACGTGCCTCGGAGAGCACGCCAAGAGCTGTGGTTAGAGTGTCGTTACCGCCAACAGATGTTAGCAACCTCCAACCCATGCCGGACAGTAGGCCTGAAATACAAATAGATGACTACTCTAAATAAGTCAAATAAATCCTATAGTTTAATTTGACAAGGAATTACTTAAAATCTAATTGAAGCAACAAATAGTTACAAGGTAGAAAATTCTACGAAAATTAACGGCACATATAAGGAAAAAAGAAGTTAATGCGAATCGTGAGTAATTGACGGACAAAATAAAAAACAATCCATTAGAAGGACAAAACTTTGATTAACTGAGAATTATCAAAATACTTCTGGATCGTTTGTTTCGTAATTTAATTCGATTCCGTTTTCTCGGATGTTATATACTATCGAATAAAAAAAAACTAGCACATAACTATGCCTAGGGATTTTGCATAACATCTTTAAAACTACCGCGAAATTAAAATATTACTTATTTATTGTTTACGTCATCAACAGTAGAAACTGTCAGTCCTGTAAACGAGCTATACAATTATTTAACGTACTGTGAAAGAACTAAGTTTGAATTTTATTTGCGAAATCTAATTCGTGCCTAGGAAATCCTCACTAAACCCGTTGGGTTTGGCATAGCTAAGAAAAGCCAGCAACTTAAAGTGGCTACGTGCAGTTGACGGCACTAGTAGAACCGATAACCGCCAACGAGGAAAGTAAAACGAACACGGTAGCATTACATGACGACCTCACTAGCAGGATGATGACCTGGCTAAAGTTAGAAGCCACCGTCAATAACATAAAATCGTAGATCCTAGAAGTCTAAGAACGGTCAGTATCTAATCGAACATGTGTTACTAGTATATATAAATATTTTTTATTGGTATATACATAAATAACTAGACCACTTTTTTTTTAAAGCTGATAGTCGGACACCGATAACCGGGGTTTCCTGTCAACGAGAAAAAATCATATGAAATAGATTGTGTTTATTATTATCAAACATACATTATTCAAAATAATTTTTCTTAGATTTGTAAGTCTTCAATTCTTTGAGATTTCCGGAACTCTCGGCTCAAAAGCTAGAGAAGTGAATAATTATAATAACTTAAGAAGCTAATAAACCGCAAAATCAAATGAAAATCCTTTAAAGCACATTTATTTTACTATATTCAATATTTTTTGTAACCTAGGGGTTCTGAACTCATTAAAATACAAGTCTGCTAGATTAACGAAGACAATCCGCGGAGTAAGCGCGTCGCAATAGGATGTGTTCACCGACATGTATAAATGACGTGTACACTACGTGACCAATAAACAACGCGGCCTTGTTCTTTTACCACAAAAGACGTGCACACACTGGGTTACGCTGAATGAAATTGCCGTTAGCCGTAAATTCCTTGGTGCTTTAATATGTTGTGCTGAAATACCACTAGCGGTATGTCTTGTACGCTTCCAGAAAAAAAAATATATGAATCACAACAAAACTCACTAGAATAGGAAATACTTACTCGATGCACGTGTTAATCGAGTTTTATTGATGTCTCGTTTCTCAATACGGGAACGTGACTCGAATTGGAAAGAACTAAATACAATTTTATTTGATACTCACTAGCGTTTGCCCGCAGTCTCGCCCGCGTGGCCTTAGAATGGATTGCCTTCATCTTGTATATCGACCGATAACGCTCTCAGTCGAGGACTCAATCGCTAACCCGTTCTGGATTCGGGTGCCGGTCCCGCTCCCGCTCCTGGTTCCGCTCGCAATTCTGATCTCAGTACTGGTCATTCCGAATTCGGTCACGCTTTTGTTTCAAATTTTAGTCCCACACTCGTTTTCGACCTCGATCTCGCTTTTTATTTCAGTACTAGTCTCGACTTCAGATCTTACTTCTCATCCCGTTTGCAATATCGATTCCACTACCGGTAACAGTTCCACACGGAGAAAAATATTTTTTACAAAATTAACAGAATGTTTAGTAGGCAGAAAAATTGTACAACATGCCATAATTTTGTAACGTAAATACAAATATTTTGATGTATACTACACAATTAGACTTATATAACACATGATTTTAAATGAGTACCAATTGATTTTAGTGGAGTCAAATCTGATATAATTTATCATACATATATTAAAAATTAACAATCGAGTTGTTTTGAATACTAGAAAAATAAGTCAATAAATATAATTCGTACGTACTATACGACAAATTAAGAACACTAAGTTTTCTATAACCTACTTTTTAAATTGCAAAAAATGTATTGTAACATGTGCGTTATAGTACTGCAATATAACATATACATTTCGTCCGCATAACGAGAACAAATGTTGATTTCATACTTACTCACCCCTTCCTTTCATTGCCAGCTTGTCTTGTGTCACGTTGCGTCTTACAAACTTCTATTATATATTTATCAACAAAATAATGGAAGAGGAAGACATAAAAACTACTGCAAGAGTATTCATATTGAGAACATAAAGGGACTATTGCAAAATGTATGGATGGAGTCCTTATACTGTTTGAGTGCCTATAATTGAGGAAGTTCCAGGTTAGTTCCAGGTGTTTCCAGGTACTCCATAATTTATTTCTCGATTGCATCATCCCGTAGCGATAAAATTAGATGATATGACGTTATGAATCTAGTTAAAATAAATGATGTAAAAATTGCATAAGATTTTAGTATATTATTATAGAAAGTCAATTAGCCACTTTTTAAATGTAATATTAATAAACCATTAGAAACTCTTATTATTGATTATTTATATGTATTTCCAGAAAACATAATTGCGTCCTTCAACAATAAACCTACTCGAAGGACGTTCAAGAGCTTACGCTCTTGGGAAATTTTGCTATTTGTAAAAGACATTTGTAAAGTTGAATTCGTCTTACAAATGAAGAACTTCTTGAGTCAAGTGAGGTATGTTAGTATATACAGTAGTCTGTATTATTTTGTCGTTTAAACATATTGTAAAAATATCATCTGGCTTTATGTTTCCAGAATACATAAAACAAAATAAAAATTATGTCATAATTTTTATCACTTTATTGCTGAAGCACAGCTCCCTAAACCTTTTCATTTAAAGCTAGCTGCCACCCGCCCACTTTGCTTGAGATGTGAAATGAAATGAAAAAAATAGTGAAAAGTATATGGAATCAAAAAATGAATTAGCTTAAAAGCGTCTATAAAGAACCTTTTTAGCATTAGGTGATTATGTAATTTTCATTTGGAGAAATTAACGATTTTTTATAAATCCCTTCAAGATTTTTTTTCTTTGAACATTTGTCATGTTCAAAACATATATATGGATATATTAATGAAAATGAAGCTTTTGATATGAATAGACATTTTTATTTATTAAAAAAAAAAAACTTTGTAAATTTTGTTTTGTTCACATTAATGTAAATATATTAGGTAAGTTTGCAGGTTACCAAGATGGCGTATTTAAACGGTAAATGTACGTGTTCAATCTAACTTAATATTTTGTCGAATCAAAAAAAAATGAAATTTCATTTTGAGCATTAAAATTAATACTACAAAAGATATGATCTCCTAAAACCTTAATAAATGTTTAGATACATAATAGAAGTATATTTGCCTTTTAGTATATATGCCTGACTTGCTAATCCACAAGCTCACTTAATATATTTATATTAATGTGAACAAAGCAAAATTTACAATAACTAATCTCATAATGTACCCTGAACTAGACATGAATTCTTCTTACCCCAACTGTCATTTTTGTTCATTTCACAATACTTTTCCCCAAGTCCTCACTAACCGTGTCGTTGTATTTAGTAAACATAATTTGTTCACATAACATTCTGTTACGTAAGCTATCATTAATAAAATATTAACTATAGCATACCATGCTTATTGCAATTTTTGTAATTTAAAACTTAATTTTGAAAAGATTACTAAACTTTTATTTAACTTTTTTTTTATGTAGCTTGCAAGAAGTGCTGGTTACAAAAATCATTCAAAAATAATGGTGCCTTACGTAGCATATTGTTAAGAAAATCGTTTGTTAATGTGTACATTGTGAACGATTTTTTTCTAAATAAAAAAAAGCCATCCAAAAGTTTGTTCATCAAAATCCGTGTAAAGAAATAATATTCTGTAACTTTCAGCGCAACGACTTCAATTCTACCGCTCGATATACGAGGTCACCATCGCGATAAATAATAGCACAATACCATGAATGAACCGACCGAAATGAGACGCAGCTGACACGTCCACGATACGCCCATCGCCCTTGTACCTATCGGCTATCGGGCCCTTAATAACGAAATTAGTTACGATTTGCGACGCTTCACCCAGACGCCGAAACCCGAGATGTTTTTCACCTTCGCACCAGGGGTACGGCCTTCGCGACTCGCCCACTGGTATCTTTGTTTATGCTTTTCGCGGAATTATGCTTGTGTGCGAGCACGTGTGTTCCTTGACGTTACGATTTTAATGAGGTTTAAGTAACTCAAAACGTCAGTTATTACGACTCGACGGTGGCGCACGCGGCTTAAGCAAAACGTAGGTGAATTTCGTTACGTAAAAGGGTATATGAAAATACTTCATGCGACCTCATTAAATTTAATGTGATCTGATACACTAACAACGTCACATATTACATAATAACATTGCTCTTCTAAGATTTTAATTTGGAATTCACAGTTTAAAATGCAATAGAAAATTTCAGGTTAAACAGTTAGTTCTTTTCGGATTCATTAGTCAAATTATATACAAAATCCTTGTAGTTTCGCCATATTTATATCTGCCAGTGTATCAATAAGTTTTTAAAATTAAATATGTAAAAAAAAATGTTTCTTTTTCGAATATGTTTTAAAAATACTGAAAATATTTCAAAACAGCTCTATTAAAGTCTGTCGTTCCTTTCTGAAACATTTAACTTAAAAGTATCGTATTTAGTTCGTTTTAAAAGAAACAGTTTATTTTTTTTTATACACGGATCAATCTGAAAGTTCTTGGAAAATTAGAAACTGAGCAAACTAGCAAGTTATTTTTATTATTATTGTTTTTCAAATGCGCATCGATTAAAAAATGCAAATCGAATCGATGTCTTTTGACTTTGAATAATAAAGAAGTATCGCCTGCAATAAAATCTCATGAACGTCACGCCGTTGTGTAACAGTGCGCAAGACAAGCTGAAAGCCACAATACTTAGAGTGAAAGTTGATAAATACGACTGCTTTTGTAATTGTACCGTGTGCATTGCGTAACACTCGCATTCATCGCGCCCCCAGACGAACGCTACCGGCGGCAATGGGGGATGTCAGAGGCAGGGGTGACGCAGGCAGCCACGCGCAAGGGCCTATTGCACAACCTATTCTCCAATTATCTTGGCCTTTCAGACCCTAATGAATGTTGCGTCCGACGCGGGGGAAGAAGTACTCGCTTACAATTTTCATGTTAAACGAGACGTTTGAAAGTGACGGCTTATGCTGGTTTTACTTGTTGAGTAACATTATAATTTTCTGATCTTTTGCTTCAAATAAAATATCATTACCACATAGTTTGGGTCTGTGATATTATTTTGTCCCGCATCAAAGGATGTTAATTTTTAAAAGCGACTAATAGTTCAATTAATAACACACACGTGATATCTTAGTCTTTTCCTATATTTAACACTGTTATCAATGAAAAACCAATTCTAAATGCCGTTTCTTAATTTTTATTAATCTATTTTTTATGTGGATATGACTGAACATTGATATCGCTCCTAAAACGCTGATGGTCATCTATATCTTTACTAATACATAAAGAGTCAAACTCTATATTTTATTTTGTGTGTTTGTAAGAAATAATTTCATATACTATTTATTGAATTGATCCTAAAAACTCTTTCATTAGTAGAAAGCTATATCATTCCTAAATACCATAGGTTTTTTTTTTTTATTCAGAAAACTAGAATTTGTATGTTGTTGTTGTTGTTGTAATTCGTTGAATTATCAAATAAATTTGTATCAAATAATATTTGTAAAAAATATGAATTTTCATTTATGCTAATATAAAATCCTCTTCGTGTTTCCTTATTGAAATAATATAAGCATTCCAAAAGCATACATCAAATTATAATTTAAACTACGCCAAATCCATACGAAACAAACATTTAATTTCACACCGCCAGCTTGAAACTTTAACGTCGGAAGCTACGATAAACCTCCAAAGCTAATCGGATCAAGGATGGGCGATCCCTGAGGTGAGCGCACGTCGCCTTTATTCCGGTCACGCCCGCCCAACGCCTCGGTTACACCACGCGCGACCGCCCATATAAAACCGACGCGGTCCGACCGGACGGCACGAGTATCCAACGAACTGCAAGGAACACACGATGCACGCGATGTTCAAAATCGTAAGTCACACAAGATACGTAATTAAAGATTTTCTATGTAGTAATTCAATGATTCCACCTTGATAAACGTCCTCGGAATCGTATCAATCGAATTCAATTAATCAATCGTATATAATTTTTTTCAAATCTATTATTATATTTTTAAACAAGCATCATTTACACATAATGGAAACAAGTTCCATTATTTTTTTTTGTAAGAAGTTTGACACACTTCCGTTAAAAGTATTAAACACATTGAAAGCAACTCCGTTAAAAGTATTAATATAACTATACATTCGTAATGTATTCGTTTTATACTGAAAATAGAGTAGACACAGTTAAGTATAATACAATTACATCTTGAAATGTCTTAAATTTCTTAACTTTAATACAGTTCACGCATTTTTTTATTAGTAATAACTATGAACATATTGATATAAACACGTTTAAATTCAATTTATCGCTTTCAGCAACTATTAACTTAATAACCATTGATCCACAGATCCTTCTCATCTGTGCCTTCGCGGCTTACGCCTCGGCCAAGCCGACGGTGCTGGCCGCGCCTTTAGTCGCGGCAGCGCCCGTAGTCACGGCCACGAGTTCTCAGTACTACCATCGCATCAACAACGGCCTAGCGGCCTACGTGGCCGCACCGGCCGCGTACGTGGCAGCCCCCGCCGCGGCCTACGTCGCCGCGCCGGCCAGCTACGTAGCGGCTGCGCCCGCCGCCCCCATTGTCGCTATATAGACAGTCTACACAGTCACGACGGCCACCGTAGTCGCTGCGGCTACGCTATACCAAAACACGATACTCAACGGGCATGACATTCCAAATAAAAAAATGATGCTAATTTTAAAATGTTTTTATTAAAATTATTTTTATTGAGTTTTTTCCCTGGTAAACTGGCCAATTCCATACCAATAAGAAATTATTTTTAATTTTCCGCTATAAAAATTGAAAAATTTTCATAGAATTGGAAAGTTACTGCTTTCACCCCGACTTTCAAAAATCGAGTTTTCACCAGATCTTGAGGTTTTAGGGTCGTAGGAGTCCATTTCGATCATTTACTGAGTGATGTCTATATTCGTGTATATTTGTATGTGTGCATGAGTGCGTGCGTATTGCGTGCGTGGCTGCGTGTGCGTGCGTGTGTATGTCGCTAAACCTCATAACTTTTGAACGTACTAATCTACCGAAATGCAGTTTACGACTTTCGAAAGGGTCCACTCAACTTAGACTTCTTGAAACGTTGAACTAATTTCGGACGATACAGTTTGAGGAAAAGCAAAAATAACGTTTTCAAAAAATGCTTTTTGAAATAATTTTAGACCATTCTACCGATCGATATCAAAGTTTAATCAGCTTTTTAATCCAAATAAGTGTATCGATTGCCGATAACTACATAAAAATCGATTCATTTATTCAACAGATAGTCGAAGAAAAAATTTTAAGAATTTTTATTAAAATATAATAAAATAAGATCACGATAATTTAAACATTCACATATTTTTGATAAACATAATACTGATATATAATTTGTTAAAAGACAAATTCAAATAACTTTTTTGGAATAGGTTTAATCTATTGTGTGATTTCCCTTAGAGGTAATTTTAAGATTGTAATGAAATAAAGCAAATAATAATAATAAAATAAAAAAGGTGACTACATTTTTATAAAAATAGAGTCTCTATTATCAAGTAACCGAATAATATGACAACGCAAGAAATAAGAGTTCTATGTTGATTAGGTCTATTTCTTTTAAGTCGGTTTATATCTCGGCTTTTGATACTACTTTAAATGAAGGAATTTAAAATCAATAATTATCGAGCACCTATTAAAATAAACTAAATTTTCTTTAATGAACATAAAAAATACCATCCTTTTTTACAGCTTTTAACGTATTATTTGTGCATTTTTCAACAGAACACTTGGACGCCATAACGGAAGATACAACGAAACTACACTGAATGCAATGATTGCTAAACTAATTGTTTTAGAACTCATTTATTGCGGCCGTTTTTGAGCGCGGAACTATGCATTTTCTCATTTTCATACATCAATGTTTGTCTGGTTGTACGTTTAGTCCAACTTACTTATTTATGTTAATATAACATGAATGTATATTCCAAGTACTGCATTGTAGCTTTGAAACTGGAATTCACTTATTATATTTGACTATTAGATAATATTTATGTACCCTCAATTTCTTTAAAATATTTTCTCGAAAAGACTGGCGATTCTGCTACGACCCGTTACTACGACAGGCCCGGTACGACACTACGGTAAATAAAAACAAAAGAAAGTGTACCATTAAAAATTGAAGACTGATTTATGATATCGCCGTACTTATCCACCGTTTTTATAATAGAGCGGAAATATTAAAAAAAAAAGTTAAAAACACATTTCATTAATGAGGACCCCCTTTGATGTTGTATTAAATATATTTTTATATTATTGGTCAATCTATCCGCCTTATCGAAAGATATGCTCAAACATTTCAACGCATTACCTATTACTATACAAAAGATAGAGCCTCTTAAGAGTCGGACAAACGAACGAACAGATAAATGATGTAGGCTTTGTAATGGGATTCCATTGCCACCCATTGTTTCTATAACCAAAGGGCGGTCAGCCTTTATTTACGGTACTCTAGCAAAGTACAAAATTAATATCACTGAATTTTTACAAATAATAATGTAATCACACTAACTCTGTCCCTATAAAATCTGATCACACCTGAAATTAAAACGTTTTCTTATAGATTACGAATTAAATATTCATATCCGGTTTTATTCGAGAATTTATTTACAAATTCAATGCATCAATATCTGTATGTCCATAGTGTTTTACGTAAAACTCATTTGACGTGATACTTCGCGGACGGACGCACTCACCAACCCAATTCGCCTTCCGACATCTTCCAAAGGTTGTTTATGGTCTAGGAGGCGTCTTACATACATTCAGGCGTTTAACTGGACTCATTACCTCAAATTTTAGACGTCTTTGTGATTGAAACAGAGACGTCGATGGCGCATAGTCTTACTTACTGTTTTAACGATGCCTGCCAATTTATCCACTTAGTTTAAACTAGAAATCTTTGAGAGATGAACGCATTTCAGAAATAAATGTAATTTATTGTGCCCCTACACAGTCAAACACAAGATTGAAAATCGGTAAGCATGGTGTTCAAATCAAATGGACAGATATTTTGCGCGTTTCATGATTTTTATATTATTTAAAAAGAAAAAATTGAATTCTTTATGAGGAATTTGTTTATTCAAGTATTATTGTTTAATTATTGTTTTTTATCGCATAAAAATCTCATTTAATAGTGGAAACTGTCTTAATTTATAGCAGAAACCGTTTGAAAGTTTTTTGTCTATAGATTTTATTAATTATTTCATAAAATCTATAGAGAAAAAATTGAATAAGCCACTCGACTTTCGATCCTAACGTGTACGTTCGATTCCGATCACGTGCCTAATTTATTGAAGTTTAGTAAGTTTTTGCAAAAATTAAGCACATTTGTGTATTAAACAATACCACTCACTAATAATAATAATAATATATATATCAGTTGTAGAGCTATACTGCGGCTAACTTAGTCGCAACACAATAGGGGGACAGTTCGACTGGTAAGACACCATACAGTCTGATGAGTCAGACTTCTGGTGACCCACTACCCACCCTCTCTCTCCCTCCGCTGGTTAAAGCTCTCTCTATAAGACATCCTATTCCCTCCCGAGAGGCCGCCAACGCACTACTGACTTCTCTGGGGTTATAAGTGTCCATGGGCGGCGGTGACCGTCTATTCTCGATGACTCTCCTACTCGTTTATGATATAAAAAAAAACCATCCTAGGGAAACAAACGCTACGAGGATATAGGGAAATTATCTCTATGTACCGCGTGTACTATTGTAACCACAATATCTTTGTCCAACCCAAATGCAACCCATGTCCAACCACTGCGTAACAATAATGCAGTAAATTAAAAACAAATATCTGCACAGCGACACCACCTGGAATAGTAACCTTTACAGGGTAGTCAAATTAATAATGCTTCCATTCCATATACCTGGCATTCTATTTTACATTAGGTGGTATGGGAGTCGGGTGTCCCACGCGCCGTCAAAGATACCAGTAATCCTTCAACGACACCCGGATTTCGTTACAATGTTTCACTTTACAGTTGCGACAGGTGAACAGATGATATTTCTCATCGCACATGAGTTGGCCAATGTCTCAGCATTGAAGGGGCTGGCTTCGATCTAGCGTCTCCCGCCTCATAGTGGGTTGTTGTTATTCTTGAACCAAGTTCAATAACAAAGAAGTCTTCATCGGGATAGTTCGCCGGTTAGTATATAAATAATGTATGCACGCACGTTTAATATACAATTGTCAAAACATTTGAAAAATCTTTTGGTTAGTTACGCCTTCTCTTTTGGATGTAAATGTAATTTTCGTAGAAATATAAATAATCATTTCATTAAATGCCAACGTTAATCGACACGCGAGAGATGCAAATGGGCGTGTAATAAAGGAGCTGTAATATCACGATATATATCTGATAGCGCTATCAGTGTAATATCAGATGACAGATATGGTACTCAATAAAAGAAGTATAGTAGGTCTGCACTCAATAACAACATGAGCCACTTTTAGTACATATCTACTTATTGACGTAGAATCTCGTATCTATCTGTTGTAATTGAATTTCAATGTAGATAAAATAATACCTGAATAATATGAACTTTTTTATCATTAATATAAACTCACGCCTAATTCCCAAGAGGGACGGCAGAGACCGCAGATTCCATGTGTACGATCTTTAGATATCTCTCTTGCTGACTCATCGGATCCAAGGATTCAAAATTTGGCCCTTTTTAATTTTAAACCCTTTTGACCCAACAACTTGATAATCAAAAAATGTTCTAGAGTGCTCCTTGTCGACTTTACCATCACACACCTTCGCTCTAGATTTTTGCCAGTCTAGTTAATAATATGACCATCGGCCGTCGGTTATTACATCGTCAACATTTACGTCTTTAAGATGGTTTTTAATCATGACCATTGGCTATGAACCTACGTACGTCTCAGAAGAAGAACCGGATCTCTCAGAAGGAGGGGAACCGGGTCCCTTTCTTCTCCTTCGAAGTTTATGTCACGGTCTTTATAACCGCAGAAACTGCCTCAATTTATAGCAGAAACCGTTTGAAAATTTTTTCTCTTTAGATTTTATTAATTATTTTTCATAGCTTTTAAAACATAATCCAACATCGAATAATTTTGCGTTAATTATTATTGTTCCGGTCTACATCACTACTTCTTAATCTATTTATTACAGTTTTAAAAACAAATTTACATCCTTAATATATTTTTAAATCATCAAATGTCGCCAATATCATCAAAAAATTGAATTTGTTAGAAACTCAACATGCCTGTGACATAGCTCTGAAATTCTATAATAAAATATATTCTTGTGATATTTTTGATTTTAAAATATTAACATTTGGCTTTTCTTTTTTTCAATTTTTTACTTAAACGATTTAAAATATATAATGGTTTATTTGCAATAATGTTACAGAACAAATGGTATTTTGTAGTGCAATCATTTTTAACGAACTTCAAAAAAAGGAGGGTATTTTATGGTCGTCTTTATATATATATTACTAGCTATCCCGCCCGCTTCGCTGGATAATTTTTATTTTAAATAAAATGGTGAAGGATTTACTGAATTCGAAAAATCCGCATCGAATGGTCCTAGTCCCATGTCTATACGTTTAGTAGTTTTTACGTGATTGGCGAACAAAGACAACCTATTTTCATTATATGTGTATAGAAGATATATTTGTATGTTCAGCGATAATTTCGCCAATTATGGACAGATTTCGAACTTTTTTTTGTTTGAAAGGTTATTTTCTTTCGAAGTCGTCCCATATGATATCATAGTAGGCACATTAGCCACCAAATCAGGATCTGATTGACGGAATCTCAAGGAAGTAGAGGGAAATCTTCAAATATTATAGGCACGTATAGTGTGTTTAAGTTTCTTCTAGATATTAAAGTTTTTGCATCTGGTAGTTATCATCTGTAGCTGCTGAAACCGACTTAAAAAAACCAATTTAAATAATTTCTTAAACAGACTCAAAAAACGACTAAATAGTTATATTGTGGGCAGTTCTAATGAAAACAGGGCAAAAGAACATTCTAAAAACGTGAATATGAAACGTTGAATATTGAGTCAAAAAAAGATCTTCTCCTTCCAAACAGAGACTGGTAGAGTATAGTTTACTTTCAGCTGGTTTTAAACCGTCACTTTCAGTCGTTCTAACTTTAAGCTCCGTCCCACATGCTTGTTTGTGACGATGGACTGGTCAGCGCTTTGCTCCAATCCAGAGGATACCAATTGCAACGCCGATCACCGGTGAAACGATCAATTCGAATGAACTGAAACCATTTACTATGCCTCGGGGAACATTTCCAATAATGATAATGGGATACCTGTTGCTATATCGTTTTTGTGAAAATTCATTTTCAATATATAAATACGATACGTATTTGATACATTAAAACTGTACTGATTTAATTTGTGTTAATCTGAATGCCAGTGAAATCATAACTTACGAACCAACGTTTAACACCTTTTAAGAGATTTTTTTTTAAATTCTTTAGGTAAATTTATATTTCCAACTTAAAACGAAAGTTTCCATATTTAAAAACCCTTATAAAATACAAAAGATAAAGAATTTACCATATGTGCTAATTAAATAAAGTATTTTTATTAAGTATTTCAGAATTCATTTTATTTCGTACTTAGAAAGAACGAATTCATATTTTTAAAAATTATAATGTCTCTTACTTTTCATCATTTTTTAAAGCTCAGAATGTTTTTTAAAAAACCACAAACTATAATAGCATTTCTGTTATATCACTTTATTATAAGAATTTCTCTGTTTTTTACTAACCTTAGAGTTATTGGAATGCAACCGTTAATTAAGGGAATTCCCACTATATATTATAATTTGAAATTTAAATTCAAGCAACGATCATCAAGAATTTTGCCCACCGGGGACTAACACTTAAAACTTTCGCGATTATAATATGTAAGGGAATTTTTTATTTTATCATTCCATGTTTGGAGTCGCCTTAATCCCGATAAGCGTTATGGACCAGCACATGATTTTGTTTTGTGTCACTTTAACCTTCAATCGGACATCTTGACATGTAGAATTTTATGAAAATTACAGTTTAATTAAAGTAAATAAACCCACGACACATTAGACATCGTAAGTAACAATGAGAATTGGTTGAAACAAAAGCTAAAGAAAAACTGTTTCGAAAACGAAGTCGAGAACGCGGCTGGAAGCAGAATCGAGAACGAGACGAAAACCGAAGTCGAGATCGGCGCCTGCATCTAAAGTAATAAAAAAATCCGGAAATGATACCGGATTCGGAAACGAAAATCAAAGTGAGATCGAAATTAAAACTGTAATATGATCGACATAAAAAATAAAGTAATTTATGGTATAGCGAGAGAAGACTGAATAATTATTATAGTAATGGAATGATTTCAATTAGATGAAATTATAAAAGTCTACTCTCTTGCACTATGTTACAAGTGTCATTAAAATCCAATCCTCAACTACAAGTTGACATACATTTAAAATAAATGTTGTATATTATATGCAATTATAAACTATTATTACAATATATTGATTATAATATATTGATTATAGAAAATAATATATTGATTCACATATTTGCGAGCGGCAAATAATAATAATCTAAAAATGAACGTATAACACTTTCAACCTTCATTTCTTGCAGAACGTATATGCAATTAGCTTGTTTGTAATAATGTGATAGTTAACGTTTAGTACAAGCTAGATGGCCTTGCAGTTCCTGTTCTACTCTTTTTATGGATGACTTGCCCATATATTTAAAGCACCAGCATAGACACCATGAATTTCCACATCTTTTGTATCGATATATGTCAATCCACCCCGCTCTCGTTTTCGATTCCGATCCCGGTCACAATTTTGATTCTGATCCCGTCCCCACACTCGTTTTCGACTCCAGTTCGTTCTCAATTTCGATCCGGTTCCGATTCTGCTACTAGCCACAGCTTCTATTTGAAAAAACCCGGTGGAAAATACCAGTATCAAAATAAAATGCAACCCATGTTACTCGGAGATATAACTTTCTATGAGTTAAGGTATTATTCAAATCGTCTTGCGATTATACATTCATGACTGAAGCTGGAAGTAAATGTTATCCTAATTTACTCAGGAATTAGGTTATTTTTTTTTAATCACAGTTATCCATCAGTGATATAATTTTTAAAATAGGTTCAGTAGTATATATACACGGATAAAACCTGGAACAGATGCTAACTTTTTTTTTCAAAACCTCCTGAGGTGTACATAAAACATTCTCAAAAACTTCACTGTAATCGAATAAATGGTTTAGATAAGCATAGAGGACAAACAAACAAACATTCCTTGTATATATTTGAATTCCTTCATATTTTGTAGCGATCGATATCAATCTCAATTCCGGTTTCGCTTTTGATTCTGATCCCAGACCCACAGTCGTTTTATCTCGGGGCGAGTTGAAAAGGTCAACGAAAACGACTCGTCCTATTCTCAGTTTCGATTCTGGTCCCACTTTCGATTCTCACTTTGGTTCCGTTCTCGAATCTGGTCCCAGTCTCCTTTCAATTTCAATTTTGCTACCAATTACAATTCCGATTTGAACGAAGCCGGATTGATTCCTTTGTAATTGTCCAATTTTTTTCCTTAAAATTTTCTAGGACCATAACGAACATAACAAAAAAAATACATATATTCATCGTTAGAATCGTGAGTTACAATCATGAGTTTATAGAAAAATCCTTTAGGAAGAGAACTTTCAATTTCTCCCAAATTTTCGAATTTTCCGAGGAACTTTTCCAATTATCCCTAAAAACCTTATTGGGATTACTGGATAATTTAAAAATATAAATTAGTCAAATCGGTCTAGTTATTCTCAAACCACATGCTTACCAACGAAAAGCACTTCATTTTATTTATATAATATAATCTGTATGCAAACAATAAAATAATTTAATGTTTTTGCTAGGCGTTATACGAATCATTTTGTGGGCACTATTTAAAAGACTTTTTTAAATAGTGGCCACAAAATTTCAACTAATCATTTAGTTGTACACTTATACAGTTGTACATTTAGATGTACAACTTAAAAGTCTAACTGAATAAAAACTTAAAATTCAAAAAGCATCTAAGAATATTTTACAATAAACGCCTACAAAACTGTTGTCATAAATCCTACTCATCACGACCATTGTTTGCAGTTTACTTTATCTAGGCGCTTTCATTCTTGTAACTGACAGTATGGAAGTAGGAAAACGTCATTTTCAGACTCGTCGATAGAAAGTTATCACTAACAGAAATTGTCCAGTATCTATTTAGTATCTTTATAATTTGCAATAAGAAATATCTCTGTTTTTAATTATTTTTTTGTTGATACTTAAAATTAAATTAATTCATTTGTTCATTTAGTAACTAATGATTTAGCTTAGAAAAAAAGTAGTATTAAAAGGTCTTTAATACAGTACAAAAGAAATTACAAACACATTAGGTCGGAGATTTTTTTTTTCATATTTTATAAGTAAAAAGTTATCGTACAATCTCTTTGGTTGTTCTCTTTGTATTAAATATATGACATTTAAAAAAAATAAAAAGTAAAAACGGTGTCTCGGAATTTTTCTTTTGTATTTCTGTCCACCAAAATGAGTGAATCTAACGTAGAAACTTGATACATTTTGAAGTTTTAATACAAAAAAAGCCAAAATACAACACAAGCATGAAAAAAAATTTGACGTTTGTCGATCTATGTCGGTAAGAGAAGTACAAAACTAGTTCAAGCGTTTTAAATCCGATAATAATTTTGTTATCAAAAATGAATATCGCTCTGGTCGACCTGTTAGGGACAAAGTTGATGCTATTTCGGAGAAAGTAGAGCAAATCGGCTTATTAGTTCCTACGACATAGCTTAAAGGCTGGGAATTGACCACAAAAGAGTTTTGACCCATTGAAAAAAAGCTGGATATACTAAAAGGCTCGATTCTTGGGTCCCTCATGAGCTCATTGAAAGAAATCCAATAAATACTCATTTGCGATTCTCTGTTGAATCGTAATGAAGCCGATCCGTTTTTGAAAATATTGCTCACTGGTGGTGAAAAATCGATAACCTACGACAAGAACCCGCCAAAAAGATCATAGGCTAATAAGCTCTACAGACTATATCCAAAACCCGGATTGACTCGCAATAAGTAGATGCTATGTGTATGGTGCGATTGGAAGGGCATTATTCATTATGAGCTTTTACCACCGGGCAAAACCGTCAATTCAGCCAATTGATGGTTTTGTCATCAACTCTACTGCCAACAAGTAACGAGATTCAAGCAAGAAGACCGGAATTGATCAATAAAAAGTGTGTTGTTTTTCGTCGTGGTAACGCCAAACCACACACATCTTTAGCCGTTCGGCAAATATTTAGAGTTTTATTGGTAAGTATTATTGCATCTACTCTTAAATATAGCCCTTATATAGCCCTGATCTTGCACCCTTAGATTTTTACCTTTTCAGTCTCTTCAGAATTCTTTAGATAGTGTTAGGTTCACATAAAGAGAGGCCTCTCAAATTCACTTGTCGCAGTTTTTTAATCACAAGTCCCAAAATTTTTATAACAATGAATTATATGTTTACTTGCAAAATGTCAAAAAATTGTTGAACGAAATGGCATATATATGTATATAAATATGTGTATGTAAAGAAATGGTTACAACATTTTTTATATTGAATTTTGCCGCGACTCGTTTCGTCAGTATAGCAGCGTGGTGTTATTTGAAGGGTAGTAAAAGATAATATCGTGTATGAAACTAAACCTGATTAATTTGTTTAGATTATTGAAAATGAATTTTTAAAGGAATTAACACTGTGAATAATAAATGTTAAATGTCGTTTCTTTGGTTACAGATAAGTTCCCTTAGGTTTAGAGTGTTATGAAGTGTAGTATTGTCATAGAATATAACTCATTGAAATAATACTTTGTGGTTACGGAGCAACACATCATTTAATTCATTTTAGATAATTTTTCATTATATTTTATTTACATTTCATTATAAATGGAATAAAAGAAATGTAAATAAAATATAATGAAAAATTATCTTAAATTTGTAAATAAAATACGACAAAACTTTTTCCTTTACCCAATATGTTATGTATTAGATATGGTATAAAACATAATTGGTTTCGAGATGTAAATTAGGTGATGCATCACAAAAACATCAAGATCCTTAAATAATAATAAATAAAAATAAATGACCCTAGCATATATTAATTACCTTTTCTCTTCCAAATCCTTTACTAATTTTAGTTGCGTTCAATTTTACAGTTGCTGCTGTTAACTTGTTTTGTTATTAACGCATTCATTACAATAACTAACACTTTAGAATGGATACTGTAATTTCGGAATTACGGAGAAACTAGTGCTAAGTACAGGCAGGCAAACATCCCCTAATTTGTTACATAAAATTGACATTTGATGAGGTTCTTTTGTCTGTGACTAATGGTTCTGCAGTTCAATTACGTTATCTTAGATTGAAATGCGTTGTACGTACTATCCTGTACGGCCAAAGCGAAGTGGAAACGGTATATCGTGTCGTACTCCTATGAATGCGCCACAAACCATAGTCTTTGTAGGGCAAAATAAGGCACGTTGCGTGATGTATTATGTAAGTTTAATCGATACAGTAATTAAAATGACCGGATTTGTTGTTTTACGGATCTAGATGAACGTACCTACTCCAACAAATGACGCGAATGCGGTGAAATTGACAAAGTCGAATGAAAGACTGAAATGAAATAGCATTTAGAAGCGAGATGATTTAATTGTATCTTAGAAAAAAACTGTCTAGCAAATATTAATGGATCGAAACCTGGCAACACTAAGAAAACGTTGTCATTATGATGTTGTTATAAAATCGACGTGCTTCAGTGTAGTAACAATACATATTTTGGTACGTATCGCCACTGAATAGAGTTTACGATGACTTACTTATATGACTTTGTTGTATTACCTTAAAAGAAATACGGGCAACAGCCGGCCCGCGGGTCGCATCCGGCCCGCTGTAAGATTTAATCCGGTCCGCGATGCATTTTGAAAAATTTTATGTCTGATATCTATCGCTAAAAATTATAAACACTACTTTAAAATGCACTAGTTTTTAACGCGGCCCGCGAACGTATTTGCACACTAAAGCTTGTCCCACAACATGTCAAAGGTTGCCCATATCTGCTTAAAAGGAAAAGTAGAGCCATATCACAATGTGACATAACAACGATAACTGTCGTTAACATTGCCCACTGCCACTGGTTCCAAGCCAGATTCACATTGTGAGAGGGTATGTACACTAAAGAAATAAAACACAACGAAAAATTAAATATTTATTAATAAATTTACCTTAATAAATATAGAACGTCTTTGCCGATGTGTTTCCAACACAAATAAAATAAAAACGAATTTAAAACAATCCTTTTCAAGAGATTAAACATAAAATGTCACTAAACAGTCTTCCTAAAATAGAACAAATTTACAATAGAAATAATTAGAAAAAAATTCATTAAAAAATTACTTTTTTTATACAGATTATCATGATGTAACGACGAGATTGTCGACGATCTTATAAAAAAGGAATCCGTTACGAAAATCCTATCACATCATATCAGGAAGGAGTAGGCGAGTACTTCGAACCGCAAAGGTCCATTTTCGGCGGCCGCTTTCCCGAGCGGCCGTCGCCCGCTTGCTATGCCCGCGTCGTATTTTGAGCACATTTTTCGCCGTCACCAAGGTCCCCCGTCCTACGCCCATCGCATGATTAGGTATTCCGCGACGCCCGCCGTGTCGCCACAGCGCGATGCAAAATTTGTTACACCTATATAAAAGCGAGGGCGCGTTTTTCTAACGGCCGCACATTAATATCGACCGTGGGCGCCGGTGATACCACCATGAAAACGGTATGAAGACTATTATGTGTGTGCTCGTGCATCGTCGGAGTACTTCATTTTTTTCATTTATCAACTCTTATCGGTTCCAGGTCCTGGTGCTGTCCGCGTTGTGCGTGTGCGTTCGGGCGTCGGGCGTGCTGCACGCGGGGCCCGCCCCGGTGGTCACCGCCGCCAGCTCGCAGTACTTCCAGAGAACATTCAACAGACTGGTGGCGGCGCCGGTTTTAGAGACGCCGATAGTGGTAGCCGAAGCGCCGGTCGTCCCCGAGACCGCGATAGTTCCAGTGGCGGCTGCCGCGCCGATCAATCCGAGCGGAACGGCCCAACCCGCAGATCCCAATGTAGCGATAGCGATTGCGACCGCTCACGCCGCCCGACCGATCAACACTTTCATCTTTCCTTCGTTTCCGGTCGCACCTAGCACTGTAAACTTTTTGCCAATACCACCGACAAACGAAACTCCGAAAGACAAGCCCCGGGAAGAGGTGACTCCGAGAACTCCCAGAGTCACCACACTCAGAACGACCGCGGCGCCTCCACCTCCACAGCCAGAATTCAACCAGGCGTCGGCGTCGTCGTCTTCCAATAACGATTTTCAACCTGCGCCATCTGCGTCCTCTTCGACTGACAACGCCGTTTTGCCAATATCGTCGTCTTCGAATCACAACAACAACTTTAACCGATACCCACCGCCCGTACAAAGACCATTCCCAACCGATAACATCGTGAACAGACCATATCCACCCAAAAATGATATCCTGCCAGTTCCTGCATTTTCAAGTCAAAATAATAACTTCAATCAATACGGCCCGCCAGTTCATCGGCCGCTGCCATCAAATAATAACTTCAACATTCGACCGCAGATTCCTCACACGTATTCTCATCCACAAAAATTTCAAACACCCTCTGGTCATTCACAAAAACTGAAAACCACCGTCGAGATAGTACGCGCTCCGCTGGCGTACATCGCTCCTCCCCCTCTTCATCACCACCATATAAAACACATTCACACGTTCGTGCCGGCCAAGGTGGTCGTCAGGCCCATAACATATACGTCGCTGAGCCCCGCCCGACTCCGGTCGCGGGTCGCGGTGGGTCGGACGTCGCCGGCGCAGGCGCGGAGTTTCAACGTCGTCTCTCCTCAAATACCTCTGAGAAATCCTCTCATCCCGAGGGACATAGAACCCACGACTTTCAGTCCGTTTCGCAGGAGCAACACGAAACCACCTAAAATATAACTTATACGATTGGTGTATTTATAATAATTTTAATTATAGTTAAATAATTATTAAATAGATGTTTTGTTGACTGAAAACGTCTTTTATTTAAATAAAACCTAAGAGTGAGTAGTGATTAAATAAAAAATAAATCTTTTTCGCTCTGGATTTGATTTTTTGGCAACAACATGAGGTTACATTGACATGATTCATTTAGGTACTTCCATAGGACTTTTATATTCATATTAATTTTAATTTAATATCTTAAGCCCATTAATAAGCCTCTAAAGAAATAGCTTTCATATATGGAAAACAAAATAATAGTATTCCTTTTTTTTCTATTATAAGATAAAGAACTTCATAGAACACGTTACATCTGATTGTTAGCCAAGCTACTATCTGAAGTGTCGACTGATATCTTGGACTCACTTTAAGTTCATCATACATTATTAATTCGTTACTCCTCACTTAAGCTAGCAGAAAGTCTTACTGTAAAACTTCGCTAAAAAAACCACAACTAAGTTTCGTTATAGAAACTTCTAATTTCTTTAAATAATTGACTGCTATCCGAATGCGTTTTTAAATCATAACTGCAAATGAATGAATTTTAAATCAGTATTTTAACAAATTAAAATTGTATTCAATCAACTGTTAGGTTTTTCGTCTGTCATGTTACAGTTTTACAGCAAAGCCATATCCTATTTCATAATTCACCTTTCGCCTAACGATGGACGATGTCATATCTCCGCGTTCACACATCGCCACGGATATTGTGCCCGCGTTCGGAATGATCGACACAAAAGACCGAGTCCGCGGTCGGTCGGACACTGCAACGGTCGAGATGTCTTTGTTCCGGCACGACCTTATGAGTTTCTTTTTGACACAAAAAAAAAATGTACGTCGCCTCTAAGGACTTTTACGAAACATCCACGTACCGTCCTCCGTCGGCGGTAACATTGGACCGTACAGACGAAATCTTATCGTTGAAATGGGTGAATTTAAATCACAAAAGGAAAACAATTTGCGAAGTGCAACGCTTTAGTTGGGATCTACGACATTTGTCATTAAGAGTGTTTTGTTAATAATCGCCTCTGTCTACGACATATGTATTAATAAAGACTTGTATAAGAAAATTATTGTTGAGCTTAATTGGCTAAATTCATTACTGTCTATGTAGTTCAGCAGTGAAAAGGTCTCGATCAGAGGACATTAATGTAGAAATTGATTATTTTGTAATTTAAATAAACAGTTTCAAAATTTAACTAAGTATATACAATAGAGTATGCTACGAGCAATGTCGTGTGGTTTATCAAATAGAGTATTTTGTAGTGAATAATACGTACTTCATCTGTTTATAATATATCTACTTGTATGCATACATCATTATATAGTATGAATATGTTATTTTATACTGACGAATGCATATAATAATGTCAAAAAAGGAACGAGTCAAAAAGATATACGTTAAACGTAAATCACAGGAAAAACTTCATGAACGCTGATCGAAATCCAAAAGGACGATAGTAAAATTATAATTTAAATGAACAAGGTATTAATGTATAAATCAATATGTCGCCCGAGCCACAAATAATTTTAGAAATGAAACATAAAATCATTTTTCTTTTTAAAACAGTGATTTTGTCAAATTTACCTAATTTATTTATTGAAGTTACTTCATTCCAATTTTTTAATATAAATATTTACCTGGGTTTTTTGTATTACGTAATATCAAATAAGAGGTTTTTTGTATATAAACAGCTATTAAAAAATGTACATTTATATCGAATATTGCGAAAATTATTTTTATGTCATTATGAACGAAATAATTAATATCTGAAAAATAATTTTGAGGTATAACGATATATAATCTAACGCTTATAAATATTTTTAAGTACATTGCTTTGCCCACATTTATTTGATAATCTCCTTAATTACCTTTAATAATGTCTTATAAGCATTACGATCATAATTTATTTTAAATTTAAAATTAAAGTTAAAATCTAATGATTAATTAGAAACTGCTGTAGTAGACAATCTGACAAACACCGAAGTATTCCCATGTATATTATAATTTCTATGCAAAGTATTAAATAACAGAATGAAATATTTATAAAAGCAATTATAATATAAAAATATACGATCGCTACTTTTTTTAATTAATCACGACTCTATTTCAATCCTAAAGTTTTAAAAATCCAACAATATTGTTGAAAATCGGACTGTGAAAAGAGGAACGTATAAAGTCATGAAGTTAGAACCGTTATTTCTACACACTCATATCAACCAAGACTTCACACGTACTCTTAATCATAAATACCATTCAAAGAATATACGTTTAGTTATAGGGAAATATATATACAGAATTTCGGAGTTATAACGTGTCTAAAAAATTAAAGATTTTGTTGAGACATAACGTGTTTAACGTTGCATCTCAACATAATCCAAACCAAATTAGAAATAATATTTGTAAGCTTTGTACTAACATTCATAATGGCGCCAAAAAAACAAATATAATTAAAGGAAAACCTTTTCTTATAGATGGTTACAGCCGCCCATCGACACTCGCAATCCCAAAGGAATGCGTTGCCGGCCTCTTGAGTAGGAATAGGATATCTGATGGAAGGACGATGGAAGGAGGATGGATGAAGGGGGAGTGGGCCACCGGAACTTTCGCTCACTAGACGAAATCAAACAGTGGAAGCTGTTACTACACGTCTGAAGTCTATGAGAGTGTGATATATTTCCGGTTAAGCTGACCCATTTTAGTGGTACAGTCATGTTGACCACGGCATGACTCTGCCACTCTAACGTACTATATACAAATAAATATTTGTTGCCCAAACTTCGAAGACCTTTCTTCTTTATCTCAAAATTATACCTTCACGGCAGTCATTTTATTTTTTTGATTATTAGATATATTGTATTAGCTATGGTCTATGGCTCTCATCATACAAGACGAAATCTATAAATGGCGAACCCAATTGAATTCAAAGAACATAATTAAAAATTAAAGTCTGAGACACATCTCAAGCTAATTTGTATCGTTATAGATTTTAAATTTGTTACTTTAATTTTAAAACAGTTTAGTTAACCTAAAAAATTATATTTTACTAAATAACTGTCACTGACTTTTATTTTTTTCGAGTTACCTAAATATGATGTTTTACAACTGCCGTCTTGGTTGGTACTGAACCTACGTAATCAAGATAAATCTATTGATGTGGAAAATAATAAAATCGTGCTAGATTCGAGTCTAACGTACTAAAAAGGATCAAATACAAAGAAATCACTCACTATTATATAGACTGCTAAGTACATTACCCTCTTTACATCCCGTAGCTGAATGAAAATATCAGTTCAGTTGAGTTTACTCAAGTAAAGCGTAGGTAATGAATAGGCCGTTAATGATAGGCATAAGAAATTCTTTCTGGGTAATATAAGAAATTCTTATACAACACAGTATATTTTTGTTCTTAATCTTGAACCTTACCTGTCTCGGTGTTCTTTTGATAAACAAGGTCATAATGATACCTATAAAGCTGTTTACCCCATTCTGAGCTGTTTTTTTGAATTGGTCTAATAGGGATAAGAATCTAGGTCTTCAACACACGAAAATATACCAATTTACACTGTCAGTGTGTGAGTGTGAGTCAGCCATTCCGCTTTCAATAATGTTACAAAAAGAGGAAATACGTCATTCAGTAGAAATTTCATGTTCGTGAGAAAATACCCGTGATACTGGACGAAACATGTGTCACGGCATCTAATTACATTCGAGTGCAGCGGCGGCAGGCCGGCGGTTAAGAGCGCCGCCTTGGGACCGAAAAGCGTCGGATTCGATTCTGACCGCGGCGAACTGACCGGTGAGTTGTTAACTTAAGTCAAATTAAACCGCTCGCTCCGTGCCTCGTCGAGCACGCCGGCGTGGGGGGCTTTAGGTCCCTCGATTGAAAGTGAAAACATTCGGGGAACATATGACTCAGCAGTGGAGCAGAGGGCTGAACGAAAACCTCACCCGACGTTCAAATGCAATGGTCGCGATATGTTCATTCTTTTCAATATACATATAATTTCTTAATTTCTATACTCCTAAAAAGCGTATTTAATTCTATTTTTTAGGCGTGCAAGGGTGTAAATAATCTGTTTTTTTTTTTTGATCGGAATTATTTTTTTATGTTAAAAATTTTTTGTATGTTCAAATTAGTACGTTATCGGTACTGATAGATTTATGAAGTTATTTCGTATCGTTCCTGTCACATAAATGAACGCGAAAACAACTAAAAGGTTCTACAAAATCATCGGGACGTAACGACGAAATAACTGTCAAAACTTAATGTCATGTTACCTGTAAAACTATTAGATAGATAAAAAAAGGTACCTATCTAAAAAATATTGTAGAAAATGTATTTCCAATAATAACGAACATTTTCATTAGACAGATTTTTTCAGTTCACTGAATTATTAAATTGCATTACTTGAATGCAATATTTGTCTCGATACAGTCTAATATGAAAATAAGAAAATATCCCAAACCTGAAAAATTAAACGGACTTTGACTTTCTTTTATCAGCGTACAGAATCTCATCGGCCGAGGGAAATAGAAGTTCGCCCTTCTAAAATCCGTGCACGTCGTCTACGAGCGACCTCGCTAACCTTTATATGACTAGAGAAAAAAAAACCTGTTGCGCCATCTGTACGCGTTTCTTTTCAAAAAGGAAAATTACGTAACGTAACACGAAAAGCTCGCCACACCACTCGGCAGTATTTTGACTGTGTGCCCGAAGCTGTCGTAACGACGCGTGCTGCGAGTTGCGTGCCCGGACCGGCGCCCGCGCACGCCCGCCGCGCTGACGAAACTCCGCACAAGGTGAATCCTGCGTTTGTATAAAAAGGTTATGTCGACCAACAGACTGCATCATTTGAAAGCATCCCGCCCAAAGCAACGAACATTTCAACCAGCACCATGTGCAAAACTGTAAGGGGAAATATTTCAGATTAATTTTTTTAGAAAACATTAAAAAAATATTTCTAACTATAAAAAAGTTTGTAAAAAACTCGAAATTTAACTTACTTTAGATTTTTGTTTTAAATTACATAGTTTTACACGATAAACTAGTAAACTAATCATTTGATTTCAAGAAATCACTAAATACTTTAAAAATCTGGTTGAATTAATTTGTAAGCTGTCAAAAGTATTATATGAAAAAAATAAGTAAAGGATAACGATTTTTTATTTGTAAATTTACAGGTGATATTATTCGCTCTGGCTGTGATGGGGTCTGCTAAGGCCAGCTTTAACCCAGCGGCCGTGGTGGCGGCGCCGACGCCACTCGTGGCCGCGCCCGCTCCCGTGGTGGCGCCGGTGGCGCGGGTAGTGGCGGCGGCTGCACCCTACGTTGCGGCTCCCGCTCCCTTCGTTACCGCTACTAGTTCGCAATATTACGCTAGGAATTACAACGGTGTGGTAGCGGCCGCAGCGCCTCTCCTGGCCCCAGCGCCAGCGCCGCTGGTGGCGGCCGCGCCCTACGTGGCGGCCCCGGCGGCCCCCGTGCTGCCGGCGTACGGCCGCTTGTCGGCCCCTCTCTACGCATCCGCGCCCGCCCAGCTACTTGCATTCAAATGAAGAAGACTGATCTGATATGTACATAGGAAAATGATACTTTTTATACTAAGTGAAAAATATATTGTCGATGCAAAATAGAAATGAAGTTTTCGTTATTGACATTACTTCGTACTTCGTAATCCGATAATCTGTATTTAAAACTAAGATTTCATTTTTATTACCATCCAAATCTCTTTCTAAATCATCATAGATTAATGTAAAGAAAAGCTTAATCTACTACACAATTTGGAATAATTAAGTCAGAAAAAGAGTAACCTTCTGCCTACATTATTCTAACTTTTTTTATACTTTACCCATTCTTTCTTATCTCGAGAATGTAGTTCCTTATTCTATTAAAATGCATTTTCAACAATGCGAGGTGATACATCCACATGTATATTAATAATACGTACAAAAAAACAGTCAAAAATAATATTTACCAATATTAGCGAGTAATCTTTTTATAAACACGTCAAAGAAAATAACAAAAGTTCTTACAAATCTTCAGTCATAAACATTCCTTACCTTACTGAAAACCGAGACGAAAAATATTCGAAGTAAACAAATTGAAGGACGGACCTAACTCACCTTGAATAGCGTCAGACATCCGGCGAGGTTACCCGCCACGGCGCATTTAGAATATCTGTTTATTTACAAGGTTACATTCACGGCAGGTGTACAAATTCTATATCAAAATAACTTTCACCCACGTGGACATGATTTGAATTTCTTCATTTTATATCGACCAACTCTCAACCATATTCCTGCTCGTTGAGCCGTTTCCGATTCTAACCCCGGTCCTGCTCTCGATACCAATTTATCTCATTCTCGATTTCGACCGCAGTCCTGCTTTTAATTCCATAGTTGAGACCGGGTCGGTCTTGATATGAGCATATTCCAATTTTGGTTCCGCTCTTAATTTTGTTTTCGGTGCTGCCCCTCGTACCGACAAACAGATAGCATAGACAAATAAATAGCATCCTATTTCTTATCCCAAGGGATAATCTACTTCTATTTAAAACTTGATTAAAATCTATTCAGCCGCTTCGAAGTTTAGCCTAGACAAACACACAGACAAACCATTTACGAAAATCATGTAACCTATACTTTGTGCAGATACATGTTACTGTGCACACAGTTTTCATTAAGATAGGTCACATCGTTATTGATTTACAAAAAGATATACAGACAGACAGAAATACATAAATTTTATAAATGGTATAATTGGAATCAGCGAGTATTAACACGAATATCTATCACTAAATATCTGTCACAAAATATACAAACAGACCTTATATTTATACTTGTAGCAATATAGATAAAGTTTTGGTATATTAACTCTCATATATGCGGGTAATGATTTTTTTTGTCATATAAAAGTGATTTTATCACTGCATAATATTTAAGTTATAAGTTTATTCAAAGTGTCGATTTCTTCAACAAGTCTTTAAATTTATTTATATCTATTGAACATTTATTTAGCTATCGTGAAATATCAATTAAACAAACTAAATCACTGTGTATTCTTCGTACACTGATTCTCCTGACAGAACAATCTTGTTGTAATGTTGTTGTTATTTTAACGTTTTTTTGTTATAGTTTACAATGCTCAATACAAGCAAAAGATTTCAAAAATTAATGCTTCTACGTGAACGATATAAATACGGAAATAAAAGCGATATGATACTCCAGCGAAAGGTACTATAATCTATTTACTATCTATTCACCTGTATAAACAGGTGACCGGCTTGATGTCTGCGCGCAGGTAATATTACGGTTCTCTAAAAACCCCTTATCGTTTTAGGTCAACGACGAGCGAGCCATTTCTAGGGCGCCGGCTGCATACGTAAGGCGGCGCGGTCGACGCTCGCCGGACTCCATTGGGATGCGGCAGCGGGCGCGCCCGCGCCGCGGAACCGGGTTATCGTCGAGGGTAAAACATCTGTCTCGCTGGATACCGATTAAATCGGGAACGACATGTAATATTTCACCCTGTCGATATATTTCATAACGGCTCGACCGCTCGTTGCTTGCCAAAAAGGTCTGGGCGGCGGTCGGTGTTCGCGAAGCAGCTCCGGAACTTCCCGCATTGCTTTGAGAAATATTTTTTTTTTAACTCGGAAAGAACTTAAACATGATTAGTACTGACACAAAACTATCATAGTTCTCTTTCATAATTATTAGATGTGGTAAGAGATGACCTAATTGTTGTTTTTTCAAATATTTTGTCAAATTAAGTTCAATCAGACGCGCGGTGCTTAATACAAATTTCTGAGCTCTAAAAGTGTTTTAAAGTTCAAACACTTTAAGAACACTAAAAGTTATTTTTACAAACGTTTATTTTAAAAATTTTAAATAACTATATCTTCGATCAGTATAACCGATTTTAATGAAGCTTGCGCGGTTCGACGTAATTTTATAAGCGAAAAATTAATTTTATTTAAAAATCGTACATTTAAATATTTTACAAAATTATCACGAAAAACAGTTTACAATGTTTTTTTCAAAATATCGCAATATATATATGTATGTGTGTGTGTGTGTGTGTGTATACCTCTGCATAAAAAATATATTTTTTTAAAAATCAAATTTATTTCTTGGAACTCTCAAAATCCCAATATTTTTAAACAGCTAAGTTCCAACAAGTTTTTTCAAATATTACAAACCCGATTCCAGGCACAATATTCGTTCAAAAGGTATCCAAAGCTTATACACGAACCTACGTACGAACACACGCAGGCACGCACGTAAACACGTACGCACGCACGCTGGCATGCATGCACGCATGTACGTACGCATGCACGCGCCCACATACGTACGCCTGCATGCACCCATATACACATACACACACTTTAAATTTTGTATCCATTTGATAAACCGATTTCTATTCGACGGTATTCGAAGAATTTCACTAAATTTGTAGAAGGTATATTTCGAATAGGTAGTTATAAAACCCATTCAAATCAGTCAAATTAATATAGATGTCAATGAAAGAAAAAAAAGACTCTTGTTTTCAAATGACTAAGTAAATCACAATTTGGTAGAGATCATTCGAAAAAGTTTCATTTATTTTATAGTGTCTGGTAATTTAAACTCGGTCATTTTACAAGATTTTAAATAATCTTAAAAATTATTTCAATAATTTCTACTTTTTAATAACTTCAAAGAGTTTCAAATTGATTATTTCTAAAATTTAATCATGGTGGATTCTCAAAAAACTAATTTAAATACCCCAAAGCTCAGTAAAATAGGACAACTTAATCGAGACAGGCGAAAATTTTTAAACAACGTTTTTACAAATAAATTTTAAATATAAAGTTATATATGCGTATTTCACGAGACGAATTTGGCAGTTACTTTATCTGCAAGAAATTGATTCTAAATCTTTTAGAACATTAAAAAATTCTTTTGTTGTTAGAAAGTGATTGGGACTGCGAAAAATTTGTATGGAAATTAAGCATGTTAATTAATGCTTACATATAAAACTGTATAATTTAATAGACTGCCAATCTTATGAAACTGTCTATGATGTCATGAAACATTAACAAAATTTTTAAAAAATAGTTCTGATTGTTTTTGAGTCACGTCCATACATCTAATTTATTTATCGCGTTTTGTAATGATTAGTCAATCAAAAAAAAAAAACTAATTTTAAGTATCTGTAACTATTGCCTTCAGGCGTTTCGCTGAACTTGAATGAAAACAAAAAAGTTAAATGTCTTCCAACTTATAGATGCACTAATTGTTTTTTCTTTTCCACTTTCCTCCTGACTTACTTTAAAATCTTTTAAGGCTTTATGTTATTTTTGTGTTTACGTAGAAATTGAAATCCATTTCCATTTCATTAAACAGTAGACACAAATTCGCAAGGTTGAATGTTTTGATATTTTATACCCAAGTGTTTTCAATGAATACGTGATGGCAGCAATTTATTAAATATTTATCATCAATTTAATCATTATTATTCAATTTGTTATTGTTATTATTATTATTATTGGAAAAGTTTAATAAGTAACGAAGCTTTTTATTTTGTCAAAATTCTATTACTATTGTTCTGTTACATAAGACTACAATAACGGTTCGATAATCGATAGCAGCGGCCGTATTTGCAAGCAATTGCGTATGCTAGCACCTCACCGTGTCCTGCCAAAGGAAAGTGAAATTGTCATTGACTAATATAGACGTAATGCTTGCAACAGTATGAACTATAAAACGACTTGTGACCTGTCCGTCAAATCAGTTTTGAATGCACGACAGGCTGACCCGCGCCCATACCGCTGTGCATAATGTTTCGCGTGAGTTTAGTAAGTATTTTGATAGTTTACGAGTATTCACATATGCAATATGCGAGCTTTCAAACTGAAACGTGACTGTTTATTTTCAGATCTTGGCGACCGTGGGTGCCATGAGCAGCTGCCACGGTAGTGGAATCCCACCACTGATAACGGCGATCAAATCCTTTCCGATAGTTCGATATGCCCCTTTCTACAATTTTCCTCACGGAGTACGATCTATCCACGCTGTAGCGCCAGCGCTGCCGGTCGCGGCACCTGCTCTTCCAGCGATAGCTCCGGCTGTGCCCGCTTTGCCCGCAGTAGCGCCGGCCATACCGTTCGCGCACGCTGTACCGGCACCAGCGTTCCCTGCCGCAGCACCAGCGTTCTCAATAGCGCCCGTATTGCCTCGCCCGGCCATAGCACCTATCGCACCAGCGTATCCGGCTGCAGCACCGGCTCCAGTGCTGGCGCATTTTGTACCTAGAGCGGCACCTGTACTTACTAAGGCTTCGCCTCTTTTTGCACCGACGTTAAAGGCCTTCACACACGGTTTACCTGGAATACCTTCTGCTTTTTCTGGAATAGCAACCGCTTTACCGGGAATACCGCATGCGTGGCCCGCATTCGCTTCGACACCCGTGGGCGCGCACCAGCGCCTGTATTCGCACCGGCGCCTGTGGTCGCACCAGCTGCACAATACGCTAACTTTTTAGCGCCAGCTCCAGCTGCTGTTTTACCATCGCCTCTCTTAAAACATATAGCATGGAAAAAATAAACAATTTTAATTAAAAAAAAATTGTAGCAAAATTACAATATAAGACTGTTGTGTACTAGATGTAATGTTAATTAAATATATTTTTGTAATTTTAAATATTTTTTTAATTTACAGTAAAATCAAATTAAATGTTACATAAGTAAAAGCAATCTAGTTATAAATTCCAATTAAACTTATTTAATACCGTGCTTTTAAAGTTTAAAGTAAATAAGAAACGTTGGTTTCTTACAATAATTTTCTATCAATCATATTTTATTTGATAAAAAAACTACTTTTTGTTATAATGTTATTTATAAAGAAATAAAAATTAACATTTAGTATAATTTATGTTCCATTAAGACCGAATAGATCAAAACTGCACCTATTTAATAAAATCCATAGTAATTATTAAATCCTCGTATTCTTTATCATTTTATTGCTGATTATGGAATTAAATAATAAAACAAAGAAAATTGAAAGGTACATTGAAAAATATAAAGTGAAGAATGTGACTATTAATGGTGAATTGTATCTGTACACAAAATTCGGATTTTTATGACGAACAAAAATAAAATAAATTTTCATGTAGGTATCTCCCGAATATTTATAAATTTAGTTCAACATGTATACCGATAGTTGTCCGATTGAGTGATCTAACAACATCATTTAATAAGTATATATATGGGAATATACAATAGTATGTATTACTATAGGCACATAGAAAAAAGGCATTATAGAAATTTAAACTGTAGTTATGCAAAATATGAATAACTTTCGTCGACAAGACCGATATCTACGACAATTATGGTCTAGAAAAAATAAAAATAGTTCTTTAATAAAGAGCATAACTCTTTATGAAAATAGATTACCTATCAATCATTTCAAAACTTTCTGTTATGATCATAATTCTAGAGCATAATAATAATACAAAATTCTAGGATTTTTTTTTTTTTTAAATGAACATCTTGTTGTGAGAACTGAACTTAATCTTTATAATTTATAATTTTCACTTCTTCTTAATTACATTTTATTAATTTGGTTTAAGAAATATTTCGTTAACTATGAGACTATTATAAAAATTTCTAGCTCGTAAGGAATTCCTTCCTTTGTAAATACAATGACTACGCAATTGATATTGAATAAAAACTTTATTTCAATCTATTTTGAAACTTATTTCAAATTGTACTCTTAAATACAAAATAAAATAAATTTGTCGGTAAAAATGTTATCGAGATCACAAGTTTAATAGAATTAGATTTTCAAATGTACAGGTTTGGATTTGCAATTCCCATTGTAAACGTGATATTTCAATTAATTACCAATTATTCGATTGTTTAACACTCTGTTTGCACTTTCGATAGAACATTCTCAGTAGATGTCGCTCGCAGTGGTCTTTTTCTCTATTGTTACGTCATATGCTAAAACAAGTGATTTAAGGCAAACTTACGCCCTGCGACCAATAGGAGTCGCGACTGCCTTCGTTGAAGTATGTCTTGTCGAATCTCGTCGAAAATCATTCTACATATACCGTACAATTTTTTTTCGTTTCCAGACGAAGAAAGTATAATTTTCATTATACTCTGAATACTGATCTGGTGAAAGCGCATATTCGATACGTGCTGTGTCTACAAGTATTTTTATTTTATTCAATACACATTAAAAATGATCAAAATACGATGCATCTAATTATTTTTATCGGGATTACTATACAAAACGTAATGTAAATCTTGAGCTTGTACACATATATATGCAAATTTAAATATATTATATGTTAACTCTAATCTAGTTTTATCTACAGCGGTTGCGGAGGTTTCAAATAATAATAAACAGAAGCAGATGTAAACAGTAATGCATTTATTTACATAATTATAAAAGTTAACATATTGTATTATTTTTATAATCTAATCAAGTCTTTTTTGGAAGGATAGGTCATTATCGATGTTCAGTACTTTCAGTCTATCGAACTAGGGCAGGTGCGGCGGCAAAGGGCGCGGGCGCTACGTATGGAGAGAATGGCGCGTAGGGGGCTGGGGCGGCAGCGGCATAGGGCGCGGGCCAAGCGTAAGGAGCCGGTGCCGCTAACGCCGCATACGCTGCGGGTACCGGCACTCCAGGACCTGGAACTATAGGTGCGGGCCCGGCTAGATAAGGAGCAGGTGCAAACGCAGTGGGAGCGGCCAGGGGTGCCGCGAACGGTGCCGCTGCGGGTGCAAAGTGCGCCACACGAGCGGCTAAGGGCGCTGCCCAAGGTGCCACCGCCGGAGCCGCGATCAGAGGACTGAGGGCCTTCCTGAACACGTTGATCTGAGCGGCGTACGGGGGGATGTTATCGGGAACCGCGTGCGCGTATTCGACGACGGGAGCCGCCGCCACGGCCGGCACCGCGGCCACGCCACTGCACTCGACGCTGCTGATGACGAAAGCTGCTGCGACCAGCACGATCTGGAAGAATGCACGATATCATGATAAATTTGTTGACAGACGTCAAAAAAAAATACATTTAAAAATAGAACTATATTTGAATTTACCAAACACTAAAAACTTAAAATTGCCAAGGTGAATGCGAGACAATCGATGCATCAGCTAATAGACTAAAGAAACTTAAAAATGTAAATAAGACGAGGTATACACTTACAGCTTGAAAGGAGAACATCTCGCTTATTTGTTTAAAGACCTTCCTTATTGAAAACTGAATGCGTTGTGACTAGAACAAGAAAAAGTGTGGCCTTATATACGTACTATTGTCATTCAGATTACGTGCGGCAAAATAAACATTTGACGTATCGGGGCTGCGCCGGCGGCGGCGGCTCCATTTCGGATTCGTGGAGGCGCCCGCGGTGAAATGGGCCATATCGGCGCGAATTTCTTTTTTTGTGAAACCGAACGAACGACAATCGAAAGTCGAACCGAATTAAAACGATCATGAGGAAAAGAAGGCACGACCTTGACGCGACGTGCGCGCGCTCGATACACGTTAAGGCTTTGCATAATTACGAAATGTGTAATTAATCTAAACGAGTAAAGGTATACTAATATTTAACTATCATTAAATTATAATCCAATTTAATTTAGTTTTCTATAATTAAACCAAACAGAATCCCCTAAATAGGAATAAAGTTTTTTTTTTTAAATTGCTCATATCTTTAATTAAATACAAATGTAATTTAATGAAAACGAAAACCATGTTGGCTCATTGACCAAGAGTGTTGCCTTCACACCAAAAGGCGCCGGGTGCGATCTTGCCCGGGCCAAGTGACGAATGACTTTTAATTAAAGTCATATCAAACCACTCGAGTACGTCAGCCCTAGATCTCGATTGTTGTCATCGCATTTAGCGGTCATGGTCGTTAGCGATTTATCAAAACCGACCCCCTCGAACTATAAGAAGTTTGTGGGAGGGTGTGCCTCAGCGGTTGAGTGATCAAAATCTGACACGACACAAATAAGATTAATGCTGTTGTCTTCTTGTTTTACTGTGACTTAAAGAAACACGAGACCACGTAATGTGTTAAATTGAAATTCCCTTGTAATGAAATAATTTTATAAGACACCGTATTGCCTGACGATATGAATAATAAATCTTAAGAGAAAGATAATATTAAGGCAAGATCAATCTTAAATTAAATTTAAAAATGGTATGTCAATACAAACAGTATAATATTGCATCATATACATATTCATAAATGGCCCTACCAAATAAGATAAAAATTAGACCATTAATAACATAAAATAACCACTTTCAATACTTGAGAACAAAGAATTTTTAATTACATCATACATGAAAAAATATTTTATTATGATTACAAACTGCCACTTGCGATTGGAGTATGAACCGTGATATAGATCTATATATGGAAAACGTTATTTTAAATTCGCGTTACAAAAACAAAAAAAAAATTTTCATAAATTCGGATATTTTTAAGAAAATTTGAGAATTTAAAAAAAAGTAAAATTTAGGACTTTGTGGGATCAATATATCACAAGTATCAGTATCGGCAATAAACAAAACAGACAAAAAATCATCGAGACTATTGATGAATAAAATATCTAAATACATAATAAAGTTTGTACAGAACGCTCTGGGTGCGAGTTGTATTAGCTCTTGTCAGGTGTTTACTTAAACGAAGCATGTATTTTTAGTTTTTCCAAACTATATATTTATCAGTGAATGGTAATTTGAAACAAGTCAACATAAAAAAAATTGCATAGGTAATTATGTTTATTGGATTGGTCAAAACAATCAAGAAAAAAAAACGAACTGGCGTACTTTAAATATAAACCATTATAGAAATCCACTATAAACCTTCCGGCTTCGGAAACCACGTGTAGTTTATTGAAAACGTACATACAAAGCAAATAAGCCTCAACTTCAAAAGCCTTATGGTAGCCATTGAAGAGTTCTACTATCTACTTCCTGATCTAATAATGGATCAGTTTGATTGTATCAAATTATTTTACTGTCATTGGTTACGTATCAAAACTGCAAATTATTCGGGAATCTGGAAACGGCTGATTACTAAGTAGCAAGATTCCACTGCATTCATAAACGTGTAAGTCAACTAAAGCCAATATAAAGCGTATAAAAGCGATATACTTTCCTATCCGTGATAAAAATTGGTACACGTTAAAGAAAAGCCTAGATAAATGGTTAATTTAAATGGAATTGAAAACATATATGTCAAGCATACTAACTGGGATAATGAAAAAAGTGAATTTAAACTGAATTTAGGATGGTTGCTGTGGTTTGGATTATTAAGACATATTTAGAAAAGTTGATCAAAGTTTGTGCAAAAGTAATGAAGAAAAAAAGTCATCAGATGAACCGGAAGACTTTGCCCATGAAAACAAAATATATTTTTCATCCGACATACTTTTGTCGAATTAAATCCAATCAGGATCCGATGATTTCAAAATAACAAACAATAAGTTTCAATTACACAACGGACCTTGATTGACACCAGACCAACATAGGGGTATTGTCATCAATCCAAAATATGATGAAAGACGTCGCCCGATTATATAGGTCCTTGGAGTTCACTTGAAATATAAACATAAAAAGGACAACCTCTTCGTTCTTTATTTTATTTTTATTTAATTTTGTGTATAAAAGAAATTATTTAAAATTTTTTGAGCACCCAATACGCGCCTTCAAGTTTTTTTAAAAAATTGTGCACGATATGTATTCATTTTTCATTGCACTATACCTTTAATGGTGAAGGATCGACTCGAACACTATCCACAGAGGTCATGTCCAGAAATATATATCCACGAATTTGACGCCCTACATCGTTTGGCTTGCCCACGCCTCTATGGATTCCAGAAGCTGGCTTGATGCATTCGTACGATTTTCAATTTTATTGCAATAATGTCGTATTAAGGTACTAATTTTATATTTTTCATGAAATATTTCTTTATGTACAATCATTGATCCATTATTAATTCTTATATTTTGATTAACAAATTAAGAAGTTCAAAAATATTTTTTAACTTATTATGGCATTTCGTTAATGTTCCGCCAAAGGAATTTGCAGGAGGCATTCAAAGTCTGTCAATTAAAACATTTTCTGGATTTAGTGTCCATAAGATTCTTATAAGAAACATCTTCTCTTTCTTCCACACAATTTATGGTACATTAAATGAGAGAAAGAGAAAATAGTTTAGACGCTCCGTGCATAATATATTTACTTTTTAAAAACTATCTCAGATTGTTAGAACTGTTTATGCGTACCAAATGTAATGTTAACAGCACGCAGCAAGATTTTTAATTACATACAAATTGTTCATTGAAATAAGAAAACGATCAACTACTGATTTCACCCATCGACTGCATTGTATCGGTATAACCATTTTACAAAATACAACAGCCTCATTTGTATGAATATTATTATTAGGTTCTTCGTGCCATGTTTTCTCACAGTACTCTAAGCTTTTCCTTTTATTTCCGTTCACGTTATCGCGCATTTCTAACGTTCGCGCTCGTGACTGTTACGAAGGAACCCCCTACTTAATAATCAATAAGGGAAAACACACCGTTATCGTCGACTCACCCGATTGCATAACGAACGATGAAAACTCGCGGCGCAGGGTCGAAATTAGGATGCGCGGACCGTACGCGCTCGGACGTAGCGTCGGCCGTGTCGCAAAGCCGCCGCGCCGACAGCCGGCGGGGGCGCGTCATGCGTTCGCCGACGCGGCCGCGTTGCCCAACCGCACGCCGATATAAGCCCGCCGTACCCCGGCGATGTTATAGTCGACGGACGAACTTGCCCTCCAGCGCACCCAGGCGAAGTCACGAAAGCAATATGGTTTGCCAGATTCGTTGTGAGTCCTGTTCGAAGAAAACTATTATTTTTTCGGTTTTTCTTTCACACAATTGACAAGATTCCTAGAGTTGCGCACCTGTAGGGCGGTGACACCATTACCGAGCCTATGCTCTATCCGATCTTTGAATGGCCCTATCTTTTGAGCCGTCGTACATGGATAGTTTAAATTTTCACAAAATATCTATTGTTGTGATGAATATCTTCACAAATAATGAAAGAACCGAAAGTAAAAAAAATAAATACGGCTCCACGTAAAATAAACCTGTTTTTTCAACGTTAAAAATGGTAACAGAACCATCAAACTTGGTGTGGTAATAAGGAAAATTCTAAAATAGAACAATAAATCAAAAAAAACAGAGAAAAAACAGAGAAATGTGAGTTGCGCGCGCGTTAAAGAACTCGAAAGTAATGAAAGGAACACATTTTTTTTTGTGTAATAAAAATAAATATATTGTGTAATTGTATGGAAACGTTAATGCGCGAGTCTGTCTTGTATCTGACTTTTTTATTTTCTTTTCTTTGTTATTAACTGAAAAATATAAAAAATGAATATGTTTCTGTTAGAGGGATAAATTTAGGACTATGATTAATTATCGGTGTATATTAGTAACTATATATGTAGTTATATACGAGACTTTTTACCTGGAATTTAATTATGAAATTAACGATTTTTTTATATGCCATTTTGATAAAATAAAGTTTATATTTCGTCCCACGCTACGGCCAAGGTACCTAAGAAGACCCCATGAGAATTCATCTTGTAATTTTGGTGATTAAAGTGTTCAAACAGATATAATATTTTTAAAAACAGTTTGATATATTCTCTTGCACCTCCTACATCAACCGCAATCAGTTTCTGAAAAAATATTTTCAATGTGCGGAGAATAGTCAATTATACGAATACCGAGGGCATATTCACTTGTACTGATTTTTATTATATCTTTAACGGTTTTAGTAGATTTAGTAAAGCTCATAATTTGTTTAATGGTCCCTCTATTTATTATCTATTTTTGTATGATAGACTTTCATAGCGCTTTGTAAAGTTAAAAAAAAAAGTATGATTTCTTGCATTGCAGCGATTTATACTATATTTACTGGTATAACTGCAATATTTAGCGCTTATCTACATAAATTTGAGTGCTCTGGAACACACTCTACTATATCACGAATTAAATTTTCTTTTAATTAAATAATACTGCAATAAACGCAGAGACAATTTAAATCCCAAATCGTATCGCTCTCTTTTCTCCGTATACAAGAATACCGTAAAGCTAATCAACGTCAATATAGATAATAATAATACCCTACATATGGAACTTTCACTTCTTCCAGGTGGTCATCGCTTTAACTCTAGCAGTGGCGCAAGCTAGCGTCCTGCCGGCGGCGCCCGCGGCGCTCTTGGCGCCCGCCGCCGTCCCCGCGGCGTACGCCGTCGCGCCCTACGCCAGCTCCTACTCCGCGCACGTCGTCAACCACGCCGTCGCCGCTCCCGTCGTGGCCCCCGCGCCCCTAGTCGCTCCCGCTCCTTTAGTCGCTGCTCCCGCGCCCGTATTACCCGCAGCTAGATATATCTCATCTCCTTTTTATTTCTAAGCGAATTTGGCGACCGAAATTACGTGACTGCTCAATTACATTTGTACTGATATATTAAATGACGTTACTTTATTGACTGTTTTTTGTTATCCTGTAACTAATTCGTACATCGGCTTGTCCTAAATGCTATCAAAAAAAAGGTCCCGCTAAAATCAAATACCACTCTACTTTTATACGATATAGTTGTATTCTTTTTTATACTTTACAACTATTCATCTGTCTCTTTTTAATGGCATACCGCTGCCACTTTTTTGTTTATGTTTCTTATAATTTCCCACTGAAAGAAAAATTACTTACAAACATTAATAAATTATGTCAAAATTTTCGAATGGAAAGATAGAAAAAGATGTAATTTCTATTACATTATCAAAATTTTCCATTTTGAAATATTTGAAATACCATACGATTTTAATTTGTTTCTTGTCAGACAAGTTATACATATATACTTTTTGAATTTTCGAGGGTCAGACGAGCATGCGAGCTACCAGAGAGTCATCGTCACCCATAGATACTCACAACACCAGAGGAGTTGCCAGTGCGTTGCCGGATTTTCGGGTAGTAGTAATAGTATATCTGATTGAAAGGAAATGAGCTAATGAAAAGAAAAGAGGGATTATGGAGAGGAAGTGGGCCACTGGAACTCTCACTTACGAAACAAAACATTGGAATTTGTTACTTCGCTTCTATATTCTCCGAGACTGAGACATCTCACCGATTAAACCGGCTCATTTTCGTACTGCAGCTAAGTCGAGCTCAGTATAGCTCTATCACATCTACCAGATTTATTGTTCATATTTACCCGAGAATGAATGCAAACAATAGCTGTGTAGCTATTTTTGTAAATGAGAAACTTTTTTTAACCATAGTCGAGGGGTAAACGAGCGGGCGCCATATCCTGGCAGGTGATAATTCAGAAATGTCTACTACCTGTTTTGGTTATGGCACAGTGCAGTGGTTACTACAAATTAGCAAATCTCACATTTGAACTCTTGAACGTCAACACAAACAAGCACTCAAAGTCGCAGGCAATTTTCCAAAGTCTCTCAAAACGGAGACAATATGGAAAGTGCTTGACCAACATCTTTGATACCTGCAGATTCACGATTCGCACTTGGATATGCTGTAAAAACTTGCCGAATTCAGGTTCAGGGACCTGGAGAATCCATGGATACTATACTAAAGACACGGATACTTTAATCCGATGCTTGCTACCTGTCGCTAAGCGTAATAGAATATTTACAGCGCAAGGAGTGGTAAAAACTGCTTAGCAAGCGAACGGTTTCTCCAAAAACTCATAAACTGACATAGAAATAAGCTTGGAATACTAAACCCAAATGTACATGTGATAAGCAACATTTGTTTGCAATAATTATGCAAGCGATTCCGGCCACGAACTCTGCGTCCCCATGTAGGTTATTCCCATCTATTTTAAAAAAAGTCCAGGAAATTCTTGCAGCAACTTGCCGTACTATTTTCAGCAATAATTTTTTCAAGCTCGGAAAGAATAAAAACGTAGATATTTACATTTTTCAAGTCAAATTATTGGGGTTCTCTTTCTTATTCGAAATTAAAAAAGTAACTAATCATTATATCACAAATATTTCGTCAAAACTATTTTTTGAAAGAAGCAACTAATTTAAACAAGGTTTATCTAACGAAACAAAATAAGTCTACCGCATAAAATGTAGTTTTCTTAGCCTTAAACAATTTCAATCTAATCTAATTTAACAATGATCGGTCGCAAAGTTTATTTCGAGTTTATTTTTTATTGCATATTCAAGAGGCAAACATGCTGGCGAGGCATCAGTCACTGTCGTCCAAGGACACTTGTAACCTGAGAGAAGTTGCCAGTGCGTTGGTGCCTTCTTTAGAGGGGATAGGAGATCTAATGAAGAAGAGATCGGGATGATGAAAGGAGTAAGGGGGAGTGAGCCACGAGAATTATTCTGAAAGAACACATATTGATAAGTTTTTAAGTAAATTTTTTAATTAATCTACGAGACTTACTACGTTCCGCGTAGATTTAAAAACTCGATATTTAAATACACATGCACATATACGCGAACGTGCATATAGAACACACATACACATTTACGAACATTTTTCCGAAAGTCGTTAGAAAAGCAAAACTCAAAACGCCAATATCTGAAGGAATCTTAAGTTAAGCAAATTGACTGATAACTAATTTTACGAAATTTTTCAATATTCTTAAAGGGAATTTAAAAATTAAAAAAGACGAGCAATAACGTTTACCATATTAGAAATGATAGAGCTTTCAAGTTTAACAGCTCACCTGACATACGCACTACTATATTATACAAACACAAGATGTAATATGATCTTAAATAGTTTGGAGTAAAATAATTGTTTTCTTATAATTTGATAAAATAAATTACCACGTCAAAGTGCTGATAAAAGCGGAATATCCGATACCGCGGATATAATTAATTCATTATAATCACAAATAAAATATAAGTTTCGCCTCGCCGAAATGATGCGATGAGGTACCACAGTTCGCTGAACGCTTAGACTGGCTAGTGGTTCCGTCATGTACTTGTTATTTTTATTTCATTATTATTATGTAATAATAGTTATTATTATTACAAAATATAAAATAAATAAAATATAACAATATAAATGAAATTGAAATAGCAAGCGCTAATTTAAAAAAATGAGAACAGTCGGTCGATACACACCTTCGATGTAGACTACGATCCGATTCGATCCTAGGCCTCTTTCAGAAGTATTTTCCTAACTTACGTAAAGACTGTGAGTTCAATGTTTTATAAAGAATAATATGTGAATTTTGTTTATTATATGTAGAGGGCATCTCTGAGATTAACTGAACCGAGTTTAAAAACTCTTTCATTAAAATAAAGCTATATGTATAAATTGAATAATATGTAAAATGTTTTTACACCACTTGGTATTCATAAGCATTTTTAGTGTCGAATTGCATATATTTTTAAAATGTGAGATACGATTTATTTCTGAATTATTTTTTGATAAGTAATCGTTTGTCATTTTTAGGGTTCCGTACCCAAAGGGTGCCAACGGAGACTCTATTGCTAAAATTCTGCGCTCCGTCCGTCTGTCTGTCAAAGAGCTGTATTTCCGAACCGTAATAGGCAGACTTGAAATTTTCACAAAGTAAATTAATATGTCCGCTAAACAACGAGTAATAAAAATAAAATTAAAAGGTGTCCCCATACATGAAACAGATTTTTTTGATTTTTTTTTTTTCTTGATCTTAATTTTTGTTTTTGTTTTTTATTAACTAGGTATGTATTAGTGGTAGATATTACGTAATGTTAAATATTGTACGGTTATGCGGAACCTTTCAAATGCGACGCATTAGTCCATTTTTTTTAAATTTTTAATCAAAGTACGTTATCCGTAGTAAAAAAGGAAATCGATGCGAAAACATTTTAGGACGACGATATTTATGGTGGGAAAAGGACGCTTTTCACGTCGTAAATATCGTCAAATTTGCACTACTGATCTTCAAATTAATGCGTTTGGGAGGACAGCCTTCTCGTGGGCTTTATACTGAATTCAATTGCGGTCGTGCTATCTTAATGAGTGAAATTCGCGAGGATCAGCCCTTAACTGCGTTTACTGAGAAAAAAAAGGTAACTAGTTTCAGACAGCTAATGAAACACTAAAAAAAAAAATATGTGTGCAGTTCACACGCAGCAGAACTAAAACATTCAGAAAATTAAATTGTGAGAGAACGATACGAATTCAGTATCAGGAATCGGATAATTATAGTTTGTTTATTTTAATATTGGCACCAAGCTCAAAGTTAATTTACATTTTATTATTCATATATAATAAAATATATTTCTTTCTCTCGCATTCTACCCCATTCCACGTTATTTTTTCGCAAGCTAAATTCTATAGATGTATATGTTTGACACTTTTTTTTTGTTGCATTTAGTTTCAAATGACAACAACTTTAAAGAAGTTATCACTTCAAAAACCAACGTATAACCTATAAGGTAATATGAGAGCAATTTATAGATTGTAACATATGAGACAAATGCAAAAATCTTTACTACAACATTTGCAAGTTAAAAAACTTTGTCTTCGCTGTATTACTTATGCGCTCACTATAGAACTTAAAGGTGTTCGTGTTGATTGATGCTAATGAATGTTGTTAAAAAACGATAACAGACGGACAAATGCCGTTTACAACATTTCGACATCAAACGAAACATGGATTTGTCACCACAGCATAAAAAAAAGACAATAGTCTAGCGAATGGATTTTCGAAGGAAACAGCAAACCAAGAAAATTGAAACGGGCGAGTGGCATCGGCAAAAAATTTAATTTTTGTTTCTCCCGTCGGGGTTCAATTTGCGAATGCTCAACCCTTGAAAACGAAGTTAGCACTAAGTTGTACACTACCATCCGTCTGCCTGGTGTTCTCGAAAAAGTTCTGGAGGGACGATCGAAAAGTCGCAGACTCTTGCATCGTGATAAACAGTTTCGCTGACCACAAGACAATATTATTTTTGGTTTTTAAAACATCAGCTCTTATTAAATTTGTGCGCTCAGCCTGAATCTTTCACTATATGTGTTTTTTTTTTATTTTTCCGCAAATCAAAGATTGTATAAAAAGTTTAGCATTTACAGAGTTACAAAAGGATATGACAGTCTTAAAACAATACATGAAACGCACCCTCAGATCAGTGGTCACTAAATGTTTTGAAATATGATTCGAAACATGTAATGAGTTTAAAATGTAAAAATTAATCTATCGCATAGCAATAAATGCATTACTTTACTTATTTACTGTTTTGTGTATGAGTTGTGCAAAATATTCAGAGATCACAACGTACAGGCTGTATTTTATTTTCGTCTGCCAAGATCCATCGCAATCTATATATCCAGACTTTTGTTAATATTAGTGTGATGCGATAGATAATTTTAGTTAAAGAATTATGAGACCATATGCAAACGTGTATGCATACGTACATAACTACGAGCATATATTAATTATTACGTGTACATAAATGAAGAACGCGATGTAGAGTAGTAACATTACCCATTATATACTGATGAAGGTAATAGATGTATAATCTATGCGACGAATGATTGCAATCAAAAGCAAAGCCAGGAATGCAATGAAGGGCGAGACCCGAATCGTAAGTAATTCGGAGCGGCATATCGATTGGAATCAATAACAAGACATGGGGATCTTAATTGTAGTCGCTGGCGAAGACGCAGGCAGAAGCTAATACATTAGAATTTACTTCGACAAATTTATATAAATAGCATTATTTTTTTAACGTACTCTCTTAATTTAATACTGCAAACTAAGTTTAACGGACGATCGGTGAATCGACTTCGATTATTAAACAGAGTGTCATCGAGAGTCCGACGATGAAAAGTTTAGACTTTTCACCATGCAAGAGTCATGAACTTCGGGTAAGATTTGCGACCTGCGATAAGGCATGCCAACGTGACCTTCATTTGCATGCCTTATTTTAGGTCGTGAACTAGTAGCTTTTTGACGATAAGGGCCATACCTACTCATCCTGTTCCCTTCTCGGCGAAGCCGCTTCCTCTGCAATGAAACATTAAATGGTTTTGACGTATACGATAACAAAATACGAAAAGTTTTAATCATTGAAAAGAAGGAAAGTCGATACAATAAAGCGTAATTAAATAAGTAGACTACACAAAATAAAACGTATGGACAAAATCGGGATTTCTGGTGACAGTTGTTCAAACATACAGCCACGATCATCGACAACGCACAAACAAAGCTGTCAGCAGTTGTCGATATCAACTGAAACTAAAATCGTAGAGCAAGTGACTAGTAACAAATCTTAGTACAAGACTGTAGTCGTCAAGTAGATCCCAATAACGACATGTGATAAACTGCGGCGATCGGGTACGATTAGGGGCAGCCGACTAACAAAGTCACTGACCGCCCTCGTTAGTGCGGCCGTGTCCGACCTGCACAATTTTCTTCTAAGGAGAAATAAATTTATATTATCTAGACTATAACTTAAAGCGCTATACGACGACCGAACAGTCTTGATATTTTTAAATATGATCATCCTTATTACTGCCAGTACATTTATTATTCTACACCTGCTCAGAGAGTGTATTTACATTACTTAAAAACGCGGAGCAGAACAAGGGAAAAACTAATAAAAATCCATTTCTGGCGCTAATCGGCCAAAATATCACATAAAAAACAATATTCAACGTCCTTTTTTGGTCTTTAAATTCTGAATTAGGTCAAATTGCCAAATGAATTGCCAATGTCGTGTCGAACGAAGCCTTATTTATTTATAAGTGGATTTGGGTGGATTCATTGGGTCTAGATTAAAAAAAATGAAAGTTTCATTTAAACGCGGGTTTATTGTTGCAAAATTTTTAAAGTGGACTCATATAAATAAAAAATTCAATCAGATAATTAACTTAAGTCTTTCTTATAAGTATAATATAAAGCACAATGTAGCTCTTTCAAGAGAAAACACGATTCTCAATCTCTGTAGTAGTGTGAGATCTTCGCCTGCAGGTCGGACTTCAAATTGCACCCTTGTTAATAGTTCACTTTTTACTTTGTTGAACTGTATACTATTTTAACTTATTATTAAAAAAAATAAAAATGGTGAATTCTTGCTTTCATTCCGATTTTCCAAAGTGAATTTTTTTTTGCTATGTCGACGTTGTGAAATCCTAGGAAGCTACTCTAACAGTTTGATGATATCTGTTTGTAGCGATGAAAGATTTATGTATGTGCATGTGCATGCACATGTGCGAAAGTTAGAAAATTATTGGTTAATATTCGTACTTAAATATTAATACTAACTTAACCAATATTTTTGTTTCACATTTAAAGTTAAATCAAACTTTAGCGTTTAGAAAAATTTAGAAAAACACTTGAGTATACGATATAACAAAATCAAATCTTATACCTAACGTATGAAAAGACTATAGATAAATGTTGTTCTTTTATTCTTCGTATAGAATGAGGCACTTTAAAGTATGCATACAAAAATAATGTATTAAGATATTGAAATTTTTGTAAAGGTAAGAGCTTGATGTTTTATTATATAACGGTGTGTGATCACGACTTCTCGCCATTGTGAATATAACCTTGATCGAAGTTTTTATATTTATTAAAGTCACGATCCTACTCCCGATCTGGATCTTGGCCGAGTTGTTGGATTAATATAACTTGTGGGGAATTAAATGCAACCAAACAATAACAGAATGTATTATGTTTGCCATGAAAGTCAAGCACAAGCCAACAGTGAAAATGAAAAGCATTATACAAGCAAATAGTCAGGTATCTCGAGATAATGCTTGATGAAAGATTTTCAATGAATGCTCATATCATGAATGTACTCAAAAACGTAAAGCGGTGCGTCGCATGCTCGACCCCGTAATAAAGTACTACTCCACAGCGGATATTATAATCAAGCTATTGGTTATAAAAAATATCTTCTAGTTCTACTTTAAATACTAGTTTACATAGTCTTAAACAAGTCTAGTTCAGCTACCGATTACGATGTCGTCCAAATGCTACCTAGGATAAGTAAGGCAAACATGCTGAATATTGAAAGAGTATACCATTTTGTACTCAAACAGGCAGCAAGCTTCTTTTTTCGTATCCACAGATATGCTTTAGCACATACTAGACGAGAACGAATTCCATCTACTTCCTTTTGACCTGCCCTGTGAGCTCTTCGACAGGCTCAAGGTTAAAATTGTAGAAGATCTAAAAATCGCAGGTCCAGAATATCGTCGGTACGGACAATATAACCTCATGCGCATTTCCACACGAATGGGGCAAATACAACGCATTTCCCATATGTAGCAAAAAAAGCTTTATCAAAACAATTGATCACTAATAGAAGAGTCTTCCTCTAATTTTAAGCATAGTATAGGGATTTTGAGCCTATATGCTTTGCAAACAATTCAGTAGACTCACACCGAACTTGCACATGTAATTATATATTTAAGATTGCAACGCTGGTCAATTACCGCACGTTTGTATATGTTAAAACACCCCGTCACTGGGATGTGAACTACGAAACAATAAGAAGCTATAAATAAAAGCATTTTATTCTATCCTATTGTCCCTTTTCATCACCCTCGCATTATACACCTCCCTTTCATTCCGCCCGTTTCACTTTCAATTAAATCTCTTTCCCCCCACTCTCCCCAACTTGATGTTAACCTAACACTACCTAAAGAATTCTGAATAGACCGAAACAGGCAAAAATCAGAGGGTACAAGGCCAGGGCCATATAGTGGGAGCATTAACACTTCTCAACCATACTCTTTTAATATTTGCTGAGTGGCTAAACATGTGTATCGTCTGGCTTCATCATGGTGAAAAACCACACCCTTTCTGTTGATCAATTTCGGCCGTTTTTTTCTCTAATTCGTGCTTGAGTGTCATCACCTATTGTAGAGATCTGTATTATAGGTTTTCCCAACGGTAAAAGCTCACAATAAATAATGCCCTTCCAATCCCACCACACACAAAACATTAATTTATTGCGAATTAATTCATAATATCCCATAGAAATTTGCCTTTTAACTATGATCTTTTGCACGTTCCTGTCGTGGGTTATCCATTTTTTCATCACCAGTGATGTCTTTTTAAAAACGATTCGTTCTCATTAAATTTCAATAGAGAATCGCAAATAAGTAGACGATTCATGAGGTTTCTTTCAGTAAGCTCGTGTGGAACCCAAGTATCGAGCCTGTTTTGTATATCTGACTTGTTTCAAGTTAGTCGTAACTGTTTTGTAGTCAAACCCAAGCTCTTCAGCTATATGGCAAGAAGTAATGTGTCAATCTTGCTCTAGTTTTTTCTAAAATGGCATCAACTTTGTACGTAAGAGGTCAGCCCGAGCGAGGTCTATTTTGACACCAAAATCAAAGGACTGAAAACACTTGAACTAGTTTTGTGCTACTCTTACCGACGCTTTATTATCTCATGACTATTAACTTATTGAGACTAGACCACTAGTCGAGTCTTGTCTGTTTCAAATAACAATTTGATGTGTTCGCGGCGCTTGAGTTAATTTCACTTTTAATTACTGTTTTGTTGTTGTTGTTTATCTTCTTGTCAGTATTTATGTATAGTTTTAAAATTTAGTCTCGAAACTATTCGGTTGTAGTAAAATACATTACACATCAAGATCATGTGCTGATATTACCACCTGGAGCAGAACTACATATTCACTGTCACTAGTACACTCAACCTAATTGACACATAGTATAATGTTAATATTCTTTTTATTTATTTAATAAAATTTTGTTTAGTATTGTATATATTTTACTATCATATCAATATTATCAAAACAGGTATTTATGAATTATTTCGATTCCTCTCTGTCTCCATTGTTTCTAAAATTTGATTAACATGCAAACGCACCATTTTAATTTCTTCTAATTAACTACAACCTTATGCTTCACATGCAATAAGATTTTTATGAAAAAAAAATAAATATACGTATTAAATATAAAGTATTAAATACGTAATACCGTCAAACAAATATATCATTAGTCACAAATTGCTAGAAAATTATTCTTCCTCTGTCTGATGTCCAATGTAAGAGTTGAATTTAATTTTAGATAAAACCTCATATGTCATTACTCAAATGAGCTAGATACAAAATATACTTATGTATAGAAAATTATTATGTTAATATAAGATTGTAATGTAGATTTATCAGAACTCTCATAAGTATATAAAACACTTTCAAAGTGTGTGATACGACTAAAGACCCTTATAAAATCCTTCAGTTCTGCTCTGGGACCAGCCATTAAAAAACAGGCGTAATGATCACCATCAGTATCATAATATCAATATCATAATCATCATCAGTAACTGTCTATACATGAATAGAATAACACAAAAGTAGCCGCCATGTTCTTTAATACAATTCAGCATTTACATCAGTGTGTTCTCTTGCGGGTCGTCAAATCAAACCCATCTTAATGAATTGATTGCAAAAAAATATATTCGTTTTCATTTCGTCTACAAGTGTAATCGTAATGTAAACCTAATTTATGGGAGAGAAACGATTAACTGATTCATTCATCACGAGATCTCCGAAACTATGGCCCTACTAAGCTTCTCAAAATACCCTTTTGAAAGAGAAGAGGGGTTAAAGTTTGTATGTAAGGTTTTTATGTAACAAAGCACGACCATGATTTTTTTTTACAAATATCGTTTTTAAAAAATAATAGGGCAAGTCTTTTACGATTTGGGGAGGAAGGGATAGGATTGTATAATATTTGAAAATTAAATCATATTTTGTTCATCTCCTTTGCGTGCCGTAATTTGGAGTATAAAATCCTTATTTTAGTGTTTAAACGTACGAGCATTCAGAAAAGTTTCGAAAAGAAACAAACATTTGTCTTCGACTTAGTCCGTGTATTTGTACTGTCGAACGGAACTACTGAACCGATCCTACGATTTTTATTTTCAGTAATAGAAAACTCAACCATTTATACAATATTAACTATAATCTATTTTGATGCTAGAAATTGCCCTGGTTTCATCCATATAGAAATTATGACTGGTTATTTAATCGTAATTAAAATTGGGATGAGAAATTGAATCGAGAGTCAAAACCAGGATCAAAATTGAAAACGGAAAAGATATTCAAACCGACTGAACGTGAGACCAGGGTCAAAGTCAAAATCCGACTGAATCTCAGTGAGGCGCGGTACCGACATCAGAACTGAGAGCAGGATCTGGATCAACATAAAAGATAAAGAAATACAGTCTATGCCCACGTGAGCAAAGCCACAGACGAAACCTAATATAAGAAAAAAAGCTTAAGTTTAAATAGTGAACTTTTTATAAATCTAGTCAAACTGATATCTTATATTTCTGTACAGCCTGTACAGTACCTTTGCTAGATATCGTTTGACCTAGAGTCGGACCTAGGGTAGGGTTAGCGGATTTGGCTAGGTACCGGTGTCCTGACAACTATATAAAAGCGTGGCGAGCCCACATCTATCTACACATTCGCTTATCAGTCTCTTCAAGACGGCACAAATCTTCAATATGTATAAACTGGTAAGAAATATTTTTTTATAATATCCAGTTATTTTGAAACTCGGAATAAAATTATTAAGCGATAGAACTTTTCTTATAGAAGCTTGTATTACACAGAATAGTTTTTCACTTATAAGTTACATAGGTATAAAATGTTCTACAATAAATATTGTGCCCAATACGAATGTGGCACAATTCGATAAAATATTTCAAAATCTATGGGTAAATTGTGTATTTATTATATAATGTATCTATTAAAATTAACATATTCTATTTTTCTTCTCCGAGAACATTAGAATTTCGTAGAGGTGGTAATATTTTCGTACATTCTAGCCTTTATAATAATAGGCTGATTAAATACGTATTAGACCGCTTCGGTGTTTACGATACAAATCGCATTTTTTAACTTGTATTTTACGAGTTGACTGGTACTGCGTGTCTTTGAAATCAAGATGACACATAGATATTCGACTTACACATTATAAGTGGATAATTCTCTGTTATTTCACTAAGAAATCTCCATCCAGCCCCTTAAGGGTTTTGGCATCACCTTCAAAGGAACAGCACCAACAAACGAGTGCCAGACCATTTCCTAGTTATTACTCGACCGTGACGAAAGCTAAATGCGCATGTCATTCGTATATCTGTACTTTAACGAAAATCCGAATTATTTAACGAATATCAATCAATCTACTATATATTCAATTGATTATATCGTCCACGTTACATACATAGATTCTGTATATCAAAAAATTGTGTCGTTATGGCCGTAGCATGTCATAAAGTTATAGAGTAAAATATATAAATCATCCGGATTTATTATATTTGGCGTGAGCTGGCCATTTCAAAAATTTACAGCACGTATGTGGTGGCCACAAAGTATCGTGTTATAGATTATAGACTAATATTAGTACAAAAGTATTCTTTCCTCGCTTTGTCTTTTGTTCCTTCGCGTTTAAAAATTTTTTTCAATAAATACACTCGAAAAATCAATACTTCATAAAATTCATGTAGGAAATAAGTTTCACATCCAACTACGGCAAATTTACTAAGGAAGGTTATGATTTTTATAATCTTTGTCAATATGTACGTCGATTTATGTTTTTGTAACTTCTCAACCACATTGTAATGATTTTCGTTATCTGTTATTGTTGCTCGTATTATAAATTATATACAGTAGAATCTCGATAACTAGAATGTCAAGAAAAATGCAAAAAAATTCGAGTTAACGAGTTTTCGACTTAACAAGAACTTCGAGATACATATGACTTAACTGCTGAAATTTCGACTTACGAAGTAAACTGTACATTAAAAGAAATCAAACATAACAGAACAAACATAACGTTCACAGCTGTGTTACTTAGAAATTTTCATGAATGTATTCATTCATTGCACGTGTACAAGACAACAAAATAGATTAGAAGCCCGAACCCGAACATTCATTTTGGAATTTATTGCTATTATTTCGGGGAATTCCGAGTAAGACGTCATTATAATTTACCACCTACGACTTACGGAGTTTCCTTTTTGAAATTCGAGCTATAGAGTATAAATATGTATTATCAATACTTCGTAGGGGAATAACATTTTATTCGAGTTACAAAGTCTAAATAATTCGAGATACCGCGTATTTAGGGGTACATCGGAAGGGAATGGCAATTTTTTTTGACTTACTGAGGATTTCGACTTAACGAGGTTCGTGTTATTGGGATTCCACTGTAATATCATGTTAAATCGAATTTAAAAACCATCAGATTAATTAAATACAAAACAATAAAAACGTTTACGTAATATCATGAATAGAGTTCCATCAAATAGATCCTTCACAACCTTTATGAAGTTTTTTTAACTATTCGGCACTTCTTACCCTAGTTAACTTTATTATAATTAGTTATAAAGTAATCTTATTACTATCAATCTTATTATTTAATGACCGAACTCATGTCGGCAACCTTGATATTTATCATGCACAAGAGCATCATGAATCACAAAATAAAAGTAATATAATTGAAATACGTATATTTAAAATAAAAACAGAAAAGTGTGAGTTTAACTCGCAAGGAGAGAATTCCGTACGATAAATATATTATCCATAATGTTATTTATTAAATCTGACCCAAATTTGATTGTGGTAATTAAAACAACTGCAAACCAAGTTTGTAAGCAAAATATTAAGAGATTTACAATATCTTTTTTAAACCATGGTCTCGTTATAGGTTTTTCTATAATCTATAAGTATTTCATTTGTTTTTAACTCAATAACCAATTTATTTTAAAATTATTAAAAAATATATACGTATTTAAAACCGTTACAAAAAGCAATTTTTTTTTGATATGTCACACGATACAGTATTTGCTCCCCAAAAAGAGAACGTGAACTAACCATATTCAATATTCATTTATTTACGTTAGATATCCGTATTTAGGTGGCTGAAATTCATATGTTTATAAAGTGTACTGACTTTTCTACTACATCGGTCCAGTAGATTTGGAGCAAATTAGCTATAAACAGACGGACAGAGAGAACCCGCGACCAGTCCTATGATTCCGTTTTTATATTTCATTATTGAGAACGGATTTCTAAAAATAAAATCCTGTTACGGTTCAAACAAAAGCAAATCATTATACTTCACTAATCTGCTAATCATTTCCTAATTCTTTTTTTTGTGATTTATATGTCTGCGATCACGCTCGCGAGGATATGAAATGCATTCCTCCATCTATCCATATTAAATAAAATCGTACACGAGCCGTGCCTTTACATTAAATATTTTTTTCCGAAAGGCAATTTATGCATTTACATTTTTTTATGCACGTTGTACTTACGTCAGCGAGCCCAATAATTATAGATTTATTTTCTGTTCATTTGTGTGTTTTCGCAAGCTATATCGGAAAAAGTTAAAACTATTTGAATGCATTATCGTTGATGTGTTTTCATAAGCTTTCCATAACGTTTAATGGTTGTTTTATTCCAACTGGTTAACAAAAAAATGGAATCTTAATTTATTTGTATGCAATTACCATTGATATTTTTATTGAAATATCAATGATATCTATCAATAAACTTACATATATTTATTTTTAAAGACTAGCTAATGTTCAGGATTAACTGGAAAAATTAAAAAAAAAACTGGACAAAAGCATGTCGGAGCATATTCATTATAAGGTTTTAAAGCCATTATTACAAAGAAATGTACTACAGATGAAAAAGTTACACTTTTTCCATGTTTCCAGCACAGAATAGTTAAAAGCACTTTAATCGCCTGGAAAAACAAGTAGGTATGTCGACTATCACTATTAAACCAGTGTAAACTAAAATGCATCAGCAAGTGAACTCATGTCCTCGGTATCTTGTATAAGTAGAGAAAAATAATGATACAGATACGTGACAAATTACACGATAACAGGCAAACAACGACGTAACGACAACGTAACAGTTGAGTCTCATCCGGTAACTTCGCGACGAAATTACAATAAAGCGTGGATTAAACCATTGGCTATGCATAGGCCCTTCGCCCGTACATAATAAGTTTGTTCGTTAGGCAACTGCAGTAGCTAATACAATAACTGATATAACCTAACAATGGCTGTTGACGCGGCCGCCTACGTTTACATCATTAAAGATTTAACGTAACAGATCCTGAAAGGCTGCTTTTGATTTGAATAAGTTTATATTACTAAACAATTGATAATGTCAGGAATATTTTAATTTTTGAAGTACCTACTTTACATACAAAACGAAATGAAAAATATGCCATTAGCCTCTGAGGTAATGCAGATCGCACTAAAGTCAATGTGTAAATGTGTAAATTGGGGTGTTGTATTCCATCTGTACTAAGTACAATGAAACTTGCGAATTGCAATAGAGAGAATTCAAAAAATGAATTAATGCATTGAACTAGAAACCAAAGTTTTCCTTTGGTAGATGAGCTTCGTAGTTTTTATAAATACACTTATTTTGTACCTGAAATTTATCCGTGAAAAATATTCTTTATGACATCGTTGTCATTGAACTTCTTTTCTTAAGGTAGCTGAAACTTTGAGACAAATTAAGAAAATGCATTTAACGAAGTGAAGCGGTGTCATTGGACACTGAACTTAACTTATTCTGAAATAATTTCACCGATATAAAAAAAAGTGAGTATACGTCTTAATTAGTGAGCGCGTGTGTACATTAATTTTAATAGTTTACTTAATGGGCACAAAATATTGCAAATTATGTGCTTATGTATGTAAAGCTTTGTTATTTTTTACTTCTCGCTACAAAAATTAGCAATTTACTGTTTTCAGTTCGATTTTCAAAAATTGAATTGTCTTCAGCTCTTGGCATGTGTGGAAAGGAGTGTTAGAAAATTAATTTAGTATTTTCTGAAAATTTGAAATGGTTTGGCCTCGTAGATTTCTAGGAATTTTCATCGTTTCATTCAAAAAGTTCCATCGGTTGCCGTAAACCGCATCGAAATCGATTAATTCGTAAAAAGATATCGTTGGATGAAAATGTTTCAAACAAGAATATCTTTTATACTATTACACTGCAAATATTATTATAGCCTTTTTCTTAAATAGAAATGTCGATTATTTCAAATTGTATCAAAAACGGTTATTTGGTTTGAGAGATGTTATTGACGAAAAATTTTGCAAAAAAAAAGAAGTGTTTTTTTCAACTTTCTACTTAATTTTCGGTCATATTTTCCTACTTAAAAACTGCATCTAGTCTGCATCTGCCGCAAAGCGGAGCAAAATCTCGTATTCGAAAAATATTATTGTTAGAAAATTGAAAATTAGTGTTTTTTGAATTCGAAGAACTCAAAACGTATTAAAACTAGTTTCTCAATTAGGTTAGGATAGGTCAAGTTAGGTTAGGTTCAATAATTTACTGCCAGGTATATTTTTGAAGATTTTGAGATCGAAAGTAACAGTAAACTTTAGGAATGGGCTGAAGACTCAACCATCCTTCGAATTTTCGAGCTTGAAAAGCTCAAATCTTCATAGACAACTTTTTGAACTCGAAGAGCTTACAACATATCGATAAATATATAAGCGGGAATTTATAGGGATGGCTTGCAGGGTCAGTCGTTTTTCAGACATTCAAATTTGAATTTTTGAGTGTTATTATTATAGTTATTATTTTCCCGAGCTGATGCTACTACCACATACAATAATTAGTGATAATTCTCTTAACACCTTTGTAATAAAGACCTAGATCACAGCTGTGACATATGTACGAACAGGCGGAGGAGCAGATATCATTACTTTAGTAATAAGATTAGATTTTTTGCCTTTTGAGTGCCCTGTCATTTCAAATTGCTTCTTCAATTACCTTTTTAAAGGAAAGGTACCATTTTACAAGTGTTATTTTATTTTTATATTATACTAACTTTCGCTCGCAACTCCGCCCGCATGGATATAGAATAATTTGCTATATCTTTTATATTGACTGATGACGCTGTCCACAATGATCTCGGTCCTGGTCTTGCTCTCGTTTCAATCTCCAAAGTTCTAATAATAAGAGGAGAGTATGATATAATTTTAAAACGTACAGACACAAAATTTTAAAAATAATTTTCTATGTTCAGCTATGATTTCCAGTTTAACGGAGTTATGCACATGACTCTACTTCTTAGCAGTGTATCAAGACGGAAAATACCCTATTTTTTTATTGAAAGACCTCCCAACCTGCCTAACCTATGATGCCCGTGAAAATAGCATTCAATTTCGCGCAGTAGATTTTGCGTGATGTTCGAACAATCAAACGTACAGACAGAAAAACATAAATTATTGTTTTGGATTCTATCAGATCAAAGACTTCCCATGTTGGATTTTCATGAATATTTCTCGATTACGGATATCGGTCAGTTACAGTTTTATCACAGGTACAGATTTGATTTTGTAATCATTTTGTGGTTTCTTTCTTGTTGTACTAACTATATTCACGCCATTTACTCAATAATAAAGTTCAACAAGTATTGAACATTGAATGCGAATATTAAGTGGCTGTAGAACAGGTGCGAATGGCAACGACCTTCCAAGGTTATTTCGCTTCTACCGGAAAGCGATTGGCCAGTTTTTATATGACCTATCTGGTTCAATTAAAGCCATTTTTTTGCGTTTTTCAATAGATAACATAAATAACTACTGTCCACTTGGCAATATTCTTAAAATAGTTTTATTTTATCTGAAGTAGCACCCTTTTTTGTTCCGATGTTAATGTATTTGTTTCACTTAAAGCTTTCAGATTTCCTTGTTATAAAACCAACCAAATTCTGATGCTCTCAATACATTTGAAAAACTTATATTTGAACTGGTCTAAAATCATCCGATATAATTTATTATTGTTTATCTCATTGTTGATGCAGAAGAGGTATTTCCATTATCCAAATTGGTAATTAAGCAATCATCTATTGGGCAAAATTTCTCTTTCGTTAGTTACCAGTATACATAAAAGATTTTTTTTGGTGGTCTAATTAGCTTTCTTCTATGACTTCGCTTGCGTGAGGACAGAATAATTGACTGTATCTGCGTTACCGCATTAGCTACTGCGTTGAAGGGAATGTGCATAACCCATGGTTTAATCCACGCATTATTGTAATTTTTTTCACAAAATTACCGAATGAGACTCAACTGTTACGTTGTCGTTACATCCTTGCTTGCCTGTTATCGTGTAATTTGTCTCATATCTATATCATTATTTTTCTCTACTTAGACAAGGTATCGAGGTTTGTAGGGTTGGTTACGAGTTCACTTATGTAGATTCGTCCCATGAAAACATTTAATTCACTATAATAAAGAAAAAAACACTATTTGTGAACTACACCAATTAGATTACTAGCTCAATTCTGATTAGCTAGTATTTTTAATTGGTTAGTATATTTGATTGATGTATTGCTAGTGGAGTGTTTCCGAACATAACCATTTATTACTATTAACTTGTTTAATATTTGGCTTATAATGATATTTATGATCTGACTAACCTTAGGGATAAATCAGATCCCGTAAATTTTTAATGAACCTCAATACTCCCAGCGTTTAGCAAAATATGAAAAAACAATAATTCAGACCCAACTACTTCCGCATTTCAATTCCAATTAATTGCTTCATAATCAAAAAATTGTATTTCTAGTGTGTAGAGCTTGGAAGGCTCTTCATGACATCATAGTGGATTTTTTTGATCTACCTGAGGCATTTGATTGTGTTAGTTACGAAACTCTAATACGAAAAGTATTGCGGCATTCCATACAATTCACAACAAATTTTGTCATACATAAAAACAGAACTCAAATAGTGAATGTGAATGGGTTTAAACCTTCTGTATGTTCAGTAATAAGGCGAATTCCTCACGAATGTATTTTGGAAGCTTTTTCTTTCTTTAATTTACATAAACGATTTGACACATTTGACAAAAGAATTGAATAAGCGTGTATTGTTTGCAGATAATACTTTCTTGCATTTCAACATTGACAAAAAAAATTAAGCTTTTGATAAAGTAAACGTGCTCTTGCTCAAATCTTGAACTGTTTTACTGTAAATAGTTTATTGCTGAATAATTACGACAATTATTCAGCAATAATATATATAATATATTATTGCTGAATAATTGTCGTAATTATTCTAATATATAATAATCTAATCTAATATCTAATATATATAATATATATAATAATAATTCACAAATACGACAATTTTTGTAAAATTATGGTTAACAGGAATAGGGAAAACAAATAAAATTTTACGCGTCTATTGTGTGTCCTCAGCATGCACATTCGTGCAACTGGAACATTTTTAATATTAAATAGCTGTACTGACTGCACGCGCGGTTTCTCTGTTCTAATGAATTTGATCATTCTTTATAGTATAAGAGACAGACACTAATTCTGTTGTTAAACCGTGTATTAGCCAAATATTAAAAATGATTATAAATCAAATTATTTAAATATTTTTTAATCACCTTGTCTAATTAGGGTTTTTTCTATCTCGTTCTCAGCAATTTATTCTGCAATTGTTTCTCTTTATCCAATAGTATCATACTATACGAATTTTCAGGACTTTGTCGTTCTAATACACGGTTTAACAACTGAATTAGTGTCTGGCAAATTAATTTTAGGTCTTTTCATACTTAAACAACATAATATTAAAATTACAGGCAAACTGAAATACTTTGAATTTTTAATTCAAAAAAAATAAATCAAAATTGGCGTCTGGCTTATTGTTAGCAATGACAAAAAATGTCTGGCAATAAGAGATGGATGTTTGTTAAGCTTATCTAAAGTTAAAATATTAAAAATGAACCTTCTTAAAATGATTTTAAAAGTTAGTATCATTACCTGTACAGATAGGATGCGCACAGGTAAACGCAACCGCCACCGCCGGCCAGACAGCCCAGACCCTAACCCAAAGAGCAAGAGAGACGACATATCAATAAATCAGCTGACCTGAAATTCTTGTTTTCCCGACGTTGCTAGCTCTTATACCATTACTCAATAGATACCTATAAGAGATACCTCCATATATTACAATTAACATATTACAAGTATGTATTGACCTCGTACTATGACAGAATAAAGAGTGACCCTAATAAACCTTAAAGGATGCAAATGGGATCTTATCAATCGGTTAACATATTAAGGTTCGTATTAAATTTCGTGCACATGACGCTATTATAATATAATTTCTGTAGCAATTGTACGACAGAATATTCTGTTACATCACCTCACAATTTTTATAAATATATATTTTTTTTTATTAATGCAATTCTTTATTAGCACACATATCGATTGCGTTGCACGTCAATAAACAGCTTGAGTAAACCGAACAGGTGGTGTTCGCCGCGCTGCTGGCCGTGGTCGCCGCTGCGCCCGGCTTCCTCGGGCCCTACGCGGCGCCGGTGGGCCGCGCCGCTGTACGGCCACGGCGTGGTGAGCGCGCCCGTGGTCAGCGCGCCCGTGGTCAGCGCGCCCGTGGTCAGCGCGCCCTACGTCAGCGCGCCCTACGTCAAGGCTGCCCTGCCTGTTGCGACATCGTATGCTAACACTGTCAAGGTAAAGAATAACAATTTTTATAGTGATCGTCAAGTAAATAAATTAGGGTTTCATAGGACGTAGTCCTAGTCGAATATTAAAACAGTTATGTCCCAGTACGGAAATTTGAAAGTAAGCTATATTTTACCTTTTGACTTTCTATAAAAAAAAATCTTACTAAGCTTACGCTGTCTGTCTATCTGTCTGTTTCACCTTTAAGAGGTTATAGTATCTTAGGACAGATATATTAATAACTAAATGGAAACTAAAAGTGAAAATTTAAACAGAGGTGTCGTGACGTGTTTGCAAGAAATACTTTTTTTTTTAAATGTGTTTGCTTTTTCGTAAAAGTGTTCATACATGCGAGTATCAAACTTGGTTTGATTGCAATGCAAACTCTAAAATAAATAAATAACAAATAATAAAATCAGCCAATCGCGTCAAGGATCCCAAAGTGATTGCAAAAATGTGCATTGTTTTTTTATCAATATATATCACGAATGTAACGTGTGGTGCGCAAGTCCGGTTTTCAATTAGTTGCTTATTGTTTATTTTTTATAGCATTTTAAAGAACAAACGAGCATGCGAGACCAGAGAGTAGGTAATCATTACTACCCATGGACACTCGCAATACCAGAGGAGTCACCAATTCGTTACCGATCTCTTGTCGTGTGAATGGGATATCTGATGAAGGAAAGAGTGAACGATAAAAAAGGAAGTGAGATAATTAGTTTAATTAAAAAGATGTTTAAAATGTATGAAATTGTTCTGCATCGAACGTGCACGTTAAATTCATTCTTTGAAAAATTTTTAATGAACAAAAATACTTTTCAATAAACAAAATATGTTATACTTTCTTTTTTAACCAGATTGCGTCTCCGATAGCGGTAGCAGCGCCCGCGTCCTACGTGGCAGCACCGGCAGCAGTGCATGCTCCCTTGTACGCATCACCCCTGGCTCACGCCTGGTGAGCTTAGCTGCCACCAGTGTCGCCACTACCAGCCGAGGTCACAAAACACCAACGGTCGGGTCTCCTGCATCTGTTAAGACCTCAATTAATAAAGCAACACTCAAGTTGATTATTTATTTCCGAAAAATTTTATTTATTAATTTAACGTGACAGATTGAAGCAACTGGAAATGTTGCTATCAGCTGGTTGACAGTTGCATCTGCGTGTAACTGTCGTTGCAACTCTTAATAAAACTGCATTAAAATAATATCTGTTTGATTTTATACTTTCTCTATTTCCTACACCAGACAAACATAGTTGATGCAATTTATTTATGTTGATACGATGTCGAATCGTAGTCTAGTCAGCGTCAAATTCATTTTTATTATCATGCTGAACGCATAAAACGAAGAAGAAACGACTACATTTCGTGCTCACGAGAATGCCTCACGAACATTAAATGACTACTGTGGTCAATGATTTTGACGATCGATTGATCAACTTTCTGTCGAATACGCGAAATGAACTATTTGATTCGATTCTCGATTTTGATGCAGAACCACAAATTACTTAGCAATTCGCTTAACAGATGAACGCGAACTTTAACACGTATAATAGTTAAACCAACTTACAGTCGTGATAGCAAAATGTTTGAATAGATATTATATTTTAAATAATAAAATAGTAAAGTATATACTAGCTAAACTAATGCGACAAAAAATTGGCAATATTAAGGAAATTTTGGAAAAATAATGTCGATATTAATTCAACGATCTTACTGCTGTACATGTGTATTTTGATACAAACGTTTCCACATCGAGTTCACAATGAGTTGACTTCTCTATAGCTTTACTGTGTTGGCGTAGTAGTTAGCTACTACTCGAACAGCGATAGCTCTCTGGTCTAAACTCCCACCCCACCCACAACTGGAAGTCTCAAATTCGACTCCTTCATAACATGTGAACCATATTACGAATGAAAGTTATGGGAATAACTAAGAATATGATTGCAAAAGTTGGTAAAGAATAGTTTTTTTTTTTATCATAATTTCTCAATTCCTTAATAGATTTTATACGAACACCAAGTTTACCTCAACTTACTTCAATCACTCGGTCGTATTACAATAAGTGATTTTCAACAACAGCAAATGAACCCGTTCCGATTTGAATAAATGCCAGCAGATAGGCGGTGGTGGGCCGTCTCGTAAACAAACTAGGCGCCTACATAAGGTGGCGACCGGTTTCCGGATGCTGTGTGAAGTTTGCAACTGAATGTCGTTTTGATCAATAGGAATAATACAGAGAAGTTAATATTAGATTTTTAACAATCAGAGGTAACAATGATATGATTTATGGTACATACATCAATCGTGCAATGGTTGGAATAAAATAAAACTACACAAATAACAAAATAACATAAAATTGTAATCTTAAAAAAAATGTTAAAATGTATAAAAGAATGGTGATCGACTTGAAGTCAATAATAAATATAAAAAATAAACTGTATTTACATTTTAATCGAGTAAGCAAAGTCACGAATTCATTTAAATGGCTTTGAGTAGCGCATGCTCAATAGGGTCCCTGTAGATATAGAAGATTAACTTTTATATAAAAAGATCATTAATAAATAATCACTGAAAAAAAGGGTATTTAAAAATTTCCGAATATTTATAAGATAAATATCCATTGACCTAATCAGCTCGCCTTCTCACCGGGCTTTTTCATTCATCGATGGTTTTGTATTTGTATTGCCTGGTCTTGTTGATGAAATTAAAAAAGAGTTTCGTGCTCAATATTCTTGAGGGAAAATTGCTTTACGAACGAGTGGTAAAGTGTATATTCGAAAAAAAATATGACTTATTTCAAGTGATATTTTATAATCTATCAAATAAAAGATATATTCAATTTGAAACATGTATATTTTTATACCATAGTCATGTCCAAACTCGGGCTCATTGTACATGTCATTTTATTTTTAAATTTAATATAAATATGTATATTCCGATGTATGTGTTTCACTAGCCATTGTAGATGTAAAATTCAAAGAAATTTGAATTATATTTTAGCGTCGGTTTGCAAATCAACACATTTAAGAAATCATTATAAAATATTTTATTAATAGACATATGCATATTTATTATTGAATCGTGCAGAAAACCAACACATTCCGTTTTTGGTTAAAAACACTTTTCTCTCATTCGTTATTGTGTTATTAAGTCGCTATGCATTCGTCTGTCACGTCGCTATTCCGGTATGGATGTAAAAACCGTTCAATTTCTATATTTCACGGGCCATTTTTCTACTTTCTTAATATAGCTTTCATCTTTTTCATGCTCATCAAATGCTTATATTTTCTTATATATTACAAGATTATCTTATATTGTATGCGAATAATCAACACAAATCAATTTCACGTAATTTTTCATGACCAAATACTACGAATCATCATAAGTTATACCTTTCACTGAAACAATTAGTTTTGTCTTTATTAATAATATATTCAGTTTTTGCTTCTATGGTAAATATATTCCTATGTTTGAATTCTGTAAGGCGGTATTAACAACTCTGTATAATTTCGGAGCTGTTCACGCCCACCCGCGGTATGAAAGCCTAGTCAAGGCCACACCTTCCGCGTAAGCCTTAACATTTTACTCCACTGTCCGATGCTGCAAAAAATATATTGAAGGCCCGACGCTATCGTCACAGCCGTCACAGTAATTATTCACCACCATGCAACCTTTACAGAGTTGAGGCAAACATAATTGATCGCTCGCTTTATTTGCATTAATAAATTTTTAAGCATATTTAAAATATTTGACATATAATTAACTATTAACTCAAAATGAGTTTTAATATAGTTACTCGGGTCTGAGTTGTTTCATCTCAATGCAATGCAGCCCTCGTACAATCTTTTCGTTTCAGAGTGGGGTGCGGGCACCTAAAACCGACCACCGCACGGAAATCATCGGAGGTTAGCGTTGATTAAGTCAATGCGAGAATAGATTGCATGAGGCACGAAGTGAATGCTATAATATGACATAGCTTTAAAATCCATTCGTTTGATTCTAAATTTATTATAATTTATTACGATTCGCGGTCACCACCGTTTTTAGGATTCCCATCCAAAATACCAGAAACTGAACCCTTACAGTTTCGGCCTATCCGTCCGTCCATTCGTCTGTCACAGGCATTTTATCCAAAAACTGTAAGACAATTAATTATGTAATTTGTAGTGTCGGTGTCTTGTATAAACCACTACTTTGTTTGGTAGTTAAATAACAAAAAATAAATAGGTATTTCTAGGGCTGACACTCCATACATGTAACAGAAACTGAAAAAATTTTTTTCAGCAAACATCAACGCGTGGTACCTATTTTGACAGTTCTTTTACAAACACTTAAATATTTTTAAGGAATTTTTCCTATTGTGTTAATAATTTCGGAAATGATCGCTCCGAAAGTAACATAAATTTTGTCCCCCTCTTTATTTTCTATACACAAAAATTATGAAAAAAAAAAATAACGAACTCTTAATAAAAACTTTCAATAAAAATTAATTTAAAGATCATCGGATATGCTGCTATTGAGTCATTGCCAAAAAACTACATTTATCAACAAAAGAACAAATATCTTCATGGCACTAAAGTGCTTCAACTAAAATGCTGTACTACTTTACTTTAATAGTAATAATGAACATACCTACTTGTTTTTCTAGTTATAAACACTTTAGTCGCCTAAAGTGTCTAAGTGCCTTTAGTCACTAAGTGTTTATAACTTCTCTGCGGAAAACATTGAAAAAGTATAACAATCTGTAATGCATTTCTTTGTAACAATGACTTCGGAACTCTATAATGAGCATGGTCCGACATGCTCCTGGTCAGTTTTTTTTAATGTATAAATTTGTAATCAACAATATAATAATATAAAAAAAAACGGCGGAAATTAAACGTATTCTCAAAACGCACAACGGGCTTATATAGGCCTCACCGGTATTGCATCATGTTCCTGTAAATGAAGTCAACTCGTTGATCTTGACTTTTACCTCGCTATCATCTGATCGGTATAAAAATTAAGGAGAACTCGAAGAAAGCGTCAGTCGAACTCGACTATTTCTCGACGTTTGTTCTCTATTGAATCAACACAGACCACGATGAACTCGCTGGTGGTGTTGTTCTCTGCTGGCGTTGGCCGCCGCCAAGCCCTCCGGTGCGTTGTTGGGGCGGCCTGCTCGCCTCCTACTCGGCGCCGCCGCCACACGGCGCGCCTCGACATCCGCGACGAGCCCGCCATCGTCGCAGCCCCCGCCGTGGCACCGATCGCGCGCACCATCATCGCCGAACCCACCATCGTCAGCTCCCCCGCCGCAGTTTCCCACCAATCCCGCATCGACATCCAATCGGAACCGGCGATCCTGACGACGGCCGCCGTCGCTCCTATCGCCCGGACCCTGATCGCCGAGCCCGCCGTGGCCGTGGCCCCGGCGGCCGTCTCCCATCAGTCCCGCATCGACATCAACTCCGCGCCGGCCGTCATCGAGACGATCGCGAGCGCGCCCCTGGCGTACAGCGCGCCCATCGCCACAGCCGCCGTTGCCCCGGCTCTGGTCAGAACCGCTGCGATCGCTCCCACCATCTTGAAGGCCGCCACTCTCGCGACGGCCGGGTGATCGCCGCCCCGCAGCGGTCGCCGGTCCGGTCGTGCCTTTAGACACGCCCGAAGTGATCGCCGCTCGCGCCGCACACTTCCAAGCGAAAGCTGAAGCTCTAGCTCGTGCGCATCATCCACAAGCGTTCAGCTACCCTGGTAGCCCCGGCTGCGCTCGTGGCCGCGCCCCTCGCGTACTCGGCCCCCATCGCCCCGATCACCCACGTCGCCCCGATAGCCTACTCCACCCCTCTGATCGCCAAGGCATACAGCGTGCATCCCTGGTAAACGGCAGCACAAGAACGAGGACATTTTGTTCTCGATTCAGTAACGTAGAACGACTTATTTAGTAAGCATAAGCTGAAATAAATGACTGTAAAACTATTTAAACCCATTTTATTGTCAAAGAAATACGACTAATGTACTAATTAAATACATAATGCGCAACGTTCTTTCGGTTATGTATAAGTCTCGACAATTGCGGGAGATTAAATAATCTTTACTTTATCGTTGACTACGGACATTAATTTTCATATTATTATTGAAAATCAAACTTTTATTGTTAAGAGTATTTTACGCGATGAATTAATGCAGTCTTCTTGAGAGTTGATTCGAAAGAGAAATTTATCTAAGAAAATAAATTTGAAATCTTTATGTTTTAGGAATATAAGCACAACTTTTATGAGTAACTCCTTTTAAACTATCATACTCATTTTTTGAAGTTATTCTTCTGTAAATCAAAACGAAGGCCTTAAAAGGACATTGATCCTTATAGAAGAAAACTTGTCAAATTTGGAAGAAGAGTTTTCTTAAAGAAAACACTACATAAATATTGATTACAAAAGCAGTTAAAATTTAATAACATTGTGTACTTAAAATTTAACTTACTTTACTTTGTTGAATTGACTTTTAAAAACGTATCTATTATATCATACCAATTAAAAACAGGAAAAGATATTATGTCGAACTTATTGTAACTATTTGCTCCGAGTTATGGCTACATAGATCAAAATAGTGGGTAAGATATTTTTGGTGTAATGTATTTCTTGAAATTTCCTGTAAATTTGCTGATATGAAATAATTTTATTCTAATTCTTACGGCGAAATAATTTCAAAGAGAGATAATTCTTTCTCTTTCTTTGGATAATTCCAAACATTAATTGATTCAACATAAAGCCTGTAAAATTTAACATATCCAACGGTGTACATTTAAATTAAATTAAACCCTTCAAGTTATTTTTATGTTTCCGTACATCCGATGTGCAAAAACGAAACCTTTATAGGATCACTCTCGTGTCTGTCTAACGCAGCCAATTTATTCTAAATCTACTAGACCGATCAATTCTGGTACACATGAATTTTATGATCCAAACACGGACGTGTAATGAAAATAAATGAATTTTGAATATGGGGACCTTTTGGTAGTTAAAATAGAAAAGTAAATTGAAATGTAAGTAAATTGAAAAGCAAGACAAATTGAATGAAAAGGCTCGTTACGAGGGTCACAAATACATATATATTTTACTTTATATTTTTAGAATAAATAATTTTGTTTATGAAAATAAATGAAAATTGACTATTTCCCCTTTTATCTCCAAAACCACTAAGCCTAAAATATTGGAAAAAATTAAAAAATGTTTCTTGTAGGTGACATAATGATCTATAAGAAGTGTATATTTTTACATTACATGGTAAATATTTTTTCATATCGCCTGCATTGAAAATGCCTAGTTTCATGCCTGTTGAGCCGACAGAAACTAGTCAATTTCAGACCAATGCGACTGTCGCCGGGCAGCAATTGAGCAATTCCTGCCCGCAGAGCAGGAATTGATCATTTTCTGCCCGCTGAACGAAGTTGCAGATTTATTTTCAATCCTGTCAGAGTATCTTTTGTTTATTTCATGCCTTTATAATTGTCGTTCTAACCGTCGAAATCGAAAGTTCTTAAATTGTAGTTTTTGATTTCCTCAATAAATTTACGTAATAAAATGGTATTATCGCTATTTGTCTGAAATAATCTAGTTCTTGTCGGCTCCACACAATGAAACTAGCATTTTCCACACAGTTGATATGAAAAATATAGTGTGTGACGTGGGATGAAACACGATTTCAGACCGAGTGATGTCAGCCCTCGCTTTACTCTGGTCAGAAATCGTTTTGTTTCATCCCTAGTCACACAATATACTATAATATTGTTCATAGAAGTTTATAATTGCAGTTTTTTCATTTGCCACAAACAAGTTTCTATCAGATGTAAAAAAGTAGTAGCTAGTGGGGTAGAGCCATGAGACGGTCAACATGGATGCAGCACGAAAATTGGTGACATCTCGACCGGTGAGATACTCTTTTAGAATGCGTTATAGACGTGAAGTAACAACTTACGCTGTTGCATTTCGTCTAGTGAGAGCTCCGGTGACTCACGGCCCCCTCCATTACTCCGTTCCCTTTCATAAATCCCTCCTCCGTCGGATTTCGTATTCCTACCAAGATGCCGGCTACGCACTGGTAACTCCTCTAGAATTGTGAATGTATCTGGTGGTTAGTATGCTGTAGAAGTGGTTAGGTGATTAGGAGACAAAAGGTACCACCTACTAAGGACGCAAGCTCGTATGCCCCTCGAATGTACCATAAAAAAAGCACGGTATGTAATACATTCATCGTAAGGAATCTTCTCCACGCCATTTAAACAACCACTTGTTCACTTCTTTCTTAATCTCTTACTCGCAACTATCTACGTAATGTCTTAAGCAATCGATGAAAGTTTAATTACTTGGTGGAATTTCAGATTTGAGATTTCGTTTATTTTATTTTATGTATCCTATATACTGTATGATAAAAAGAAAACATCACTTTACATATTACCCATTATTTTTGTTTTTAATGAAGAAAAAGTAATTTAATATGGATAGGAAAGTAGTATTGGTGCTTATTGTAATTTTAAATCCTAAACCTAAATATTTTAATTCCAATAACATATAATATTATACATACATGTCGAATTGATAAATTATTTTTTGCAAATCGCTTAAAAAGGAACCCGTTTATCAAGCCACCTTGTCGAGTACGTAATAAAAAATTCATGCTATTGGCATTCCTATAGAAGAATTGATTATATTACATTAGGGGGAAAGTTTTTTCGTTTTTTATAAGTAAAAAGTTGCAGTAAAATCTCTTCGGTTGTGCTGTTTTTATCTGGCTTGCATATTTTCATTTCAATAAGTTAGCTATACGTCTATACCCGCGACCTGCGATCGTTTTTGACAAAAATTTACATTACTAATTCTTTTTTTCTTGTTTTATGTTCTTATTGACAAGCCTTTGCTAGCCAACTTCACCGGGCACAGCCCCGTGGTGTCGTGTCAATAAGTATTAAACAACATTACTAAATACTATCTATATATATATATATATATTCAATACACTATACAGTAACCATAAATAAAAACATTAACTATTATTTTTGCATTTCTTTGTTAGTCATATCTCTATATAGCTCTGTGTTTGAGTGAAGGCGAAGGTATGTGGTGACGTGAGTGTTTAATAAGTGCGTTTGTGTGTGTTTGTTTTGCGCGTGTGATGCGTGAGTGAAACTGCGGGAATAGTTCATCATATAATCATATAAGAGAACAATCATTGCTAATTTTTAAACCCCAGCGAAGTAGACGAGTAATGGTTAATTTAAAATATAAAAATCTGAGCGATTACTATTGTCTATGAGTACCTATTTGTTCCAGCAGCTCTCTTAGTTAAAAACCGTCATTTGAGTTCTACACGGTTGTATACTTAGGTACTCACGTGCGTAAGTATGTTTAGCATCAAAAATATATCTTACTTTTACCATAGCAATAAATTTGAAATACGTTGATTCGTTTGTCTTCATTGAACTTTAAAATATGTAAAACAGTAAATAGAGAATTTAAAAATTTACATGAGTTACCGAGAAAACTATGTTTATTTGATAAAATCGTAAAAATAGGAGCTTTCAACGTACATACTTTTCAAACTAACCAATCTATAAAACATAAATGTATTTATTATCTAGGTTTACGTTGAAGAAAGGTTTTTATTGTTAAATCAATGCATTTCGTATTTTGAAGATTTCAAACCTAAAAGATTAACGAAACTTTTATGATGAACTTTCACTGTCTGTTTTTCTGTTCGTTTTTCTCAATCATTATTATTTATATAGGCTTGGAGTTCGACACAATTAAAGAAACTGATGAAATAATTTATTATATATTAATATTATCATATTAACAATTTAAAAAATTCAGAACAGTTATTTTTTTGTTTATACCGTTCGAGATTGCGTTTAAAAATTAAAAACATGTATAAATGTTTTCTTTTTACTTCAATTAGTTTTTAATTTATATCTGGAAAAGTACGAAATGAGAATCTTTCCCTTCATCTCTGTACTTCAAAACCAAAACGACCCGATAGTTATATTTTACAGAAATTAAAATACAATTGTAGTTGTTTTCAAATAAAAGGTAACACAAAATTGTTAATTTTGTGACTGATTTTAACTTCTTAATTTGTTTACCTATTACCCGGTTCAACAGACTTATAATATTTATTTTAATAAATCCTTTGTGCGCCCGCTTGAATATATTTATTACGCCATTATTCAAACATTTACGCAAATTTTATATACACATTTATTACTTCTTTTTTTGAACTTTTTATTCTGTTTTCAAAAACGCCAATAACGTACTGCCATTATTAATAAAAGAATCCCGCTAACATAAATTAAAGTCATTTATTTGTTACGTAACATGAGGCGCTGTCCCATTTGCGATTTTTAAGGTAACATAAAAAAAAATGATCATTAATATTGACTGAACTAAGCGAGTATATACTAAAATTTATATCGCGTACGCTTTGAATAATTGCTTAATGCTATGAAAGCTTCCGCGTCAGACAAAAAAAAATTAGCCTAATAATTTATGTCGTACAGTAGTTTGAAGGTGATTGGTTGACATTTTACAAACGGTTGTCGATGTCCTATATAAGCTAAGCGTCCAGTGGCGAATCCATCATTCGATTCGTGTTCACCGAACGTACAAACTCAACACAGACCACGATGTACAAGCTGGTGGTGTTGCTCTCAGTACTGGCCGCGGCGGCCGCCAAGCCCAGCGTGGTCGCTCCGCTGGCGTACAGCGCTGCGGTGCCAGCCGTAAGCTCAGTGTCGCAGTACAGCAGCAGCGTCGTGCATGGAGCCGCTCCCGCAGTGTACGCCGCCCCGGCGGTGTACGGAGCCCCGGCCGTGTATGGCGCTCCGTCCGTGTATGGCGCTCCGTCCGTGTACGGCGCACGCGCCGTGTACGCACCATCCGTGTACAGCGCTCCCGTAGTCGCCCCTGTGCTGTCCCAGGCACCTCATTCGCCGGCCGTTGTCGTGGACGCCGTAAACGGAGTGCCGCTCGACACTCCTGAGGTCGTCGCCGCCCGCGCCGCGCACTTCCAAGCGAAAGCTCTGGCCGGTCACCACCTGCGCAAGCGCTCGCTGGCGTACTCGTCGGTGGTCGCGCCCGTGGCCCACAGCGCGTACGTGTCGCCCTTGGTGTCCGCCTACTCTGCCCCGGTGGTCGCTTCGCCGTACGCTTACTCCGCTTACGTGCCCAGGGCTTACAGCGTACACCCCTGGTAGACGAATATAATAGTCATTTTTAGCTTGTCTGAACCATGAAATGAAAATGCTGAAAACGAAACGAAATAAATGTTGTACATAATATATCTATGTCTTTCCTTACGCTTCCCGACAGTCCCTTCTGTATTCGCACTGTTCCACTATTACTCGATTTCTTTTCCTTTGCTGAGGTTTGGACCTTTTGTCCGCAGTTCACTTGGACTCATTGAACTGTATTATTTAAAAAAAAATCCCTGTTTTTGAAATCATTTATTTGTACAACCTACAAAAGGACTTTAGTATCTCTTCATCGAAAGTCACTCCTGTTGTATAATATATTCACTATTAATAAAAATGATAATCAAAGCTAAAATTACACAAACGTAAATTTGTTAGATCAATTTGTCCGCAGCCTGTCTCTATGATTTTTCACTCCAACTATCTAACAAGAAATACCGAACTTTTTTTTTATATTTTAATTGTCGTAAAATTTCAAATTCAAATAACGATGTACCTATAACAGCATTCCCTATTAGGTATTAAAACATTGTCAAAAAAAAATAAAAATTGATTCAAAATGCAGCATATTAAGCAAAAAAATAGGTTAACCCTGTAGGCCAACCCTGAAACTTCCCGCTATTTTCGAGTTCAAAACACTCGAAAATATACGGGACTTGACGCGATTTTTTGAGTAAAAAAACGGTTTGTTTCGATTTCTTTCGACAACGATTTCTCGCAAACGAATCAACCGATTTTAACCTGGTTTGCGGCTATCGACGTATTTTTTAATTGGTTAAGAGCTGATTAGATTTTGGAATTGATTGGTCAAGCCATTTTAAAGTTATTTTGAAAAAAACACTTTTAAAAATTTTTTTTTTTTAGTTTTTTGAAAATTTCTCAAAATCTATCGGTCCAAATCAACCCAAACTTTCAGGAAATTTAAGTTTGGTGAAATTGTTTAGAACACCGTTTAGTGGGTTCGATTCGGTCAAGCTGTTTAAAAGTTATGAGAGGTTTACATACAAACACACACACATCCACACAGACATACGGATATCATCTCAGGGATGATCAGGGAAGATTCCTAGACCCTCAGAATGTCGAGATCTGATGAGAACTCGATTTTTGCAATATGGGGTGAAACCAATAACTTCCCGAAAATTTTAGAAAATTTTCAATTTTCTAAGCGGGAAGTTAAAAAGACTAAGAAAATAAAGAATATAGTTATTGTATGAAAAACAAACTTTCATTAGACAATTAAAAAAAGAACTGTCTCAGAATATTACACTAAACTTTACCCTCGCACTTCGCCGACCGAGGTGTTCCCTTTAACATTACTGCTATTTTCTGGTACTCATACACTTTTTTATGACAAGTGTCTTATCTCTTTTTCCAGGACCTATGTGTATCAATATTTGATTATGATGTGTTCAGTCATTTTGGAGATGAATCTAGTTGTGTACAGATGATCTTTTTAAAAAGACCGATTACAATAATTTCATTAGTAGTCGTAGTACGTTTTGGTATATCGTCCCGAGTATTTTTTATATATTTTTTAAGTAAAAGTAAAATCATGTTTGTATTTTACTATAAAATCCTTAGGAATTACCCAGTAACATATTTATAAAATCAACTAGTTCATTAGCCCGTTCTATATTATTTATGTAACAAACACAGGTAATATAAATGTGTATATTTCACTGAACTTAAAAGTTTTAAGAATGAGTATATAAAAAAGACAAGATTCCATAATTTTTATTTTTGGTTTCGTGACACATTTTCACACCAATGAGATGGTCAATTGCTTTCAAAATTTTGTTTTCTCAAAAAACTACAATACACCAAAAATATAAGTTTTATTATCATTGTGAAAAACAACCGGTAAGTAGTTTTTCAAATTAAACAAAACGTAATCCATATGTATTTAATTCGAGAAAGTGCAATGAAAAACATGAATTCTTTCATAAAATTTTAGTGAAAAATGTATTACTGGAAATAAAATTCAGTCAATATTTTTTCAGTAATGAGACAAGTAAGGATAATGCGATGCGTAAGGCAACAGAGCTCCGTAGTGCAGCGGGGCGGCCGATAATGATTTGTGTAGCAGAGGCGCGGTCACGGCCGCCCCGTGCAGCAGCGGCAGCGCGTGGACCAGAGGCGCGACAACCGCCGGTTTGACGACGGAGACGACCGGCGCGAGCGCAGACGTCGCATGCTGATGCGTGACAGCTAACGGAGTGGCGACGTAGTGGGGCGACCTCTTCAGCAAGTGATGGGCGAATACGCCCTTCGCCGCCAACTGGTGCTCCAGCGAGCCGTGATGCAGCAGCGGATATGGAGCCAAGAGTGGCGCCGTGTGGTAGAAGTGCGACGCCACCGGCACGGTGGGCACGGCTAAGGGCAGCACGGCGTGGCCGTGACTCAACGCCAGGCAGCACACTATTATCGCGAAACGAAGCATGGCTCACCCATTCGACTCCGACTGACGACTATCCAGAACGAAACACCTACTTATAGCCGTAAAGATCGGCGAGCCGACAGTGAGGGGTTCCGATTCTATAAGCCGATTTGTCACGGCGTTGGCCGATCTAATTATTTGCTGTGGTTATAAGTCACCGAATTCCTTTTTTTTGCGTTCTATAAATATAACTACAATAAAGTGGGTAAGTTTTTGCGGAAATTTATGAAACCTTTAGATCGCTTTGTACTATAGCTTTTTGGATCGTGAACATCATAACTTCTATAATTCTAAGGTGGAGAAATTGTTTACTGGAAATAACTACTTAATAATGAAATGAAAACAAAATGTATAAAATTCTCACTTCAAATGTAAGATATAGATTTGGAACAATTTTAGTACGTAACAAAGAATTGAAGTTTGTTAATGCTACCGTATTCCTGGCAATTACTTTAGATAACAAACTTTAATGAGATCCTCCCATCAATAAGTTAGTGAAACAATTAAACTACGCCGACTATGCAGTTAAAAAAATAAGAAATTTGTCAGACGTTGAAACTGCTAGATTAGTTTATTTTGGCTATTACCATGGCCTGATGTGGTATGACATCTTGCTCCGGAAACATGCCGCAGATATTAATAGAACTTCCGTTCTGCAGAAGCGGGCCGTTCGTACGACTTACGAACTCGGACCTCGTGTGTCTCTCAAAAATGAATTTAAGAAAATTGAAATCTTAATTCTGGTATCTCAATTTACTTGTGAAAATTTATTATGTGTAAAAAAAATTAACAATACTGAAAAGAAATAGTGATCGACATAAGATGAACTTATTTATTTATTCGAACATGGTTTCCTTCTGCCTTCATTCATAGATTTCCTTTTTGTTGCATTTTTGCGTGTCCGTTTGCCAGGCAGCAAAGGCCTCCTCCAATTTTCTCCATTCTGGCTTTTCTATGGCCACTCTCCCCCATGTTATTCCCGTGACCTGTCTTATATCATCATCCCACCTTTTTTATGGCCTGCCTCTTTTTCTCCTTCCATCCCTCGGGTGTGATTATTTTACTCCATTTATTCTTTCCTCTAATCATGTGGCCAGCCCATTTCCATTTTTACTTTCTTATTTTTCAGTTACTACCTGGGCTTTGGTTTTGTGTCAAAGGCTGACATTTCTTACATTTTCTATTCGTTTGATCCCAACCATACATCTTTCCATCGCATGCTAGCATATCGATAGTTTGTTCGTTACATTTCTTGTCAGAGGCCATTTGTCACTTCCATACACTATTACTGGTAGGAGGAATTAATTTTAAACGTTTGAAAAAGAAGATAACAAAAAATCTAGATTGTGTATAAATTTCAGGGAACTGTATAAAATAGTGATACCGGAGGCCCAACCATTTCCGTTGATAGAAGATCTGGTGGCAAAAACGAAAAATTGTAAATATTTTTCAACTTTAGATATTAACTCAGCCTTTTGGTCTATCCCTCTAAAAATAGAAGACAAGAAAAACACTGATTTCGTGACCCAAGAGGCTCATTACCAATGGACTTGCCTCCCGTTTGGATTAAAGACCTCGTCCGCCATATTCCAGAGAATATTAAGCAATATACTTAGGAAATACAAATTAACAGATTTTGCTGTCAATTATATAGATGATATACTAATATTCTCAAAATCTTTTGAAGAACATATTTATCATCTAAAACAGCTGTTAGAAGCCATTAAAAATGAAGGTTTTAAATTGAAGTTCATGAAATGCACATTTGCATCGGATTCTGTAAAATACCTGGGACATATTATAGGGAGAAACTGTATAAAACCATTAAAAGATAACCTAATTTCGATAAGAAATTTTCCCATTCCAAAAAGGCAAAAAAATGTTAGACAGTTTTTAGGGAAAATAAATTATTATCATGAATGCATTCCAAGAAGTGCAATAATACTGGACCCATTACACAATTTATTAAGGAAAAATCAAAATTTTATTTGGTTTGATAAATGCCAAGAAGCATTTGAAGAAATAAAAAACTTGCTATGCTCTCAACCAGTTTTAGAAATTTATGACAAAGATTTGCCAATCAAAATTTATACAGATGCTTCTATAAAGGGCATTGGGGCTATATTGAAGCAGACACAAACCGATGGTAAAGAGAGACCGGTAGCTTACTTCTACAAGAAGTTAAATGGAACTCAAAAGAAAAAAAAGGCCATCTACTTAGAGTGTTTAGCCATCAAAGAAACAGTGCAATATTGGTAATATGTATTGGTTACTAGGAATGTCCTTTACTGTTTTTCAGACCATAACCCATGGGAGAATATGAATTTAAAATCAAGAACAGATGAAGAGTTAGGTGACTTGATGTTTTATCTGTCACAATATGATTTTAATATTAAATATGCTCCAGGAAAAGATAATCTAGAAGCAGATTGCCTTAGTAGAAACCCTGCATTAGAGGAAAATGAAAATAAAGATGAACTACTAAAGATTGTGAACTTAATTAATCTAGAAGATATTTTAATGGATCAGAATAGTAATGAAGAAATACCAAAGAATAGAGGTAAAATGTTGAAAAGACAAAGTATTTATTATAAAAAAGTCACAAATAGAGAAAAAATAATACTATCAGAACAATTCAGCATAAAACTTATAAAAAGTATTCACAAGAACTTTTGTCATATTGGCATTCAACAAATACAGAAGACACTTAGTCCACTTTATATATCCAGAAACCTAACAAGAAATCTCAAGGAAATATGTAGAAGTTGTTCGATTTGTATAAAAAATAAATCAAGAGGACAAGAGAAAATTGGATTTGTGTCACACCTGGGTCCAGCCACTAAGCCATTTGAAATAGTCTCTATTGACACAATAGGAGGCTTTGGCGGTTCAAGGTCCACAAAGAAATATCTACACTTATTGGTAGATCATTTTACAAGATATGCATTTATACTGACTTCAAAAACACAGGATGCATACGATTTCATAAAACTAGTTTCTAACATATCTGAAACAGAAGATATCGAAATGCTACTTACCGACCAGTATCCAGTTATAAATTCGAAAGAATTTAAGCGATTCTTACAAGATAAACACATTCCTATGGTATTCACGGCAGTAAATGCACCATTCTCTAATGGCCTGAATGAGAGATTGAATCAAACCTTGATTAATAAAATACGATGCAAAATGAATGAAGTTGGAAATAATAGAGCTTGGACAACAATAGCCCATGAGTGTGTAGAAAAGTATAATCAAACTATTCACTCAGTAACCGGCTTCTCTCCAAGTTATCTTTTGGATGGTATAAATGTTGCTGTTTTACCGGAGGAATTGAAGGAAGAAAGAACACAGACTTACTGGATAAGCGACAGAACAACAGCTCTAAAAAATAAACTAAAATCACACAACTACAACAAACAGTTATTTGATAAAAAAAAGAAGTACGTACTGTGAATTTAATGTTGGAGACATGGTGTATGTAGAAAATGGGAATTAACTGAACAAGAAAAAATTAGATGAGCTGAAAATTGGACCTTTTAAAATTGAGGAAAAAGTTTCTAATTCAATATACAGAATCAATATTGGGTACAGGAAAAAAGAATCAAACCTATTCTATATCACTAAACTTATTCCAGCACCTAGAATGGAAGAATGTGGGATGCAATGAAAGAGCGGAGTGTCTACATCTTCGGAGAAAATTCAGATGGAAGTTTTCTTCTCTGAAGAGGGGAGATGTAAAATAATTATTATACTAATTCTTTAATATTGGCTATAGAGCTATAGTCATTTGTCTTTGGTTAGGATTTTAAAGAAACGTCAAAAGGAATGTTAATGTCATAACGAAGTGTCATGTCATTTCATTAAAAGTAATTGTAAATAATAATGTGGAAAAATAAACATTAAATGTCGTTTCTTTGTTTACAGAGCAACACAAGTTTATTCATTTTATATTAAAGAGACAACAGATCTTATATATATATTATATATTAATTTTTCAGCAACTTATGATTTTTTAAAACTGTTAAAACTATCAAAGTTTTGATGTAAAGGTTTATTTTCTTGGACTAATAATAATAGTACTGACGCTACGTGAAAACATTATCTTTTCTCATAATTTACAACAAACTTCTTATTAGCAAAGTATCATTATTAATCGTATATTTACAATCGGATTGTGGACACTCTCTTTCGATTTCGATCTTAGTGATCCTTTAGAGAAAACGAGAATTTTTTTTCAACAAATAATATCTCTACATTAAATTCTCTGATTTGAAAGAAATTTACTGCATTCGACAAAATTTTTAAAGAAAAAGAGTTGATGCAGACTGTCTACGTACACACATATTCGTATATACACAGCATATATAGCCATAAAAACATAGACAGACATATCGATATTACCTTAAAAACTATCAATGCAGTTTTCTAGTACATCGAATTAAAAGGATTTTCATAAATTTGAGCGGAAAAAATATTTTCCCAACTTTTGAGAAATTTTCAATTCCCTCAACAGGAAGTTAGAAATATTAATTATTTGCTACCACATAATTAGGTAACACAACACGATTACATCTTAAAGCTCTTTTTTTTATTTTTTTAAATATATAATTTTCATAAAAGCACGACAGATTAAAAAAGCTTAAACCATATCAACAACTGTCCATGTGCAACGCCATGCACCGTCAAGAACGCAGTTTCATAACACGGAGTAATTAGTAAAAGGAATTATGAACACGGATTTATTGTAACCGGTCCACCGACGAGAACAAAATGGAGCTCGTTTCGAACTTGCACGCCAGAAGTTCCGTAGGTGCGCGAAACTCCGACTCAACTATAATTACGTAATATGTTAAATCCGTTTTCATTTACACGAATACTTTTCATGGTAATATTAATTTTTTATTATCAATATGATAATCTGAACTTAAAGCTGTAGCTAAGTTACGTTACTAATTTATATGTAGCTACCTATAAACCGATCACTCTCTCTATTGCACTTTACTAAGGAACGCTGCGGATAAGCGTCGGATGTTCCGAAACCGACAGCGAAGTCATCGATCAACAAAGTTACCAAACGAGTTATCCGAGACGGCACCGGAAAAAAAAACGAACGTCAAACGTAACGGGTGACGCAACGGCCGGCCGAGAACTTGAACCCGCGCGGCGGGAGGACGCGACACCGTTACTCGTCTATAAAACTACGACGCATCGCATACGTCACGGCACACGCCACCGCCCCGAGCCCGTCGCCATGCCGTCCATGCACGTGGTGCTGGCGCTCGCACTCGCCGGTGCCGTCCGATGCCAGCTCGCGCACGTCATATACGCGTCGCCGAGCGCCGTCTCCCACCAGTCCAGGATCGACATCAAGCACGGCGCGGTCCTGTCGGCGCCCGCGGTGTACGCGCCTGCGGTGTTCGTGACCCGGCCGAAGGCGAGCTCGATAGTCGCACCGGCGCTGGTGCCCGCCGACCTCTGGACGGGGCCGATAGCTTACGGCTTCTTCCACAGTCTGCCGCTGACGCGCGCCCTCGAACATCCTGTGTCGTTGCATCGCGTGGAGAATGCGATGAGACAAAATGTCGGTGACGACATTCACAAGAGAAAGACCGACGTCGACGGCAATACTGAAGGAGGACACCCCGCCGAGGCCTCTAGAGATTCGAATCTGACGAAGGAGTACAAAACTGAGGAAGCCGATGAGACAGTAATCTCATCAAAAGATGAGAAATCAGAGTGAAATTACAAAATGAGCGAAAAAATCGGAAATTGTTTTAACTTCTAGTGTTATGTAGAAAAGTTTTTGAGGTCTAATTCCCTCTAATTAGCGTATACTTATTTATGTAATGCTATTAGATGACTAAATTTCCATACAATTTTAATTTTTACTTAAAATAACAACATTCCAGCAAATAATCATTTTCTGACATTGTAATTTAATCAAATATAAATAATGTCAATTATTTTGAAATGAAAAATATTTCAATATATTCAATATATTTACACTGAAATTACTAAACAGATATTTTTAACTTAGCATTGTTACTATTATTATACTTATAACATAAGGTTCGCACTGCATTAATTTAATAATTAAATATGTTTTCACAAGAATCCTTGTTTCAGTATTTAATCTTAATGCATATAAATTGAAAAAGCACATCTCTCTAGCTTTACAAATCGGATGCGCCAAAATTTCGTTCACGGTCAACCCTTAAAAGGGGGCGCGAGTATTTGATCTCTCGTAAGTGGAATAGCCAAGCCCATAAATATTTCCCTGCACCCGGTCCAGGTAATAGCCGTCGACTTGCGGGGCCCGAGCCGCTTCCGTCGGCTCGAGAAGGAGGTCGCTCTCCAAAAATAGCTCTGATACGTGATGTGATTAAGTTTTCTGGGGCAGCAAACGAATTAATGCAGACGGTCTTACATAATATGGGTTAGCTTTATACGGCCGTAATTAAATGTCGCCCTATTTTATTACGATGTGAACGGCGTGTGTCGCGACAAAGGCCGAAATAGATTTCTCGAGAGTGTGACGAAAGTTCTTGGCTTTATACAGATTTATATTTTTCACTGAACGTAATAGCGTTAATAATAATTTTATTGTCTTACATCCACAATATAAATAAACAACTAAAATATGTACCGTGATGAGTACAAGTAATAAAGGAAAAAAAATTGTGTTTTATATATATATATTATATTACATTTATTTCAAACAACAATTTTGAATTTCTAATACATACGCATTAATTACTTTTAGTCTCGCTTGTACTGTATTAATTCATACATCGATCACCCACTACTCAGAAAACATGCGAATAGGCGATGGGCGCCGAGTATGTAAGGGGAGAAGCGAAAGTGGTGACCACAGCGGGGGTCGAGTGCAGGTCGACTCTGGACTGGTGGGACACCGAGGTGGGCGCGAGCACGGCGACGTCGGCCGAGCGCTTCTTGATAAAGTGCGACGCGTAGGCGACGGGTGCCGTGGCGACTATGGGCGCCGAGTGCACCACCGGCGCGGTGGCGATCGTCGTGGGGTACGCCGCGTACGCCGTCGGCGCGATGTAGGTGCTGAGAGTCGTCAGAGGTGCCGAACGCTTCTTGATGAGGTGCGCGGCGGTGTACGCGACGGGCGCGGTGTGCACGATCGGCGCACCGTGCACCAAGGACGTCGTGTAGGTTGGCGTCACCAAAGAAGCGGCGTAAGCGGTCGGCGCTATGTAAGTGCTCACCGGAGCCAGGATGGCCGATCGTTTTTTGATCAAGTGAGCGTAAGCGAGCGGCGTGGAGTAAACTACAGGCGAGGGATGTACGATACTGCTGGCCTGCCGCGTGATGGTGGTGCTGACCGGAGCTATCACGCTGTGTGAGTACGCGAGCGGTGCGATGACGGCTCCGGGCTTGGCGGCCGCCGCGGCCAGCGCTGAAAGCAACACCACCAGCGTGTACATCGTGGTCTGTGTTGTTACCTCGGAACGTTAATCTGACGACTGATGCCCCTTCGAGTCCTCGCGTCGTATTTATAGCGGGTAATAACAAAAGATAAGGGCGATCTCATTTCGCGATCGAGTGCAAGGCGACAGTGCAGGAAGCTGATATTTAAGCTGAGCGAGGCCAGCGAGATGTCGCGCGAGCACGCACGACGCGCGCGCGTCCGCGGCTCATCGCTCTCTGTCCGCGCCGTCCGGCAAATGTCAATGACTCATATGTGCGTGCAAGCTCGAAACAACTTTTTTTGGAAAATAGGACCTCAAGCCAAACATAAAAAAACACCGAAAATCAACTTGAGTCTTATGTTTGAATAAAATCCATCAATTACTTTTTAAAAATATAAGTTTTTTTTTTTAAACATTTGTGAACAGTTGTGAAAGCTTAAATTAGCATTCCGTATATTATCAATATTATTCACCGATTCCAAAAATACAAGGAGGAGCAAAACTGGAAAAACCTTCTTTGGGCTGTTTCCTTTTTTTCGACAATTATTGCCACACATTTACATCGTCTACGTATCTAATAAGTTTCTTCACAAGCTGGCCTTTAATACATAATTTCTTAAATTGTTTATTATTTTAGTTCAATATTTCTTTCGGAATCCTATCGAGCTCCATACTCGTGTTATTCCGTGATGAATTTATAACGACTAGTAGCCGGCCATTCACATTATCAACCATCAGATTTTCTTTTGCATAGGAATGAAAATGTTCTCGGGCTAAAGATACCCGGCCACGTAACCTAGCGACCTTGTATGTAGGATTTTAACCCACTAAAAACACTCCCTTGGGATGACTTCATTGATAAAACTAATGACCCGTATTCCACTGGCTCGTAAGTTTCGCCGGACGTCAATGTGAAAACCAAACTGAGCACTCGGTTCTATGTCCTAGGTTTGGAGACATCGTTTCGCGTGAGGAAGTGATAAGTGATAATAATCACTTGGTTAGTAAACCATGCACAGCGGCCCGGTGTAACGTGAGCAGGGTTTTAAAATTTAACCGATTATAAACTTCATATTTTAGCGTTAGCAAGGTGGTGCAGATCTGACACAATATAACAACGACCATCCTTTTCAAAGTCGACAGTATTCAATATACGGTATTTAAAGATGATTGTTTGTAGGATTGAAATACCGTTCAGTAAAATAAAACATTTTCAGTCAAATAGTGTAACACTGTAGTTGTAGTTGTAGTAGCACTTTCCACTCGATTCGATATTTCGATCTTTTATCGGTCCAAATATTTGCATGTAGGCACATCGTCGTGTTATTTTGCAGATAACCTCATTTCACTAATCGGGTACGGTTTTTGCTCGTCTATTTCTTCTGTGCAATCGTTCCCGACACAAATTTTAAATTTCATTTTCGCCAAGTGATACACCGGTCACCGGGATATTAAAGGGATATAAATACGGGTTTCTAATATATTTGGCATGCGAAGTGAAAATCTGGGGCCTATGAGGTTTTTCTATAGAATTGTACGTATATCTCTCCTATGTGAACATTCTTTTATTGTATGTCCAGCATTCCGTGGGTATATTTTATGGAACACAAAACAATCCAGATGCACAAGTATTTGTTCAGAACAGTAAAGACCAGTATCGATACCTGTACCCCTTAAAACTTACAAAGAGTTCATTTCACAGGTCGAAACTACTTAAAGCCGTAGCGTGACAAGAAGATAAGCTGTATTTTTTGGTCTTAATTTTTCCTAAAATGTTTTGATGTTGATTTCTTTTAAGCTATTTATAGAAATATAAACTGTATCTTATAATCGTTTGGTAAACAGCAAAAGCTTTGCACACTCATGTAATATCTTTTTTTCTATTGAACATCTGAAGTATAAAAAGATTTCATAAGCCGAAAATCATTTTTTTTTTAATTTTGTTATATTTAATAAAATTAAAAACAATCAAACAAATACTTTGCATAATATAGCACATCACACTCTGACAGTTTCATTTCTATGTATTCAATAATTTTCCTATTAAAAAACAGTAAACACTCCGTGCAGTACTTTAATACCTTGTAAACGAACAAGATTTATGTACGTCATCTTCATACCTGAAATAGCTACCTATTCTCGCCGTTCAGCCTTTTAATAGATATTAACCGAACACGTACATCACTATCCCATACGTCAACGTACAGACGCTAGACGGATAGGTATCGGTAAACACAAGCCGCGCACCCTCCGGTGGAGAGGACCCGTTTCCGAAATAGAACGGCGCAGTTTCGCGCGGGCGGCCGCGAGCTGGCGCTGACAGCGCGGGCGGCGCGAGCCCTGCACGCGCCCGCCACTGCTCCTTCATGCACGCTTTTGTTGTTACGCGGTACCATTATGTCATGCCTCTTCGATTAGACAAAAAAAAATGTATAATTCGAAAAAAATAGAGCGCTTTGCATCAATAAAGATATCATTTAACATTATTTTTGAAGTTTATTGGAGTTTACTCCTTAAGAATTGATTTTCATATATGGCGCCCGGTATGAGAAAAATTTGAGGAGTAAAATCTACTGATAAATCCACGTTACGTTTTTGGTGCGCAACTTATTGGCGCACCTTTCACTTTTCAATCGCGTGTATGTGTGTACTTGTATACTTGTCTGTATACTTGTGTGTAGCCAACGCAGCGAGGCAGCTGACGCATATATTGTGTGTATACCTATATATATTATAAAAGTATACTGTTCAACGTTTACAAATGATATATATATATATATATATATATATATATATATATATATATATATATAGTGTATCAGTTATACAATTCTAATACGGATCGTCACCACTGTTTTGTTTGTGTTTTAAAGTGTTCTTTTACAATGTAAATATTTATTATTAAAATTTGATTTATTACTATTATTATTAATAATTACTATTATTTTCGTGAATTTTTATACGCATTATTATTATATTTGGTGAAGTGCAATTGATATAAACTATGGAAGAAAGTGGTGTAGATAATAATGCTGGAATATCAAATGAACACGTGGTTTTCTTAAATTTTGAGTCAAAACGAAATTTTTCAGTTAAATAAACTCTTTTTGCGTATGTTTAGACAATCGTACTTAAGGAGTAAACTCCAGTCGTGCGCCGGAGCTGACACACATTTTTTTTAATTTCAGGAAAACCTTTTACCCTTCAGAGGTTTTTTTTTTATTTTAAGCTACTTACTATTGATTCTATAGAATATATCAGAATAATCTTGATGTATTTGGTTTGTTTATTTAATCAACGAACAGCGGCCGTGACTTCGAACATATTATATGCAATGTCGATCCAAATCACTGTATTGATCCGTCAAATGGTTTATAATATTTTAATACCGCTCGGCGCTTTCTGATGTCACTATACGTAGTGTACTGGTTAGTTTTGTTTTTTCCCTATCAGTTTTTGAGAATTTTTTTTTTAAACCTCCGTCTTAGTTTATAGATCAACAATAGCATTTATCTGTTATTAAACATTAAATTTGTCTTAAGAGGGGTGCACTTCTGGATTTTCCAAATATTCACTTCTACTTTTTATAACCATTTAGCACAATCTTATCCAACGTGATGGATTGAATTTCCTAAAGCTGCTCGTGTTATGATCTTTCGTGAACGTTAAATACGTACTTGACTTTGACATTTGTGGAGCTTGTAAATCTTTCTAAGGCAAAACCTGTCTCATTTAAAACTAGTCACGTGACCGGTTTCAAACGAGACGGGACAGTTTTGCTTACTGTCACATCAAGGACTTGCCTATAATGTCGTTTACAAACGTATTTTTGCTTTAATTTGCCCTCATCTAGACCTTCCGTTAGCTTATTTTCTTTCCTATTATTGTCTTATTCAATCCGTCTTAGACGAATAAATACTTTGTTCAAATTATTTTAGCGGTCAATTAAATTCGACACACTGACCACACACATTAAAATTAGTGGAACTTAGTATTTCAAGTGCATTCGTTTTTGCCTAGAATTTTTTTTTTTTTGTGTAATTGTATTACTGATTATAATGAAAAAGGTTTATTCATATAAATTTCATAACTTTAAATATTTTGTATTGCCAATGTTCTACTAAACTCATCGGCTGCTTGTGCTCAAAAATTTTGCTCTATGTATTTCTATATTTTATTGACTTGAACGATTTGATAAGGAATCTGAACTGGAAATAAAAAAATTCAAACACACAATTTTATATAAAAATCAATTTATTAATACACACTTTTTTGTTTATACAATTTATTAATACATACATTACTCTTAATTAATATGTACACATCCATGTGATGCGAGTGACGTGCATTCACAGCGCCGAACTCAGAGCTACACCTGGACGTCGTCGTTTTAAATCTTGCGTAAAGTTCAACGGGAGATCCATAATATTTAGAAATCTATAGCTAATAAATAGTCCATTTGGTCTAAAGGTTGAACAAATTGATCTATGGGCTTTAATTACTTTTCTTGACGATCACGTGAATTTTATGTCAATATGATATTTTATAAATGAACACTATGAAACAAACACTTAATATAATGACAAGAAGACTATCCGATTTTGTTTAAAAATAAAATATTTATTAGGTTTGTTTTTCGATACATTTTGATTAATCCAGTTTTGCTTGCGACGCTACTATTTTTGCTTTTGCCGTTCAAACTTCAAAATCAATCCATGCTTATCACTGACAATATTTGTTCAATCAAAAATGTAATTAGTTTCAAATTAAATTAAATGAACGGAACCATTAAAATGTTACAGCTTATTTTTATGAATTTGTTCTAAATATTGTAAATAACTTTAAAAAATTTCGTTATAGTCCTGCAATAAATTAATTTGCTGCCTATTTTGATTGAAAATGTGTTAAAAACATGGTTTGGGAAGACCTAAATTCTCGAAGGAATAAAAAGTCAGTTAGATCCGCCAAGTTGTCATCTACTTTTGCTTCTGATCCCATATTTATTTTGAACCATAAAGGAAAACATCACAAGTAAATCTGCATGATGGTGAAAGTCTACCAGAATCTACTTCGTCATGTACAGTTTTCTACATACATTGGACCAAGTTTGAAAATATAGATGCACAAATGCATTCTATGTACAAGTAATAACATACTTTAAAAAAACCAGCCAAATCTATATCAAACCCGTATTGTAAATCATCAGTCGTTTATAACATAAATACAATGGAATCTCAATAAGCCGAATGTCAAGGGAAATGCAAAAAAAAACGAGTTAACGAGTTTTCGACTTAACAAGAACTTCGAGATACATATGACTGTGTCGACAAGGAGTAAACATAACGTTCACAGCTGTGTTACTTAGGAAGTTTCATGAATGTATTCATTCATTGCACATGTACAAGACAAAAACAATAGATTATAAGCCCGAACCCGAACATTCATTTTGAAATTTATTGCTATTATTTCGGGGAATTCCAAGTAAGACGTCATTATATTTTACCAACTACGACTTACGGAGTCTCCTTTTTGAAATTCGAGCTATAGAGTATAAATATATATTATCAATACTTCGTAGGGAAATAATATTTTGTTTGAATTACAAAGTCTAAATAATTCGAGATACCGCGTATTTAGGGGTTCATCGGAAGGGAATGGCAATTTTTTTCGACTTACTTTCCATCAGCGCTATTCTTAATTAACTACGATAGAAGGTCATCAAGAAAAGAACCTACTCCTTCCTAAAAGACAACGCACTTGTGACTTCCCCGGGCTACCCGGTGTCTATGGGCGGCGGTGAAGATTAACTTATGGTGGAGCACATTCGTCGTGATTATATCTCCTGCCACTGCATCCAATCGAAACTTCTTTTACGTCCAGTACATTCAGAGAAAATAGTCTGTAATAGACAGACAGATAGACAGGTGATTTAAAAATGTTCACTTTGTTCGTCGAATCAGAAGCTTTAACATATGCTATATATAAATATACACATACAAATACGAATATGTTATTACTAAGCCGCAAAAAATTCGATTGACACAACAACCAATTTATGTAATGATACTATATGCAATTTTATTAATGAGTATATTTCTTGTTATGATAAATTACAACCTCAAAATTTGTATTCAGTTCCCTAAAATATTTCTGACTCAATCTTTAAAATTATAGTGTATTTAAATCGTCTGCAATAAAAGATGGTCTATGAGTGACAGATGAGGTACTCACGACTTTACACGCACTGGCCCTATAATTATTATCAGTAGTTCTTATAAAATATGTATAATTTATATTCAAAAAATACAATCTTTATGCGTTAATTCAATCTTTGTTGTACTTAAATTCCGGCAGAAATGGGGATGGAATAATTGAATGACATTTTAAAAAAGGAAATTTTAGAAGATATCACAAGTGTAATTAATTGACATATTTAATAAATATATCCTAATGTAATGTAAAGATTTGAATTCAATTTCATTTTAGGGTATTTGAATACTATAGATTAGCAATTTTTATTTTCCTTAAACAATCTTAATAACTGAGGTAGGAGCTTAACTCTGACAAATAGCAAACACCTTATTGACTACCCATAGTACCAACAAAATAAATGTCGTTACTTGTTTTTTGTACGTCCTGTTTCGAAAACTATAATCCTATTTTAAAAATTTCTGAATGTATAATGAATTTAAATTAAAAAGTAGTCTCTTCAGGGTCGCGAGAGATGGCGCTTCCGGAAACGCCCGTCGGAATGGTATTGCACTTTGCGAATATAAATAGCCGGCGCCGGGGATTAACATCAGTGTTCGAGTGTGCACAAGTCAACACAGACCACAGACATAATGTTTAAGTTGGTGGTGTTGTCTTGCTTACTGGCTGCGGCCAACGCATGGGTGGCCGTCTCCGCCCCGTCGCCTACGCCGCGCTGGCGCCAGCAACTACCGCGGTCCTCTATCTTTGGCACCGGGCCAGCCCGCCAGCGTTCTGGGCTCCGACGGCAGGCCTCTGGACACTCTGGAAGTCAACATCGACCGCTCGGCGCACTACACCGCCAAAGCCCTCGAAGCAACAGGTATCCATGTCCTGAAGAAACGTTCGTTGGCACCGATCGCCGTAGCGCCCGTCAGCCGCGTCGCGTACGCCGGTGCTCCGGTGCTCGCTCGCTCCGTCGTCGCCCCGATCGCGTACTCCGCGCCCGCCATCGCTGCGCCCATAACTTACGCCGCACCCGTGGTGACACCGAGCAACTACCGCGGCCCTCTGTCTCTGGCTCCGGGCCAGCCCGCTAACGTTTTGGGATCGGACGGCAGGCCCCTGGACACCCTGGAAGTCAATCTCGACCGCTCGGCACACCTCACCGCCAAGGCCCTCGATGGTACTGGGATCCACCTGCTGAAGAAACGCTCCGTGGTAGCCACCGCCCCCGTGCTGACCCACACCATCGCGGCTCCAGTCGCGTACTCCGCTCCCATCGCCACGCCTTTGGCCTACTCGACGCCCGTCGTCTCGCCGCTGACCTATGCAGCGCCCGCCGTCGTACGCGCTTGGTAATCTGCTTTTTGTACATCCTTCATAATGTAAATACGACGTACGATTATAATAAACATATATAAAACTATAACTTTAATCGTTTAATTTCTTAATACACATTCCGCACATATCAAAAATTCGTATGCCAACATATTATTATGTTCAATTATTTCATAAATATTTGCTCCTACCAAAATGGATTAAGCGCTTGTTTCCTGACTTCGTACTAATACAAATCTCCTTCTCCACTCTGATCATCATCATCCGATTCTGATCTCGATCCTTGGATATAATCAAATATCGCACACATTTTTCATAAGGTACAAGTGTCTTCGGTCATGTCTAATTACTTTCTTACAGTGTCATATTGTTATATTTAGACGTACCTTTTCAAAATCTTTTAATTTCTTATCGAAGCCGTTGGACCTTGATTAGGTCTCCAATGTTGACTATTCGAGTATTTTGTTTTCTTTTTTTTTTGTATATATTTTACAAAACTTCTTCAATAATGAATGTTGCTGAATCAAAGAACTAGTTATTTAACCCTACTATACAATTCCTTACCACATATTACATATATGAATTTGATTGGATTGTAATAGTGTTTTGAAATATTCTTTATTCATCGATTTTATAGAAAAATAAACCAAACTCTTGCTACATTTCACTGTCAGGTAACTATCTACAAATCTAATACAATTTTTAAATGTAGTAGCATATCTGAACTCTCAGACATATAGCAGGTCACGTCATTTCTTTTTGGGATTTAATTAGTAAAATAAAAAGGTTATTAGTTGTATTAATTGTGATCGGTGTGCATTCAATACATATGTAATGTAACTTAACGTGAAGTAAAAGTATTTCATTAATACACAATGTTAGTGTTGAATCACTACCTACACTCTTTCTAAAATTCTTCACTGTACTAATATATATATTAGTACAGTATATATATATACACATTTATGTTTATTAATTTTTTTATTATTATTATTTTATTTCACTTTGAGATAAATTGTTGTATTGGAATATTTCATTTTGGTCTCTCCACAAAAATGTGCGGCGTGCCAATCTCTCGTAAAAGAATTTTTTTTTTTGAAATGCAATTAGTGCTAGAGCAAATACCACAACTTTTGTGTGAATATAAACGATGAGGATTACATTTAACTGTCAAAAAACTGGATATGTCCCTTATGCAAAAGCAAGATTCTAAAACCTGTGAATAAAGCGGATCCTCCAGTAAGATCATTCATTCCGGGCTCGTCAAAAAAAAGAAGTTTGTCGGCAACAAATCTGTATCTTCCGAAAATGTCACTTTACGAAAAAAATAAATATCGGGACCAGTAATTTCTCCTGCTGATCATAATAAACGTCTATCTACAGAAGTGATTCGCGACATAATAAGAGAGGAATAATAAATTACAGAACTAAATTTCAAAAGGATATCTTTTTATATTTTTTTCGATATAAATAAAAAACTGTTTTAAATTTTTTTTTTATTATTCTTTTTTATTTATATGCATAGTGCTTGTAGTGATGAAGCCGTAATTCAATGTTTATGAAAAAAAAATTATAATTCTTTGTGTAATTAATATTAAAAATTAGAAAAAGTGCCATTTTGATTCAAAATTATGAAAAGATACCCATTTGATCCAAAGTGATAAAAAAGTACCCTTTTGATTTAAAGTGATAACTTTTTCAAGAAAAATTGTTTTACTGATAGTTGTTATTCTGTTTGCACTTACAGACAAAACTGCTTGAGAGAATTTTTTGCAAACACTTACTAGACGTTTATTTTTTTTTAAAATAAATAAAATTGGTCACTAAACAGTCTAGGCTTTGATTTATTTGAAGTAGCTGCACAGTTGATCTGGGTTGGCTTGTTTGGACCCATAAGCGTGGTTAAAACATGTCTTGAGCAACTTTAGTTTTTAATTATACAGAAGTGTTTGATTATGTAGAATTTCATCAATTGTCCAACTGGAGCATTTAAATTTACTTTTCGTAGGATGATGACATGGCGATTCAAAATAATGTCCTATCGGGTTCTTGTCAGTGAATCTATCAGTAAAACAAAAAAAAATATTATTGATTTTCGTCAAAATAATTTGTAGTAAAAAATATCATTTAATAAAGATAAATACTTAGTATGCTTAGGCGATGTTGATTGCGATTTAGCCTGTGGTGTTTTCTTAGACCATTATTAATCGACGACACATTTACCTTATTCATTTTTTGTTTCTAGCCAACTTTTCTCAGTTTCAATTATATTATCACAATATAAATAAATTAAGTCATATTCATAAAAGCAGAATGTTCCAAGAATTAAACATAAAGATTATAAATTCAAATTGAAGTGGTTGAAAATAGGTTATGCAGTTTGTAGACAAGCCGAGACTGCATGAAAACTTATAGTATTGAAGAAAGCCGTAAGTGACCCTTGTGAAGCGCGCGAAAGTAGAAGTTCAAATTTTTGAATTTTAATTTTAGAAAATTAATATTGACGGTAAAAAGATTATTATTGATATTAATTTAAATAATATTTTTCAATTTTTAATTAATATCAAGACATAAAAAACATTATAATAATAAAAAATATATTAATAATATTTATATAATTTATTAATAATGATAAATACTAAATTATTTATTTAATTTTACTAAAAGATCTCCTTTCGATCCCAAGCGTAAATTAAATTATTATTATTTCTCTTATACTCAAAAAAGTTTTAATTCATAAAATTTGATGAAAAATATCAATAGAATTTAAGATTTTCTACCATATTCTTAAAGAAAATATTTGAAAACTTATCAAAAGACACCCTTTTAAAATTCAGCTCCTCAATTAAACTATTAATTTAAGAAAATTAGTACTCAGCTGAAAGAAATTAAAGACGAAATAAATAAGTTTCAGAATTCAATTTCGTATATGAATAAAGAATTCAAAAGCATTAGATCGGAGCACGAAATACAAAAACAGGCACTTTTGAATTTTAATGAGTATATTTCTTGTTATTATAAATTGCAATCTCCAAATTCGTATTCCGTTTCCGAAAATATTTCTGACTCAGTCTTTGAAATTATAATGTACTTAAAACATTTACAATGAAAAGATGGTCTATGAGTGACAGATGAGGTACTCGCGACTTTACACGCACTGGCCCTTTAATTTTATTATCGGTGGTTCCTATAAAATGTCACTTATATTCGAAAAATACAACCTTTATGCGTTAATTCAATCCTTGTTGTACTTAAATTCTGGCAGAAATGGGAATGGAATAATTTAATGACATTTTAAAAAAGGAAATTTTAGAAGATATCACAAGTGTAATTGGTTGCGCCGTAATTTTGGTTGGTGTTTTGTGTTGCAATGATGCCACATATTCCATCCTTGTTATCATTACCTATATATTTTCATATTGCGCCCGTCTAACATCTCACATGGTAGTACCAAACCACCCGCAATTCGCAACGGCGCGAACTCGGCGCCCGCGCCGCTACACAATAATTAAACGCGTAAGAAAAAAAAAAGGTGGTGGCCACTCCAAGGATATCGAAGTACTGCAGGTGATTCTTTCCAATTTTTTGTCCTTTTTGAGTGTGTCATTATTATGGAATAAAATGTTTCCAACCAGCGCAATTCGCCGCACCATTTCTTTCTGGTGACTTCGATCACGGATATTAAAATTTTGTTATTTTCATCTGCGCGTCATTTACATTCGCATCATTTATTTTCATCACAATTCAAATATAAATTTCTATTCGAAAATAAAGCAAATTTGATTTAATAATAATGGCAACTACCCGCGAAGCAAAATTATTCGATCGTAATGTACGACGAATACAAAATAAAATTAATTCTCATTTTTAACATATCCAAAAAATACATAACAGCATGTCAAATTTACATTCCAACGAAAATATTATGCAATATTTTATGGCAAATGCAAGCAATATTGATTCAACTAGCAAAAATTTCATATCCTCATTTCATCAATGCAATGAATGCATCCAATGTTGACGGCGACGAACCTAATTACGATTCATTGATCTCGTTCGGAGAATTGTACTCTAATATAAAATTAAAATATAGTGAGTCATCTTCGAACCGAAGCGATATGAACGCTAACGCTTCAGGTATGCAGGAATCGAAAAGTACATCTTATAAACAAACTCCTAAATTACCGCGTTAAGAATTATATTCATTTAATGGTGTAATTGAAAATTGGCCTATTTTTTATGAAAATTTTCGGACTGTTATACACGAAAATAAAGACTTAGCTGATGGTGAAAAAGGTGCAATACTTAGTCGGCAAATTAACTCACAACGCTCGCACTATTTGACAAGGAAACCTGCCTACTGCCAAAAATTACTCGGTGTTATAGAACGTATTAGTTAATAAATATAATGACAAAAAAATATTGGCGGCTTCTTATCTAGATCAGCTTTTAAATTTAAAACCGGTTAATAAAGGTAGCTCTTATAATTTGGAAAGTTTTATTGATAAATTTTTATCTTAATTTCAGCTCTGAAACAATTAAATATAGGTAACTTAGCAGATTTTATTTTTATTCATATTGGTTCAAAAAAGATTGGTATAGAATTTATTAAATTATTCGATATGTCTATGGATAATGAAAGGTATATGTCTGCCTATTCCAAGTTCGTTGACTTTATACGCTCGCAAACGCGAATAATGCAACGTGCTCATAATATTGTAAATAAAATTCAACCTTCCAATCGCATAAATAGAAATCAGAATGCTATATCATATAAATATAAAGCGCCACGTTCAGATAATATTACTAAAACTCTTTTTAAACACTCATTATATTATGAATAATTGTGCTTCCTGTGGAAGGGTTGATCATTGTCATTTATATGAATGTCCAAAATTTATTTCGTTGACTTCCTGCGAACGCTATTATTACTTAAAAAATAATAAATAATGTGTAAATTGTTTAAGTAATAAACATGTTTTACGTAATTGTAAATCGAACACTAGGTGTCGTCTCTGTAATCAGAGTCATCGTCCACTATTACATTTTGAATTACATATGGCCGTCCCGCTTTGCAATCAGTAAGTGATACTGCCGCGCCCGCTAGTCACTCCGATCCCTCCGCATCTACAAAAACGTCTCCGATAAACGCAATATCGTTGTGTGCCTTCGGTAGGTCTGACCGCGCCGTCGCCGACACGGAGTCCGACGAGCGGCCTTGGCCGCCTACCGCTATACTGTTAGGTACGGCGTTAGTGGATACTATTGATAATTATAGAAATATTCCTACTATGCGTGTACTAGTGGATAGTGCTTCGCAGAAAGATTTAAAAAATGCCGCATGCTCTAAGACATTAAACTTACGAGTACATCCGCCGGGTGTGGGTCATGTCACGAACCCATGTCGAGGGCGCGACGTGTCTGCCTCTTCGCTCTCGCTATGACTATTCGGTACGGTTTATTATACGATCTTTGGTAGTGGACCACATCACTAAAAAGTTCCCGACCACTTACATCTATGTTTCGCGATTAAATTATTTAAAAAACTTACCGCTGTCTGATTATCATTATTACAAACCCGCGAGAATTGACTTACTTATAGGAAGTGATTTATTTTCGCGCATACTTCATCCTAACATTATTTCTCGTTTTCCTGGAGAACCTGTCGCAATAGAAACGTTATTGGGATACGTAATCTTAAAAGAAGCGCCTACTATAGTAAACCCGCAATGTCTGAAATTCGTACCTTTTGTACTTACGACCACGATTCTCTCAATAATTGCTTGAATCGATTTTTTGTTGGAAGATGTACCCGACGCATCTCCTCTCACGTTCCATGAGTCTGAGTGTGAACTGCTTTATTGTGAAACTACGCGCCGCGACGAGATCGGCCACTGCTCGACGCTGCCCTTCAAAGGTGACGTGTCGGCGCTGGGAGACTCGGCGCGCGCCGCGCAGCGCAGATATTATTCATTGAAGCGAAAATTATTAGTTAATCCTTCAATAAAAAGGGAATACGATGACGTTTTTTATTAATATTTAAATAAAAAATATTTAGTACCTGTCACGAAAGACTCCAAGAACGATCCTAGTTCCCAATACGTAATCCTACACCACGCCGTCTATCGTTCTGATAAATCCACAAAGTCACCTGTGGTTTTAGACGCAAATATGAAAACTACTTCCGCTTTATCTTTGAATGATATATTACATACTGGAAAAAACTTACAAAATGATCTATTCAAAATTATATTAAATTTTCGATTATATCCCTATGGTATCAGTGCCGATATTCGCCAAATGCATTTACAAGTATCGGTTCATGAAAATTACAGACGATTCCAAAGATTACTATACCGATTTAATATTAATGAGCCTTTAAAATTATACGAAATGACCCGCATTCCGTTCGGCCTTCCCTGTAGTTCTTACCTCAACATCCGCACCGTCCGTCAACTCGCGGCGGACGAGTGCGTGCGCTATCCCGACGCTGCCGCAGTCGCGGAAAGAGACTTATACATGGATGATTTAGTATCCAGTTGTCTCACTGAGCAGGATGCTGCTTTGCTGCCTAATCAGCTAATTAAGTTATTTAATGCTGGGGGATTCGATTTAATCAAATTCTCTAGCAATTCCGCTCAGGTGATATCCGGTGTACCACATACACACCGCGTCTCCGATAATGTCGAATTTGATGCTAATGACAAATAAAAATTATTGGGGTTGCATTGGTTGCCAGCAAACGATGTATTTACGTTCTCTCTGGATTGGCAAACTCGCGAGTGCACTAAAAGAAATATATTATCGACCGCCGCTCGACTTTGGGACTTGATGGGCTACGTAGCTCTTGTAATTCTGTTAGCTAAATTATTTATTAAATCGCTATGGGAAAATAAAATTGATTGGGATGACACGCCTTCTACTGCCTTTATTGTTGGCTGGCAACAGTTCGAAAATGAGTTACCGTTACTGCACAATGTTCACGTGCCGCGACACATAGGAGTAAACGCACACTACGTCACTTCCGTGCTCATCTTTGCAGACGCTTCCGAAAGAACTTATAACGGAGTCGTGTACCTCCACGTGTATTATCCAGATGATAACCGCTACGTACTTAATTTGTTAACTGCAAAATCTCGCGTCGCACCCTTACGTAATATATCATTGGCTCGATAAGAGCTTTGTGCTAATTTAATTCTAACAAAATTAATGCGTATAATTATCGACACATACTCATCCCGGTGTGTTATTAACAAAGTTTGCGCGTTCACCGATAGAGTAGTCTCTCTGGCCTGGATACATTCAACGCCCTCTCGATGGCAGACGTTCGTAGCTAATCGAGTCACTAAAATACAGGTTTACATAGCACCCGATAACTTTTATCACATCAGTGGCAAGGAGAACCCCGCGGATTTCTTATCCCGCGGCCTGACACCGTCGCAGTTGTTGAGTCACCCGCTATGGTTCCCCGGCCCGCGCTTCGCCCGCTCGCCGCCTGACGAGTGGTCAATTTCGCAGTTCTATCCGAGTACTATAACCGATCTGCCCGAATCTAAAACGACTATTTTATTAATATCGCCGTTAAAACGGACTCTCCGCTACTTAAGTACACACACTCGCTTTACGCATCTCATCTTGGCCTAAACTTGTTAGGATTGTTATTTATATATTCAGATTTATTTAAAAATTCTACAGCGAAAATTTGAAATTTCACATTTAAATGTTGCCGAATTAGCCGTGATCAGGGCTCTTCAAATAGTATATTTCTCTGATGAGATTCGTAAAATTGAACATAACAAACTGTTAGCGCTCGCTTTCCGCAAGCTAAACCCTTTCTTACACAATGGAGTATTACGCGTGGGCGGTCGACTTGAAAACGCAGAATTGTATTTGGACAGTCGACATCCCATTCTGCTCCCGCGCCGCGACTACGTTGTAAATATTATAATCGATTATTATCACCGAAAGTATTTACACACTTGTCCACGATTACTACTATCTCTCATCAGAGAAAGATACTAAATTTTAACCGCACGCAACATTGTGCGTCAACGCATTCGACAGTGTATAATTTGTTTTAAATGTCGACCAAAGCCTGGATTCCCGCTTATGGGTGAAATTTCTTCTTGTCATCTAGAAATGGTAATAAAACCATTCCATTTTTGTGGAACCGATTACGTAAGACCGCTACATATTTTACCTTACCGCTGCCGGGATGTACGCTCTATTAAATCTTATATATGTTTATTTATCTGTTTAATAACTAAAGCCGTTCACATAGAGGTAACTAGTGATCTTAGTATTGAATCTTTCCTAAGCGCCTTTACGGTTTCTCTCCTGCCGCGACCCCGTCGGAGTGCTATACTCTGGCTGTAGTACTGATTTCGTGGGTGTGAAATCTTACCTCGAGAATCTATAGGACTTACTATCGTCGGAAGAATATAACGACCGATTCGCTAATGAATTACGAGACAAACGTATCGAGTGGAAATGAAATCCGCCCTCTGCACCGCATTTCGGTGGGATGTGGGAGAGTAACGTCCGCTGTGTTAAAATGCATTTACTCGGAGTAGTTGGGAGGAAATACTAACAGTACTCGTATAAATAGAAGCGATATTGAACTCGCGGCTACTATCGGCTATGAGTTGTGATCCTTCCGAACAGCTTGCGCTCACTCCCGCTCATTTCTTAACGCTTACGCCGCTCAGATCTCTATCCGTACGGGACCTTTCACATGAAAATGTCGACTTCTCCAACGGAAGCGCATTATTGACATATATATATATTTAGTTGAGGTCTTTAAATAAGCTTTAAATAAATTAACATAAAAAAATTACTTCGCATTGTATACAGCAATATAATTATTCAATTACTTGATAATGTACTATTCTACCTGAATTAATAATATTGGTTATTTTGAAAGGATTTTATCCTGTCAAGCTGGGGGAGATGGTTGCGCCGTAATTTTGGTTGGTCTTTTGTGTGGCAATGATGACACATATTCCATCCTGGTTATCATTGTCTATATCTTTTTCATATTGCGCCCCTCTACCCTCTCACATAGTAGCACCAATCCACTCGCAATTCGCGACGGACTTTTCGACAACTCGGCGACCACGCCGTTACGCAATAGTTATAATTAAACGCGTAAGAGAAAAAGGTGGTGGCCACTCGAAGGATATCTACTTAGATATCCTTCAAGAAGCCACTTGTAGTACTTACTACAGGTGAGTCCTTTCAATTTTCTATCCTTTTTGTGTGTGTCATTATTGTGGAACAAAATTTTTCCAACCTGCGCAATTCGCCGCTCCTGTACTTAATTGACGAATTTAATAAATATAGTCTATTGTAATGTAATGAGATTAATTCAATTTCATATTAGCGTATTTGAATACTTTAGATTAGCAATTTTTATTTTCCTTAAACAATCTTAATAACTGAGGTAGGAGCTTAACTCTGACAAATAGCAAACACCTTATTGACTACCTATAGTACCAACAAAATAAATGTCGCTATTTATTTTTTGTACGTCCTGTTTCGAAAATTATAATCCTATTTTAAAAATTTCTGCATGAATAATGAATTTAAATTAAAAAGTAGTCTCTTCAGGGTCGCGAGAGATGGCGCTTCCGGAAACGCCCGTCGGAATGGTATTGCACTTTGCGAATATAAATAGCCGGCGCCGGGGATTAACATCAGTGTTCGAGTGTGCACAAGTCAACACAGACCACAGACATAATGTTTAAGTTGGTGGTGTTGTCTTGCTTACTGGCTGCGGCCAACGCATGGGTGGCCGTCTCCGCCCCCGTCGCCTACGCCGCGCTGGCGCCCAGCAACTACCGCGGTCCTCTATCTTTGGCACCGGGCCAGCCCGCTAGCGTTCTGGGCTCCGACGGCAGGCCTCTGGACACTCTGGAAGTCAACATCGACCGCTCGGCGCACTACACCGCCAAAGCGCTCGAAGCCACAGGTATCCACGTCCTGAAGAAACGTTCGGTGGCACCGATCGCCGTAGCGCCCGTCAGCCGCGTCGCGTACGCCGGTGCTCCGGTGCTCGCTCGCTCCGTCGTCGCCCCGATCGCGTACTCCGCGCCCGCCATCGCTGCGCCCATAACTTACGCCGCACCTGTGGTGACACCGAGCAACTACCGCGGCCCTCTGTCTCTGGCTCCGGGTCAGCCCGCTAACGTTTTGGGATCGGACGGCAGGCCCCTGGACACCCTGGAAGTCAATCTCGACCGCTCGGCACACCTCACCGCCAAGGCTCTCGACGGTACTGGGATCCACCTGCTAAAGAAACGCTCCGTGGTAGCCACCGCCCCCGTGCTGACCCACACCATCGCAGCTCCAATCGCGTACTCCGCTCCCATCGCCACGCCTTTGGCCTACTCGACGCCCGTCATCTCGCCGCTGACCTATGCAGCGCCTGCCGTCGTACGCGCTTGGTAATCTGCTAGTTTGTACATCCTTAATAATGTAAATACGACGTACGATTATAATAAACATATATAAAACTTTAACTTTAATCGTTTAATTTCTTAATACACACTCCGCTCATATCAAAAATTCGTATGCCAACATATTATTATGTTCAATTATTTCATAAATATTTGCTCATATCAAAATGGATTAAGCGCTTGTTTCCTGACTTCCTACTAATACAAATCTCCTTCTCCACTCTGATCATCATCTTGACGAATACCATCCGATTCTGATCTCGATCTTTGAATATAATCAAATATTGCACACATTTTTCATAAGGTACAAGTGTCTTCGGTCATGTCTAATTACTTTCCCACCGTGTCATATTGTTATGTTTAGACGTACCTTTTCAAAATCTTTTTATTTCTTATCGAAGCCGTTGCACCTTGATTAGGTCTCCAATGTTGACCATTCGAGTATTTTGTTTATGTTTTTTTTTCGTATATATTTTACATAACTTCTTCAATAAAGAATGTTGCTGAATCAAAGAACTAGTTATTTAACCCTACTATACAATTCCTTACCACATATTACATATACGAATTTGATTGGATTGTAATAGTGTTTTGAAATATTCTTTGTTCATCGATTTTATAGAAAAATAAAGCAAGCTCTTGCTACATTTCACTGTCAGGTAACTATCTACAAATCGTATACAATTTTTAAATGTAGTAGCATATTCTGAACTCTCAGACATATAGCAACTCATGTCATTTCTTTTTGGGATTTAATTAGTAAAATAAAGAAGAGTTGTATTAATTGTGATCGGTGTGCATTCAATACATGTAATGTAACTTAACATGAAGTGAAAATATTTCATTAATACTGTCTACCATAATTACTTCTTACACTTTTTATTTTAAATCATTTTATTGACAATGTTAACAGAGTCATAAAACAACAAAATTGTAGGCCTATTATTAACGATTTCAACTTAAGCACTATCATTTGGGTTACACAACACAAATTATTACATATGTATCCTGATGCTGTCAATTGTGATATTAATCAAATATTTATTGACTTTCTGTCACTGAACAATTTTCAGCGATACAATAATATACTTAATAGTCGATCAAAAATTTTGGACCTTGTAACTTAATTATTCGTGAATTAAGTTTCAGCGAAATTGTTTTTCTAAAATTGGTTTGTTACATCCTCCAAATCAGTGTCTATTATATTTAACAGCGGACAAGAATTTAGCCTTCAAAATTATATATGAAAACAATTTTTATAGAGTAGAATATAAGAAATGAACTTAATTTAATGTCATGGGACAAAGAGTTTCAATCTTGTTCAACAGTTGATGTTATGTTACAGAAATTTTACGCTATATTACATGATATTATCGTCAAATATATCCCCAAAGTTAAATAAAAAAAAATATCCTGAATGATTTTCCCAAGAGTTAATATCACTTATAAAGGAAAAGAGTAGGCATAGATTCAAAGTGAAAAAATAGGGTAATCCAATGAACATCTTAACATTCAAATTATTAAGAAAGAGATGTAATAAGTTAATCAATCACAATTATACTAATTACATTCGTATGATTGAAGTATCTATCGCTTCTGATAATAAGGCATTCTTGTATTTTATTAAAAAGAAAAAAACATAACTCGAGTCGATATCCCGCTGAAATGTTCTTTTTCTGACGGAAATTAAGTATGCAAATTATTCGCAATTAATTTGTCTGGAGTGTATAGTGACCCCAATCAATCGTCATGATATCAAGTCCACAGACTTTTATCTACGTACCACTAACCACTTAAGTAAGGTCCGCTGTAGTTTTTATGAAGTGTATAAAGTTTTTTAAAAAATTGACGAACGAAAAGGCGCCAGCGCATATGCCATCCCTTCTATTTTTGTTTCTCTCGTTGTTGTGACGCTCTCGCGTTCCCGTTAATGATTATATACAATTTCTCTTTAACAACTTTAATATATCCTTGACTATGGATAAAAGCATTATTGTTTCCCATATTTAAGTCTGGCAACCACAAGGATAGATGTTATTAATGGGCGTACATCTTTACAATCCGTATTTGCTAAAATGTTTGAGGGATTGATTTGTACAGCTCTTACGTCCCATGTTAGATCTGTAATTATGCCTCAGCAACATGGGTTCATGAAAATTAGATCTTGTGCTAATAACTTGGTTTCATTTATTTCTGAAGTATGTGAAAAGGTTGATGCCCTAATACCAATGCATTTGGTATATACAGACTTCAGTAAGGCGTTTAACAAAGTCAATCATCAAATTCTGTTGAAAAAACTATCTAGATATATTTTTAGCGATTTAATAAAATCGTGTGAATTTTATCTTCAAAATTGCAGTTCTTATGTAGTTGGTAATGGGTTCTCATCTGACGTCTTCCCAGCCACTTCGGGAGTTCCACAGGAATTTATTTTGGGACCTATTTTATTCAGTATATTTATAAATAATATGACTGCATGTTTTGAAAAAATGCCTACTATCTTTTTGCTGATGTTCTGATAATAGTTAACGAAATAAACTCTAATAAAAATTGTTAGTTTTTACAAAAGGATCTGGACAGACATACTGAATGGTGCAAAAGTAATAAAATGATTTTGAATACGGACAAACGTCATTGCTTGAAATTTACAAGAAATCAAACACCCTATTCATTTATTTATTGCATTGGACGGATTCCGCTCAAACAACTTGACAATATCAGCGATCTAAGAATTATTATTGACACACCACTGAGATTCGATAAGCATTTTGACAACTTAATGTATAATAGGTTCAAAATATTGGGATTCGTAATTCGCAATTGTAAAGTATTTATGAATCCAAAACCAAAAATATCTCTGTTTAAATCTGTAGTGTGCGGCAAGCTAGATTACTGTAGCCAGGTTTAGATCCCAGCGTACAAATATTACGTTAATAGAATCGAAAGATTGCTAAGAATATTTCATTGGTATCTTTCGTGCGATTGTAGAGTGGCGAAACAATTACCAAGTTACTGTGATCGACTACATCATATTAAAATCGACTCTCTCGTTGACCGACATAAGCTACTGGATGTCATGTTAATTGATTTGACAATAAATTTATTGATTCTCCTAACCTACTGAGCAAGGTTGGTTCAAAAGTTCCAACAAAAACTTCCCAACTTAGTAGATATGTGCCCTTTATTATTAAACCTGATAAAACCAACCGAATATTGAACTCGCCGTTAAATAGAATGATGAAACATTATAACGAATTTCTCACTAATCCAGTTGTAGACATTTTTGGGGAAAATCTCTAAAAATTACTTAAAAAGTCTAAACTTAAGTCAATACGATCTTAGTACATTGTCTTCAATTTCATTTGTGTTTCTTTAATTTTTCACTTGTTACGTATTCTATGTCTCTTTTTGAAAGCTGTGAATACCTATTATTAATAGGACATTTAACATAATTATTACTTAATTGTTAGAAACTTAAAATTACGCATATCCGATGTACCTATTGTTGGTATCCCTAATAAATAAATAATGAATATTGTATTTATTTATAAGCATACATAAATTACAATATGTATAAATGTCTTGAATTATGTTCTTTTCAGTGTGTCGTTATTAGGAAAAAAACAACATAAACCGTATTACAATAACTTCATTATAATAATGTATGCTTGTATTTCACAAGTAAAGCTTACAAATCTTTTGTTTATATACTTCACTACAATCAATTTAGATGCTCTCATATGTGTTCATTAGTGTTTATTAAACATAGGTAAAATTTTAAATATCATTTTGTCTCGCAAGAATATCGACACAAGAAAACCTATTAAAGTAAAAAAATTGCTATTTTGCTTACACTTCTCGCTCGCATATAATGCTTTACATATTGTACAATCTATATTTTATTTATTTTATTTATATATATAGCACTTACTGTTAATTGTTATTCATGTCTCCCTCATCTTTCCATATTTATCTATCATTTTTCCGTACGTCAGGAATTCAACCTTTTGTTATAATATGTGAACGTTTACTTTTGAATTTTTTTCTTTAAGAATGATTTTTAAAATATGACGCATAAAAAAAAATTAGAAGAGGTGAAGTCAAAAATGTGGAAGTTCAGAAAACGAATCTGAAAGGGTCTACTCTAAGGTTTTATATAGGCTTCTTGCCTCTAGTCACTTCGTACAAAGTCATCCTAAACGAATCTATTGACTCGCATCTTACTTCCATCGGACTCGTGGATTGATCGATCAGGTGAATAAAGATGAAGGTGTTGAAATTGCTATGAGCTCCAGAAACTGAACAATACTGAGGAAAGAACCCGCGTGTTGAGCTCCTACGTGGGTTGTACTGGAAATTATTAAAGATTTTCCTGGTAAATCTGAAACTTCGAAAGCTTTGCGCTTGATAGATACCTCATGATTTGACGGATGACTAGGAACGACCTACGTGTAAAGTGGTGTTGTAAAGTGTTAAAAAAAGATATATATGTATATTTAACGGAAAACAATAATTGGTTGTATGTAATATGATCGCAGACGGCGAATCTAAAGGAAAAAACTAATCGGCAGAGTGAGTCTTCCGATTTAAAGAATTGTCGGCGAAAGCTAAAAAAGTCAGAACATCGGTGAGATGCTTGCGCAGAATATTTGATAATGTATGCAAAAAACGTCCTCGCAACAGTCGTCCACCACGACATGTCCACACATCACGCTCGTGTAAAAAATGAATTTTTAAAAGCCTCAGATGTAGAGATGATAACACCTTCGCCATACAATCCAGATCTCGCAGGTTGCATTTCTTCTCATTACACAAAATTAAATTTAGCCTTGTAAATCATATTCTAAAAATAGTATACAATTCGCAAGTCCCAGAGTTGCGGTGAATGCGACCCAAGAGGCCATTGGAGACGTCGCTAATGGAGACTCGCCCAGTCGCTTTTTACGATAGTTCCAAATATGTGTACCTAGTGAGGGAATGTACTTCGAAAAACAAAAAATACATCATGAATTTTGCATATATTTTTGTTTATGAGAATTCAGTGTTGATCCATGTACCTCATTGGACGCAATCGTTCACTCACAATCGACTAAAAATGATTCTCCGCAACAAAAGAAGTATAAAAGCGTTATAACTCTTTTATACAAAATTTTCTAATGATATCTGTACTATACTTATCCATATACAGAATGTAAATTTTGACTGTTTCATTTCGATTTTAATATTTGTTTTTTATTATCACCCTTCATCCTCGCTTTTATTTGTACATCACCATTTCAATAGGCTAGCTATATATATTTAGTATACGGCCCGTTCTGTTTTTCTTTTAATGCTAATATATATTATACACTACCTTATCCTACTTCTCTCGTTTTCTTCTCCATATTTACAGGCATTCGTGATTCATGTTGATGAGCCTATCCACGCAATTGCGTGTCACGCTTCACTTCTATATGCGTTGGCTTATTTAGAAACAATAACACTATACAATATAATTTGTTTCTGGAAACACGCCGAAGCGAGCCCGCTTTAAAGGCTGTCATATCAACCTAACCTAAACTAACCTACTCGTCGGTAACTGGATCGAAGAGTTTTTAACTTAAATAAAATTAAACCACTCGGTGCGTGCTTCAGATAGCCAGTTAAGCCGTCGGCGGGCCCCGATCGCGCCGGATCAATTTCACAGTCTGAAAAACGGATTTTGGGACTGGATAGCTCAGCGTTGGGGTGGCAAAACCTGACACGAAAAAGTAAAACGATCTTGCTGAAAGTAAAATTCCCCTGAAGAATTTCATTCGTACTTCCTTATCCGATATACAGTATACGCTGAATGTCTTTGCTTGTGATTCGCCTCTCTTGAATGTAATTTTTCACTGCCAGCTCGTAGTCTCTTATCGCAGCCGTCAAAGGCCGGCCGCTGCCTTCTTCGTCCTTTGAGTTACTCGACCGCGCTTAAATTTGTTGAACCGGCGATAAGCGGTCACTTTAGTAGGGTTTTTGTATTTATTTAGACGCTATTTGAATATTTTCAAATTATTTTTCTAGCTTTAGGCGGTATTCTAAATCGTACAAAACATCACGCAAAAGTGTACTTACTCGTTGTAGATCAATTTTCCAGTAAGACAATATATTAATTTAGTTCTTTCAATACATGTGGAGAAGATATTGGAATTTGGAATGTCCGTATTTCTTTTAATAATTAAACTGTATAACTTAGCTGAAAGCGGCTAGTGTCTCTTTATTAAAAACAGTTTTCGATAAAATATTTTTGCACGGTAGTTTTCAGAGGGAAGTAATAACGAAAAGAGACCGAAAAAATGCAATTGCTATCTGTTTTCTTGAAACTTATTGACTACCTTCTATATAATAATAATATTGTATCGATATTTTGTTTCAAGTCTTTACGAACACACAGCTTTGTGTTCGTAATGAGCTGTGACGTCCGCGCCTGTGAGCAACGCCCCCACTAGCCTGACACGAGGGTATCGCTTGCGCACGCTACTTAAAAACACAGTCTTGCGAGTTGCTAATTTTCACAAAATATTAGGTGCTTTTTAGGATATTTTTCCAACATTAATATACATTGTTATATATATACTAACTGTTTTAAAATGCCTAATTATTGCAGCGTATCTATCTACATGTAATTATAATAATTCGACAAGTCACAATAGTAGGTGATTTGTCATTTTCACGTATAGACGAGCTTATTATATCCAATTTCAATTTATATATGTATGTATTTCTTTGTCCGGACATCAAGTAAAACTACTGAATATATCGATATGGGAGCGACCATTCGACGCGGAATCATTTGTAGATAAACTATTTATAATATAAAAAAATGAAAAAGTATGTGTGAGTATGGATGTTTGGTATACGCTGACGGCTGTACGGATTGTAGATTATGTTATGAAATAGGATATTAAATTAATATAATGAGATTATATTATAGTTAGTTATATTATATTATAATTATAACAAGGTTCACTTTTATGTAAAAAAAAAAAACATATAAATACTAGTAATAATGATAATATATTATTCACTAATATCCATTACCAAGGAAGGACCAACATCGGCATCAAAACTGCTGTTAGAATAGAAGGACCTGGATCAAACTTGACCATGAAAGCCGAATTGACATCAGTAACAGGACAGGCTAAAATTAAAATGCAAAAGTCATTCTATGCATATGCGAGTGAAACCACGGTCATATTTGAACCATAAAAAAAAACAATTATTGTTGAATGTTAATTTACGTGTATGCGTGCGTGCGTGCATGCGTGTGTGTATCAATATATGGAACCTGTTGAAGTAATATAGTATATATTTAATCTATAATTAATTATTTTTCACAAGTTAATATTAATTTCATTAAACATATGTTTATGCCTATGGTAAATTTATGCCCACAATAATAATTAATAGTAATGGTTAAATTATTGTTTTTATGTAATGATATTGTACTTTTATGTGTGAATAATCCAATCTTTTATGGTATGTACACATAATATAAAGTAAACGACAAGGCAGTTACTAGGAAAAAGAAATTCGTATAAAATTTGTTTAGAACATTTCAGAATCGTCACATGTCACAAAAAATATTTGAAATTGGATGTGTTCGTGCAATTCAAACTGATGACAAAACAAATACTTGATTTTCTACTGTGTATTTTATAAACGAGTCTATATCTGTCTGTTGAAAGATTAAGTCTAGATCAATGATGTTAAAAATGCAATTAAAATTGTCGCCAAATTCATCTAGAAAAAAACAAATTTAACTGGGAAATAATAACATTTGCAAAAAAACTACAAACAATAAAGCGACAGGGATAATTTTTTTTTGTCAAAAACGCATACATTGAAGCATGTGACGGACATTAATATATGAATTAATAATTTAGAAATTAAACTTTTATTTTTAATAGCATGTCTTGAAGCATCCTTGTTTAATATACACGTACAAGAACTTGAAGCTAGGAATACAAGCTATGGCAAGTGGTAAAAGACATTTTGCTTAAAAATGTTCCGCCGGTTGGCAATCGAACTTCTCTGTCACGTGGCATCCACGCGTTGAGCCACGTATGTAATTCGCAAAACAATAATTTTACGGCGCTTATATAACTTATTTCACAAAAAAAGAAGTCTATAAAAACCGTAAATGAAGTTTTGTCATAAAAAATATATACGAAAATTGTTACTACATGATACATCTTTGCAACTTATGTACTCAACTGTAAATATATAAAAGCCAAAAATTTTTAAAGTGCTCTTTTATGTCTATTCGTTCAGGATATAAGCATTTTATTGCGTTTTGAAAATCTCAACGAAGGACTTTTGTTGCGTACACATTTTTTTAGATTAATGCAATTGTTGTCATCTACTTGCATTCTATGAAAACTTATATCCACAGAAAAATCGTAATAAAAGATTGCTTTTGTGTTTTTATTCTAAAAGATTTATCAATTGGAAGTTCATTATCCTCGAACAGATGGCGCCTGTTCAAGTAGTTCACTTTTGTAAATAAAAATCCACTGTTTAAGATAAGGAACACTTTTAATTTCGCCACGTCTGTTCATAAAAGTCTACTATTTTTAAAATAAGTAACGATAATTTCGCCGTGTCCATCCGTCTCTATGTCCGCAGTTTTATGCTACTCTTAGTACTATAAAACTGTAATTTGGAATGCATTTATATAACACGCCCTCAAAGAGGTAGAATATAATCTTGAGAAGCATTTTCATGAAGGTTTCTGAAACGTAAAATGGTCATGAATTTGTTTTTTCGTTTAGACAATAGTGTGGGATATCATTGGATAGCTTATTCAAAATTATTGCAAGTCCGCGAAAACCGTTTTACGATTTAGGGATCTGTCTGCGAAATATTAAGGTTTAAAATTCCAATTTGTATTAGAATCTAATATCGTCGTTCCTATTCGTCCCGATTCGTTATTGTTGGATATATGAAAAAACTCACGGCTATAGCATATGTAAGGGAGTTAAAATTAAAATCTTTACAACCAAGGAGGCTTTTCAAATCAACATTTAATAGTCGATCGACTTATAAAATCTCCTTAGCGAGATAAATAGCAAAATTTCGTACAAATTCCGTTGATAAACTGAATTTAATCACTTACGTGACTTTATTGGTTATGTAAAACAGGTAGTAAATATAAGCTTATAAACTTTTTAAAGTTATGAATATGTAAAATTTTGAAATTCTTAACACCCTATGTGACCCTGTTTTTAAAAAATATTAGGCAAAATATAAAGTCCCCTTCTAAGTCCGCATATTGTGACAGACAGCTACGGAACCCTACACTGGGCGTGGCCCAACACACTCATGACCGAGTATTTTAAAGTACTGAATATGTTTTCTAAGAATAAAAAAAAATACATGGCAGTTGTTCTCAATTTAACAAAAACTTATCTATGAATAAGGATAACATTAATTATGCAACATTTATTTGTGAAGTTCTGCAATATATAAATGTACAGGTAAATACCATAACACATCTGCTCGAATGTTTAGGAAGCGTGGTCTCTCACTAGTTGTACCAATGAGAAGAATTAAACTAACTACCAATGGATCCACTTAAATGATATATTTACTGTTTCTAAAACATGTATCACATATAATACGTATTTTTAATTTTCATAGATTCGTAGAATTATTTATCTTCCTCAATAATTATAACATAAAAATTGTATATTAAAAAAGTACAATAGTTTCAATTTTAAAACAATAATGTTTTTATTGCTGATTATAAATATTTTTTCGCACCGCGTATCTTACCCAATTGTACAATAAATTATATTGTTAAAAATTATAACTATTCATGCAATAATTTACATATACTGCACGATCAATTGGATAAAGACGCCATATTTATGTAAATAAATGACAAGCAGCTCGTTTTTCATGTTAATTTTAAATTGACCGCATTACATTGTTTTTGCACTGATATAATATTTACCGGAACTTGGTAATTTTTATTATGAAAGGAATAAAGAAGAACGTTTAACAAGTACATACGCAAAAATGCTAAGCGACCTAAAAAAAATGATGGTCATTAAAAATAAGGGTATATAATAACAAGCCTATTTATGGTAACTCTCTTTATATCGCTTTTATTGCTCTAATGCATAATGTATACAAGTTTAGAGAATGTGAGCGACGGGGGCGGCGTGGGCCAGCCCGAGGCGGGCGTACGGCGCGTGCAGGTAGTGAGCAACGGCGAGGGGCGCGGCGTACGCCAGCGGCGCCGGAGCCACGACGTGCGCCGGCGCCCACGGCAACGCCAACGAACGTTTCTTCAGGACGTGCAAGCCGACGCCTTCCAAGGCCTTCGCGGTGATGTGAGCCGAACGGTCGAGATTCACGTCGAGCGTGTCCAGGGGTCTGCCGTCCGCCGCCAGGATGCTGGCGGGCTGGCCCGGCGCCAGCGACAGCGGCCCGCGGTAGTTATGGGGCGCCACCAGAGGCACCGAGTACGCGACCGGAGCGGCCCACCCGTACGGCGCCAACGCCAACGGCGCGACCACGCTCGGCTTGGCGGCCGCCGCGGCCAGCGTCGAGAACAACACCACCAGCTTGTACATCGTGGTCTGTGTTGTATCGAGTTTGAAATGTGACTGATATAGGAGCATCGAAGTCGATTCCTTATATACTTTGCAGAAAAGTAGGCGTACACTAGGTACATGCCTATGTGACGTAGCGGCGTGACCGGGCCTCGATGACAGTATGCGCTATGAAAAATACAAGGCAGCTACTGCAGTGCCACTGCACTAATCGGTAAGATGTATAAGAAACTGCACTCTAAGCCTTACTTCTAGTAAAGTGCAATACAGAAGACCGTTCAGCTAATATGTCAACGATACCCGCCCATTCCTGCGGTCGGGTATTGTGTTTCCGCGTTTGCCTTGAATCGTCAAAGGGCCTTTCACTGACATCAATGCAACATAATTATTCGCATTTTCTTTAAAAATATATGAAAAGATTAATTGATTCTAGTGTTGCATGTTTTATTCAAAACAAAATATTTTGCTTAATTCATTATTAATTTTAACCCATTTTCGTGTTGCAAATCTCGCTCAGCGTTCTAATTAATATTACTTGATACTAAATGTAACACTGTAACTGATCAGAAGTCAACCGAACTCAACAGCAGTTACCTTACGCACCGCAAAACATGCCTAATTTTAGCTTCCAATATTTAATTTCAAGTGTATTTTTTTTTCTAAGCCGACGTTGGTACGGTATTCTACCAAACCATATATACATTATAAACTACATATTTACGCCGTTTCAAAAAATATTTCAAGTTTGATATCCATCAGAACTCGAAAAAATATGCACACAAAGGAACAAACATATACTTCTGTATCATACAAATGTACGTCTTTGGCCGGTAGCAGACCTATACATTTACTCAAGTTAGGTGTATATATTAAGTTGGGCGTACCCAACCTAGCATCGTCAAGCAGACATATATAAATTAACAAACGGGGCAGGACATTTGTGTCCCGCCTTTCTTTGTTTAATCAAAATTTGATAGATTTATTGATCTGCTTAAATAAACATTTAAAGTATTGGCATTTTTGTTAATATGAATAGCTATTTTTGTGCTCACCCAAGCAGTCAATGTGTACCCAGCGCTAGACCGGCTACGCTCTAAGCCGATTTGTACTGTGAGTTTGTTATACCCTTAACGATAATGAAAATCGTCGCCTAACACATCGCAAAAGCTTCACAAGAATGTTTAATGACATCGAAATCTTTTCCAACACGCGATCGGTGGACGGACCAAATATGACGCTAACAGAAGAAACCCTTGAACTGTAGCAGGACATTACGTGCGTACGAGTGTCGGGAAATACTTTAAGTATATGTTTGTGGATGTCGTTGAGCTGGTACTCTTACAACGGACATATTATTGAATTAATTAGAGGTTTATAATTTTCATTACATAATACAAATTGTTTTAAATAGATTTAAGCTTATTAGTAATATACTCAAATTTTTTCGAGTCGAATTTCATTTTTTTAAGATATTATGAAAGTATCTTAAAATGATAGAAAAATTGCGCGTTTGCATAGATTTCAGTATTATATATTGCATATTATATATATATATATATATATATGTTCCGCGAATAACTTGTAGTCGCAGAAGACGTTCAAAATGGAAGACTAATAACACGTGAAGTATTACGTCGCAGCAAAGCGCTCTCCACATAGCCTCGTTCAAACGTAACTCTGTACGCCCATCCCGTAGCGATAAGCCGGAATAATTGTTGATAATCGTTAATTAAGCGGCGTCAGCTTCCGTCTCGAGGTGGTCGTCCGAGGGGGGCGTATGCGCCGATCTCGCGTCGCACGCCCGCCGCGCGTGATTATTCAAAATCTCGAAAATTATTCACGCCGCGTCACGCACACACGCGCCCCCCGCCGCCGCCGCCGGTGGATTACGTCGGTTTACGAAATCATATCGGGACGCGACGCGATGCCGTTGACCTCGCAATTACGCCTTTCGCGTCTCAGATACACAAACACGCGCACCCCGAAGGATAATTTCCCTTTGAATACGTCTGAATTACTCAGTCTACTCAGCTAAATATATCCACGGAAAAAGAATACGTCTGTCGCCGGTTACGCTCCAGACGGTCGGTAATGTGAATGTTTGTGATCTCTGGATTCACCTGTTGATGAAACGAGACACGTGTTACGGTATTACAATGTGCAGATGTGTCTCCTTAGACCGTTAACATTAAAATATGTACAAATCCATTGTTTGGGTTTACAATAACTCGATAGTGAAATATTCTAATATTTTTAAATATTCTTAAGTCGCTATTAAGGATTATGTGACTGGGGGGCGATTCTAGGACCATGCGGAAATTGTCGCATGAAACAATATTTAAATATGAAATTTCCGTAAAATTCCTTGTACAAAATGACGGAAAACGAGGACTTTTAAAGCCTTCCAGTCTGAAATTAAAAGACCGTTAGAGGACAGTAGCGGGACGACTCTTAGTCATGATTTCATTAAAATAAGATGTCACTCATTATATTGATCTTCTGAATTTAACAAGTGACAATTGATGTCGTGTGCTAGGGTTTACCTGTTGCATGTCACATGAACGACGCTTGACAATTGACACAGTTTGTAAATTGAGAATACTGAATTAGTTTTTTCGTTTGACATTTATCATTTCGTATGAAAGGAAAAATGTTAAATAACCACACTAATTCAATATTAATTATTAAGTTTATTCTATTAAATTTATAATCTATTATATATCTCTTTAAAAAATGTCTCATGTGACAATGTACACATGGCCCGAGAATCGCCTCCCTGGTTTTTCATAAAATTTAACATACCTAAATGAAAATTTAGAACATACATACGCTTCGCAGTATTGTTAAGTGTCATAGCGTTTTTATGCATCTCTTTATCTGCAAATAAGGAGATCAATAAAATCGTTAAGTACTTGTTTCGCCATTTCAAATATATTGTTCAAGGTATACTGTATGAAAATAAATATAGGTACATCTATAAAGGTTGGTAAACATTAACTGTTCAAACGATAAAATGAAAAAGTCTGCACGTTATGCATTCATGATTATCCAAGACAAGTCTCCTTTTTATTTCGTACCAAAGGAACTACTCTGATCTCAGGCTGTGTGAAAGTAACAATAGTCATTAGCAGCAGCTTCACGTGGCCGGGATTACGGTTGCCGATCCATCAGCTCGGTGCTAGGGACTACGACACGTGGGTCGGACTGAAGGTCGTCAGAAAATCAAAAACTGATCTAACCTGCAAGTTATTTTTATTGTTATTGTTTTTCAAAATAGTGTTCGTCGAGATCAATACATCGCTGCATTCGATGGAACCACCGAGAGTAACACTTTGCCCGCTCGCACTTAGGGGGTCGCTTCGGCGACCTTTTCATATGCAGCCACAGCTTCCTCGGCATCCGTAAACCATTTTCCTCGAAGTTCCTTCTTTTATTTTAGTAAATAAATGAAAATTTCATGGTGCTAGGTAAAGAGTGTAAGGCAGGTGAGCGAATATATGTGTACCTAACGTCCCTAAATAGTTAGTTGTTTATCTGGCGGTATCTCGTGAGGCGTTGTCATAATGAAGAATAATCCTACTGCAAGGTCGTTTTTCCCGATTTTTTCCAAAAGTTAGGCAAAGAACTGTTAGTTTACCAATATACAGTGATTGTTTTTTTATCTTCTAAAATAATAGTTGCATAATACTCTATCATTCTGAAGAAAGAGATGACTATCTTTTTCCCGACGCTTCAACATCGTTTTACATTAGTAAGCAACTGCTTGAAAAGAAACAGCCACTGTTAGTATAAGAGCTAGCAACGTCGGGAAAACAAGAATTTCAGGTCAGCAGATTTATTGATATGTCGTCTCTCTTGCTCTTTGGGTTAGGGTCTGGGCTGTCTGGCCGGCGGTGGCGGTTGCGTTTACCTGTGCGCATCCTATCTGTACAGGTAATGATACTAACTTTTAAAATCATTTTAAGAAGGTTCATTTTTAATATTTTAACTTTAGATAAGCTTAACAAACATCCATCTCTTATTGCCAGACATTTTTGTCATTGCTAACAATGAGCCAGACGACAATTTTGATTTATTTTTTTTTTGAATTAAAAATTCAAAGTATTTCAGTTTGTCTGTAATTTTAATATTATGTTGTTCAAGTATGAAAAGACCTAAAATTAATTTGCCAGGCATTAATTCTGTTGTTAAACCGTGTATTAGCCAAATATTAAAAATGATTATAAATCAAATTATTTAAATATTTTTTAATCACCTTGTCTAATTAGGGTTTTTTCTATCTCGTTCTCAGCAATTTATTCTGCAATTGTTTCTCTTTATCCAATAGTATCATACTATACGAATTTCGTTATAATGCACGGTTAATAAAATGTCGTTCTAATACACGGTTTAACAACTGAATTAGTGCCTGGCAAATTAATTTTAGGTCTTTTCATACTTAAACAACATAATATTAAAATTACAGACAAACTGAAATACTTTGAATTTTTAATTCAAAAAAAATAAATCAAAATTGGCGTCTGGCTCATTGTTAGCAATGACAAAAATGTCTGGCAATAAGAGATGGATGTTTGTTAAGCTTATCTAAAGTTAAAATATTAAAAATGAACCTTCTTAAAATGATTTTAAAAGTTAGTATCATTACCTGTACAGATAGGATGCGCACAGGTAAACGCAACCGCCACCGCCGGCCAGACAGCCCAGACCCTAACCCAAAGAGCAAGAGAGACGACATATCAATAAATCAGCTGACCTGAAATTCTTGCTCGAAAACGTTAATAGCTCTTAGACTATATGCAATGCTATCTTTTAGTTTCGGGATTGTAACGATAAATCCAGCTTTCATCACCTGTAACCATGACGTACACAGTATTTGAGTCACCACCGGCAAATATTTGTATCATCGTTTCGCAGTACCAATTAATACAACGGAGTTTTTGAGCGTCGATAAAATTATAAGGTATCCACCGAACGCGAAACTTTCTAACTGCTAAATATTTAAAATGGATTTTGTTCACTTCAATCATACCGATGCCTATGCTTGTTCCAATCTGCCGGTACGTCACACTTTTGTCAGTCTCTATCATGTGCCGCCCACCACTGTAGTCTTCGGTCGTCGCCGTAGAAGGACGTCCCACACGCAGATCATCAGTCACATTAGTGCGGCCAGGTATGTACTTGTAAAACCATTTATAAGCAATATCAAAGGATGGAGCTTCATCAGGAAAGGTCAAACGAAATCTGTTATAATTTTCCTGTTGATTTAAATGGCAACGAAATTCATAGAAAATCATGCACGAAAATCTTCTCTCGTTGAAGTCATGTTGACGTTAGACAAACAATTTTCTTTTTGCCACCAATTTGTAAAAAGCAATGACAGACTAATATAATAGAAATAATAAGTATGGCAAAGAAATCCATATTTTTTTTTAATTAAAATCTATTTTGTTATTTTACAGTTCAGGATTGTTTGTTTTGTTTAGGTATAAGTGGTCTGTGTTACTTTGATAGTCCAGGGTTTTAGATCGGCAGCGGCAGACAGGGAAACACAGTCAACACTTAAGACTTTTACTGATATGAACGCCACAACACAATTAGCGAATAATTCATAAGGGGTAACGAAAGAGGAAGTACTATTTATACAGTACTATAATACGATCATTGAACACAAAATATAAAATAAACGACATAATTAAGCGGCGAGCCGTTACGTCAGTGAAAAACTGCGAGACAACATACGGTGGCGTTGAAGGTTTTTTTTCTTTTTTGATGAATACATATGTAGATATAATATATAAAAAAAAATTTGGTTGCCTGTAAAGTCGGTATACGGGCGAAAGTTTTACGTGACAACGACTTTGAATGGTAAAATCATTTTAATGTGAATATTCATTCGTATAGTAGGAAGAAGGATGAAATAATAGTAACAATTTAAAACATTTATTTATACAAAGAATTATATTTAAAACATTAATTTATACAAAGAATCTCGCACTGAATTTCATATTAACAAAATTTTATTTTTACCTTTACACATACATACGTATTTATATACAAATATACATACAATAACTTGCAATACATTTGCAAGCTATGCACTAATTCTCTAGTGCTGCGCGCGGCAGACCGATCATAGTTGAGTGGGAGAGACGCAAGGCATTCGGCGGGCCTCTCTCTCGTTCGGTGACTCATCGTTACGTTACCGAGCGTTACACTTTTCAAAGTGACTCCAGCCGCAACCTAATTTAAGACGTTGTCACGTCAAAAAAAAATAGATGTGATAAATAGTATGCGTGTGCATGTGTGTATTAATGTAAAAATATAAATTGTTATAAATAATAAATACGGCTGAATAGCCTACACCAGTTTCTAAGTGGCTAATTCTAAAATAAATTAAGTGCGACCAACGTAACGCTTTGTTCTTTTTATGTGTTCCTTTTAAATTACTATTATGACTTCCAAAAAAATTATCAATCTTGTATTATTATTAAATGAAGCTAATTCCAAAGTCAACTAATGCCACATAATATATATACATAATTATGCAATATACCTATACATGACTATTTTAAATTTTCATTAAAAAACAAATAGAAAATTAAAATTGAAATTATATTCGTAAGGTCATAGACAGACGTAGTTTTGACAATCGAATATATTGACTAGAACCCTGCTGGCGGCTCGCCGGTTGGCGTAGCCTCTATCTGTGACGGCGGGACATCCCATGTAACCACCCCATCAACCTGGTGCTTTATCATCTGACACTTTGTCGAGAAAAGAATATCTTCTCGATTGTAAAACGAAATCGATAAATGATATTTAAAAAAAAAGATTATCCTAAACAAATAAATAAAAAAGCTGGGACAAATGTGACTTGAACTGAAGTGGAGAGAGTTCCTTACGATATTCTTTTTTCCTATCTATCTACTTCTATCATGTTTTTTAGTCCCAATTTGTTTATGTTAACTAAAATAAGTGCAAATGTAATTTCACATGCACTGTATTGAGAGATTTACTGCGTTTTTTCAAGATCGTAAAATTTTAATCGATTTTTCTATAACCTATAAGTAGATAACTACAAGATTTTCTCTACTTTTATCAAAAATTTAGCTTCAAAAGTTTAAAAGATAAGTAAAACAACCACAAACGTAAGATCGCACGCATAATATTGAGACATTTACAGATTACAGATTTCTATAAAATTTTCTTATAATCTAATAGTAAACATCCATTTTTTTGAAGTTATACATCTTTAGGCGCATTATGAAAAAATGATTAGAGTGAAATTTTAAGATTGTGTAACACAAAATTGTGTAACAGTGTAACACAAAATTAAAAAATTAAAGCTGCCCGCACAGAATTCGAATGAATGTCGAATTTTTAAAATTTAAATGAAATTTTGCATGAATCTATAAATCGGATGACAGTGCAATATTATTATGACATAGAGCTGATCTGATGGTGGAGCTGGAAGGTGGCCATAGGAACTCCGTAATTAAACGACGTAACCCCATCGAGTTTTGGCTCGTTTGATTCGTCTTGACGAGTACTTTGATGCTATATGGTAACCAGGGTCTGATTTTGGACCTGGAAGGTGGCCATAGGAACTCCATAATTAAAACGACGCAACACCAACGAGTTTGGGCTCGTTTTCAATGATGATGCCAAAGAAGTATAGGCTAAGTGGTTTGAAGATAAAGAGTAATGGTCAATTTTATTAAATAAAAGGTTTTTTTAGTTATAGCTGTAAAAAAAGATATTTTGAAATTACGTGGCAAGCCCCAAAACTTCCCGATTGTTTTGAATAGTAATGTTATCAAGCTCAAAAAATTCCAGGACATACTTTTTTTTTTAATTACGAAAAAAATACTTCCTTGAAAATTTCTCATCATGACGGCTCTTGAAGAAATTAACCGATTTCGATCTTTTTGCATTGAGCTTAACGTTCAACATAGTTTTATCAAATATAGAGCTACTGATCATATTTTGTTATCGACCAGTTATATATTTTAGAAGTTTGTAAAAAAAAACATTTCTTCAACGATAATTAAGGTCATAAATATACACGCATACCTTCTCACCCGCATACATACCAGTACGCGCCACGCATGCGCACAAACACTCACATTCACAGATATCTTTCTGAAAATAATCTAAAAATCTTCCTAGGAACTCAAAATGTCGACATCTAATAAATTTCAATATTCTTAATGTGAAGAAAAACAACTTTTTAATTTAAAAAAATTCTTAATGGGAAAGAAAAAAGATTGCCATAAATATTATACATCTAATAAAAATCTAATATTAATCGAAAAAAGTAACAGAAACACAGTAAATATTATCATTTAGTTATATTAAAATATATATGTGAGATTAAATCGTGTCATTAGGGATAATTCGGGACAATTTTTGTTTAAGGGAGAAGCGCCTAATACGTCATTTGATATAATCAATTAGGCCGATTTGATTGAAAACCTGAGCGATGCACATCACGGAAAATTGGTCGTGCAGTTCAATTTTTAAATTGAAATAATCACGTCACTAACACGATGACATAACTATTCATGGTTTAAATCCTTAAACACAGAAGTAATACCCAACTTAACACCCAAAAAATAATTGTTTCTGTAGCTCATTACAACTACAAATAAATTATCACAACTTTGTTTTTTATTCAGAGAAACGAGGGACCACAACATTTAGTAGTCGTTTATAAGCAAATATTCGTTTTTAACCTAACGACCTCCCTCCAAATCGACATAAAATGTAAACAAGTATTTATCTTTAATGTTATTCTTTTATGTGTTTCTTTAATGGCTTTCAATTTGTGTTTTCAACTATGAACTAAATTCGAAATAGAGAAGATGTGGCCCTAGTGGGAAAAACAGTCGTTTCGCATTATTAATTAAATGATAAAAAAAATCCACAAACGTTATTTATTCACTTTACAACACGTATGGGTTAATTTATAATAACTATACAGCGAAAATAGGCCCAGCCACCACACCGTGGGTGTTGACCAGGCCGTGAGTGGAGTAAGCGGAGACGGGGACTGCGTGCACGAGGGGGGCGTGGACCACGGGCGCCGCTACCGCGTGTGGCGCCACCCGCAGCACCGGAGCCCCGTGAAGGACGGAACTGGAGTGCGCCGAGTAGCTGGTGACTGCGGGCGCTACGACGTGCGACGTCACCACCGGGCCCGAGTACGCCAGGAGGCCGCTGGGCCGAGCTGCGCCGAGAGCTATCAGAGCGAAGAATACTACTACCTGTGAAATAATGTAGATTTCATAAATTTATTAGTAGATCTTAGGACCTCTCGAGATCTTCTATATTGCTTATCTTTTGGTCTACCGAAATATGAGATATTTTCGATATTTGTCTTTCTGCTCAATGGAAGCAATAATTCCCCTTAATTACCGAGAACAGTAACATGATTCCATCAATTTATACTGATATTAAATTCGTAAATCCGTCTATCTGTTGCATTTTTAAAACCAAATGGTTGAACTGTATTTGATAAAATTCGGTATGAAGTTAGCTTACGGCCTAGGGAAAGACATCCGCTAGTTTCTTTTTGTTTGTAGTCCTTACTATAATTGAACAGAGGTTAAACCGATTTCAATATTTAGTAATCTGACAGAGCACACAGTTACGTAAAGTATAAGCTGCTATTTACTACACTATGTACTAAAGAAATTATAAGCGATATAATGAAATTTACTTAACATAACATAAAATACAAGTTTACAACTATGTACTATTAAATTAAACATTGTGGACGTCAAAAAAAAATTTAAATAATTCAATTACTTTTACTTTGTTGCATCGATAATGTTCATTTTCCCGCTCTGTTTTGTAATGTAAAAAGTTAAGGAAAATAAAAATAGAAAAAGAAAAGGAAGACATAAAAAAAGACAATACTTGAAATCGGGAAATGAATCAAAGTAGGGTCTAGTAATAATCAGGATCAGTTTTACGATTGAGATTTTGATAAAGATCAAAATCTTCATTCGCTATCCACGCAGATACATAAAATTTATTTATTTTGAATGAAACCTGTGCAAGGCGATATTCTCGCAACCTTCCATCTTGTTTCCTAACTGCGAAACGTGAACGCGAACCAAAATACGCCAACCAAAACTCATATTGTGAATAACCCCGTGAGCTTATAAAAAGAAATATTTAGTTTACATTCTGAAATAACAATGACAGCATTAGTTGAGACTAGCAACTTTCGAATACAAATTAAACTACTAATAATCCAATAATCATGTAATAAATTAGTTACCCTATAATTAATTTGTTACGACAATTTCGTCGTGTTGCCTTTTGCTGCCGCATACTTCCTCGACCCTCATAAATCTCTATTACCAGCATTTCTAATCTAGATATTTTCTACTACTTTTTAATAACATCAAGGCATCTTTACAATCGCTTGTTCCTATTTCTTTCCTTGTTTCATAAATTTCAATGCATTACTCATTTAACTCTATTTTCCTTTTTTTTTTTGTGGCTATATATCTCATCCGTTTCCAGTTAAAATTCTTTACTGTTTTGTTGACAGGATTTATTTTTCAATACGTATATGCAAGTACGTCTGTTACTGTGTAAAATGATATTTTTCCTATTATATTACACTTCAAAAATTCTGGAAACTCCCAAATGATGTGGTTTAAGTTTCGATAACAGTTCAGATTTGCAAGTCCTACATAAGGATTGCTTGTTTAAACTGTCTTCGCACGTTGGGCGACTCCATATTACTACTGTGCTATACGATTATTTACCGATTAATAAGACTATAATTTTACTTAATAAATAAATCCTTGACATATTTTCTTTATTACCATAGCCAATCCTATCCTCTATCTCTGATGCCTACTTCATTGAACTTAAGTATCTACTTATTATACATTAATGCCGACGTTTATGAGGAAAAGTTTGGAAATGTCAAAAAGAATATCAGAATGTTGTTAATATCGTACTAGTTAATGACGGATTGTCGTTTCACTCCAAAACTGAGAATAAAGTCAACTTTCAAAAGATAACTTGTGAACAAAAAGTATATGGAGTGTACTTTCATATTTTTTTTATATTGTACACAAACACTTACAAAAGCGATTAAGGCTTTTATTGAAACCTGTTAATCGTTCGTCGACCTCTTAATCGGATAAAGCTATTATCCTTTGAAAGGCATTTTTGAAATTGTCCAGTCACCCGCTCCCTTTACGACCTTCCATAACAATTATACATAACCCTACCAATTCAAAACGTGACCGCTTCGGCTATTATCATTACATTTGTTGTCTTTAATTATCTAAGTAATATTATATTACTTGATAAAACAGAGTTGCAAATTGGGACGCGTTGGGAGCCGGCCATCGAACCCGACCGAAATTGCGATTATCGCGGATTCATCGCCAGCGACCCACCGCTAATGGGCGTTAAAATAAGAGATAATAGGCCGACGAGCTTTAAAAAAGCTCATCTCGCCGATGTGCCTTTTCTTCCAGAGCTTCGGCCGCGGCGAGAGTTAACGATCTTTTTTGTTGCACAGAAGGTTAATGATGGTCGATTATATCTTATTTTAGTGAATTAAAATCTACTATTCAGCTTTGACCAATCTTATCCCTTTCTAGGCCGTGGTACGTACGTAAATATATCCACTGTATGAACTTAAGTGTCGACATAGCCAAGAAGCGGCCCTCGTTTGCTGCCTGTACAAAGCTTATGATGCATGATCCACAATTTGAAATATCCTTACCAATTTGTGCATGTTGCTAGGGTGTCCGTAGGGCCTATCCGACAGCGATCGATCACCGCACAAAGGCCGCGTTTGACTGATGACCCGCTCGCCAGCCGGCGCTTTTATACTTGCTACCTTATAACCCGGCGCTGGTCAGCCACGCGGAAGCCACGGCGTCGTTATCATGATCGGATAACTGGTTATTTGTATACAAACGCTTTTTATGGAATTTTTTAAGGAGTTTAACCTTTTCTAACCTTTTAAAATATTTTATGATTCGTACGAATCATAAAATACCTTTCCAAAGTGTCCTTTGACATGGTGGAGCCATGCTGTGGCCAACTTCGCTGCGACACAAAACGAAAATGAGCAGGCTAAACTAGTGAGATTCCACTCTTTCACAGAGTATAAACATGAAGTAGCCTCCTGTTCAGTGGGCGAGAGTTCCAGTGACCCGCTGCAACCCCTCCATCCCTCCAGTCCTCATTTATCAGCCCATTCCCTCCTTCATCATATATCCTATCCTATTCTTACTCAGAAGAACTGGCAACGCACTGGTAAGTTCTCTGGAGTCGAAATTGTCCAGGGGCGGTGGTGACCACCTACTCTGATGACTAAAATGCTCTTTTGCCTTGAAAAATGTTAAAAAAGCAGGAAAACAAATTATCGAAACTAACACTCCGTTTTTAAATACATTTGAATATTAATTCCAATATGTACATATAGCGGAGTGCCGTAAGATTTACACCTCGGTATACATGGCCTTTGAATGAATTTTCATAAAACCTTTTCGATAACATTATTAAAAGCCGAAATAAAAAAAAGTGTGTCAACTCCGACGCACGAATGGAGTTTACTGCTTTAATATGATATCGTACACATAGATTAGTATAATGGTAAATGAAAGCATCTATTATATTATTCAAAGCATAATACACAATTCATTTATTTATGTTAATAGTAACACAATTAATTCGCCTTTTAAGAAAATATTGAAAATAATTATGTTATACAATAAAATTTTTAGTAAGATTGATTTTCTCTATCATTGACGTTATCTTGCGTAATGTTTATCACAGGAACAATAGCGGTATCATTAAACACTAAAAAAATTGGTTTATGGTAACTAAAATATGATACATGAATATCGGAAGATACATCAAAAACTTAAATGTGAAATGAGAGCCAAGTTCAATATTATGATATATGCCTTGGTTGTTGACTTCAATGACTTCAACGACAAAAGAAGTGAGATCTAAACGGGTGCCAAGTTCAATGGTCAGTCCTGAAATGTATTTATAACAACATAAAATACTTTATAACAACTTAAAATATCATTTCTTCTTATAACTTAGAATAATATATTGAAGCCTAAGGTTTGACTTGGCCACTTTTCACATACGAATTATATTATAGCCTTCACAAGTTCTAAAGCTGTACCTAAGTTCTTATTTTATTCTTCCGAAAATTTGGCTTGCTGGTAGAAACTAGTCATCAAACATAAGGCTCTTCCATGACTGTTTTAGTAAGTACTTAATAATAATTCGTATGTGAAAACTAGCCATGTCAGGCTTTATGCTTCAATTATATTATCCTATGTCATAAGAAGAAATTATATTTTAAGTTGTTATAAAACATTTAATGTTGTTATAAATAAATTTCAGGACTGACCATTGAATTTGGTACCCATTTAGATCTTACTTCTTTTGTCGTTGAAGTCAACAACCAAGGCATATATCATAATATTGAACTTGGCTCTCATTTCACATTTATGTTTTTAATGGGATCTTTATTACAACAATTTATTAAAAAGTGATAGGGAGGCAAATGTTTACATTAAAGATTTCAATTTTATACACAATATATGATATTCGTATACTAATTTAATATTAACTATAATTATTTCACAAAAAATAACCAGTTTACAAAAAAATATATAATAAGTCAGATTGTTCTAAATTGTATATTTTTCGGACCAAAAATACAAATAAATTAATAAAATACGTTGCATTAATAAAAATAGGATTATATTAAATAAAATACATTTTTATTATTTAAAAATCGAAAAAGAAATCATTAACTATCTACATTATTGTCGTCGTCGTCGATCTCATTAGTTTGTACTACAGGTGAAGGATTAGAACAGCTGTTGCCATTGCATTCTACGCAGACTACCGTGCAATTTAATGCACATTTCCTGCACCTACAAGATGCTCTTCATCCCGTTTTGCATGTGATTTTTGTCTTACGTCACTCTACTAGTAACCACATGCAAAAACTACGTGCATACATGTGTTAATCGTTCTTAACTAATAATTTATTCTTGTAACTGATGAATCTCAACTTCGTGTTTGCCTAAATTTAATTATTCAAGATGAACTCATAATGACTAACAATCAACCTTTAGCACGAGATAGAACGTAATTACCTTTTCCTAATTCAAATTTATGAAGGTTCTTCTTATAATTTCTTTATCTACATAGTAGATTAATTTTCTATTTCTAATTTTGCCTTAATTTCCATTATTCTAATTTTATTTTTATCTAACATAGTTTGTACAACTTTGTCAGTCACAAAACAATATAATGAATTTATTCAAAACAGAATATCGTTCTTTTAATCGGACTATTTAATACCAAATTTTTACAGTCCATAAATTTTATTATTTATCTGTACATATAATGTAATAAAATCGTAAGGATGCTAAATTTGTACATAATTTTTTTAAGTAAATTATATGTACTACATACGTTATATCGACTCAAAAACAGCTACATTTTATAACTTTTGTCTGTTGATTTATTCAAGCATCACTCAAAAACTTTTTATGTTTTGTTAGCAGTAATCTGCTGCTTAACTTAGAACACAATTTATCACGCTACATTATCTAGGAGCTAGACAGAGAGCTAATTCAAATTTGTCCCTCTCTTTAACTTGAAGCACCTACTCAATTGATTTGAACAAATGGTACCTATGTCTACCGCTAGATTTTTAGAAAGTACGAATGTCAATTAAGTCCATAACTTTCTTATTAAATCAAAGGTTACCAAAATCTCGAAATTTTGACGATCTAAAATTTTCTATGGGTGATGAAAGACAAAGAGAAAACGAAGGACAGCTTTTGTGCATTTTCAAAGTTATTTTTCATGAACACCAAACGAACGAAGTCGCGGGAAACAGCTAGTATTGAATATAGTTCATTGTATTTTTACTATTAGCTTCTGCCTCGATCTCTATCTACACGACTATTTTTAAGAAGTAATTGACATTTGTTCACCCGTAATCAAAATAAAAACTTTTAAATATGATAAAGTCTATTGAATAGTCACGCCATACCATTAATAAAAGTTTTTTTTTTAGCTAAATAAATTGTATCGGACAAAACATACTAATAGTCAAGGATTTCCCTAATAAACTATTGTCTCTATTTTCGTATTACTATATTATTATTATTAACAATTTAGTAAATTCCGTGTTTTTTTTTCTCTTTTATTAATAATTGCCTCTTTACATTTCATTTTGCAATCATATAGACAATATTAACCATTTAAGCTCATTTCTCCGACAAGGTATTAGACTTATTAAAATAATTGATTCAGTGAATTAATTAGGTTTATCAACCGGCCTTCGCATTAACACAAAACATCTTGTATTATGTAGATTAGAACAACAGTACTTTTTCGCGCCCTACGGCAGCCATTTTCAATTAGATCTATTTTTAAACAACAATTGAAGGGCGACAGTCAAACAAAAAAAACCTACCTGTGGAAACTATAAAAGGCGCTTATAAAATACATTACGGAAGTACATATATTTTTTGTCGAGAACAACTTAAAATTAACGAAGTTTTTTTATAACGTATAAAAGGAAATATAACCGACTAACCAAAAATATACTGGAAAATAGACGACTTCACCACCATTCCGAGTAGCGTTCTTGAATGCGTATCAAAAATATTTCAATAAAAAATATGAGACCGTTTAATTAATTAGAAAGGTTATTTTAAATAATTGGGCTCTCGATCCCGATCGTGTATTCGCCGCCAATCCCGATGCCGACCGCGATCCTATGCTCGATTTCAATTTCGGTCTCACCATCGCCACCGCTTCTTGTTCTACTCTCGATTGCAATTCTGACTCCACTAAGTCCCGTCATCTGTTTCACTCTCGACGTCGATCCCGCTCCAGCGGTCGATTCTATCCCACATTCTATTCCAGGATGTAATCTACTTCTTTGTAAAAATTAATTACAACTTATTATCGAGCTTGAAGAAAAATTAAACACAACCTAAATATGTACATTTTTCTAACATTCGATTTCTGTTTCGCCAACACAGCCAAAGAATAGCCATAGAATCTTTCATATTTCATATCAATCTCCGATTTCAATTTCTATCGACTCGGTTTGATTCACAAACGCTTACATAACGCAACCGAAGAACAACGACCTCGTCAGATATGCGCGAACATAACTGAGGCGCGTTAATTAATCTTATAAGTACCCCGCGTATTTACTATTGTTTAAGTATTATAATATTCAATACTCGATCAGATAACTACGAATAGATATTATTACTAGAACATTCAATGCGAAAACTGCGACGTGTAAACTGCTGTAAACTGAAGAGATCTTTTTCCTATTTTTGTGTTGCATCAACGGGTATTAACGAAAAATGATCCCGTCCAAATTCCTACCAAAAAAAAAAACTGGCCAAGGGCATGCTCATTGTAGAGTTCCGAAGCCATTGCTACAGAGAAATGCACTTCAGATCAAAAAAGTACGTTTTTACACTTTTTCCATGTTCCCCGCACAGAATAGTTATAAGTATTTTAGTCGCCTATTATTAGAAAACAAATAGGTATAATAAACTAGTGTAAACTAAAGTGCATCAGCAAAAGAGCGTATCTTCATGAGACTTGCGTCCTTTTGTGTGAGAAGCACAAATTTTCGGCAATAACTCAAAGACGGTCAGATATACTGTTTCTGATTTATTACCGATATTCAATTACATATTCAAAGTAATTTTCGTTGAAAGTATTTATTAAACGTTATCTTCGTTATATTTTTTCATGTTTTTTGGACGTATGGTTTAGAAAAAAGTGGGGTAGGACAGTTTCTGTAACTTTCAGAACGGTTTTTTCCGAATTTTTTTATGTAATCAGAAAAAATTACATAGAAACCTTAAAGTGTTTTAAAAGAACTGTCCTAATATGTGCCACTCGTCCAATCGTTGATGTTTTCTGAAAAAAAAATTTTTCAGCTTCTGTTACTTTTATGGTGTGCCCCTAGAAATAATTATTTTTGTTATTTCACCACCAAACTAAGTAGCGGCCTATAGAAGACACCTACACTATAAACTTTATCAATATACATCTTGTAGTTTTTGAATAAAATTCCTCTGAAATACGGACGAACGGATATAACGAAACTATATGGCTCCATTTTTGCCATTTTCGCTCGGAACCCTAAAAATCTAGTTATTAGTTCATAAAAAAAAGCACTACAAAATATCAAAACATCGAGAAAAAAAACCGACCGAATTGTGAACTCCCTTTTTTCTGTAGTCGATGAAAAAACCTAAGCTCGTACGTAACTCACCCGTCTGCACGTAAGGCGAAGGTCGACGCCCGTTTGAGTGATCCGCGCGCTGCATCGCTCATGTCCGGACGTCAAATCGATTGAGAAAGTAATCTCTTCGTCGACGTCTAGCGCTGTATGTCGTAATTTAACTAAATGTATCATCTCTAAGCTTTATCGTATCGTAAAAAATAATAATATTTTTATTCAGATACAAATTGATCGGCTCCCTCTTGTACTAACCGTTTGGTATACAAGGTTACCCCGAGTGATATGAAACGTTCCCCTTTCGATTTAGTTCGACTTATGATTTAGTTTGTCAATTTAAGAATGATTTTGATATGGTAATATTTAATGCCTCGTTTGAAGGGAACAAAAATGTTCTAACGGCAGGACACTACATGCCCTTCGAGCAGGTCCGGCCATTGTAGGCTCTTTCCGACTCAGCACTCCCGCATATATACTAAGCGCTTCCTTGCTACTACACTACAAATACAACGCATGAAACTTTACCATTGTGAAGTTCGTCACGAAAGCGTCGCAATAGCGTAAAGAAGGCGGAAAAGAAAAAAGATGTCGGGGAGAGTAATGCCTGCGCAGTATATCACTCGCACCTATTCAGAGCGGCAAAGTTCCGTACGTTGTAATGTACACGACCGAAACTTGCGCGTTCACGTGTTTTCTTAGACAAATCGGACAGTTTCATCCGTGGTTATCGGCTCGTTTAAGTTGATTTGTCTTAAAATATTAACAGCATTGTTTTTTGTTTTCGTCTACAAAGAATTTTGTTTACAAACGTTTGTGGATGCTTTACATCCTCCAAGCGTTTCATGACGGCCCATTCATCGATAATGCTATAGTACGCTAACGTATCTATTTCATGTGACCAAATCATCCGATAATACACGAACTCGTGGAAAGTTTTTATGTTCAAAAGATATTCATCTAAAATCAATAACCGGGACGAGAACACTTCCTCCTGTTCTCAATGCCGATAGGCCGATAGGCGCGATAGCCGCATGCTTTCGGAGCAAAAACACGCCGCGCCGAGGGCTCCTCATACGAAACGGAGCCGTAATTCGCTTCCTCGATTACGTCATACTTATGGGCGGCGGTGATTTCAATTTGAGCAGAACCGGTCCGACAGCTTGTCGTACCCGTTCGGTTGCTTTGAGCGTAATTATTTCTCAATTATTCGCCATTTCATACAATGCGCGACAGTCGTTCAGCGAACACTTGCATGTTATTATCTTTCAATCGTTAAGAGATTATTTACGTGGTTTATCAAAATAAATTAAATCTTGCATATTATACTTATTAACACTCTCAGTTTTTTGAATAATCAATACTTCACCGCAGAATATATCGAATGGCGGCTGTTTGCTTTTTGTAACAGATTTTTTTTCAAAACATCGCCACGAATCCTTCGTTTAATTTGGTTTAAAAATAAATTGTATTTACAAAAAAAAGAAATTCCTTTCTTACTGAAAGCTATTTTCATTTGTCAAGCGCAGAATGGTCGCTTTTGGTGCTCGAAAACATGCAGAATGTGATTCAAATGACAAACGCAAACCATTCAAATGAATAAACATTCTGAACTTAGCTTTTTAATTTTTTTGTTATTTTATTAGCTTAGTTTTAATTTTTTAGAGGTTTTTCCTTCTTTCAACATTTTGACTATGAAATCATTATTAAAACAAACAATATATTTAGGGTTCCGTGCACAAAAGGTGCCGATGGGACCCTGTCACTAAGCTTCCACGGACTTCCTTCAGTCACAGGGCTGTAACTACTGAATCATAATAGATACAGATTTAAAATTTTCGCAGAGCATGTATTATTACTATGACCGCTATGACAACAACTGTGCGTGCGTGCGTGCATGCGCGCGTGTGCGTGTGTGCTTGTGTGTGTGTGTGTGTGTGTCATTCATTAGGTTATTGGGATTCATTATCTATTTAAGTCTACAATATAAATCCGAATTCAATACATAATTACAAGCGAATAACCAAATAAATAACAAAGTCGAATTGAAAATATATTTTACAATCCATGGAAATTCGTCGGCGTCCCGAGACTGTTTATCAGTCTCTTAGAATTGTTTAGATTTACTATGATATAGTTTGTTTTGACTAATAACAATATTGTATTAAATTAAAAGATCTACTGTCTAGATTAAAACACAATAATATTAGTTTTTATACAATTAATAGAACTTAGGAAATTATTCGTCATATTAAATTTAATGATACTGTTAAAAAACTGTAAATTATAACTTTAAAATGTGTGTGTCTTGAACATTGCAAATTAAATTTTATTTCAAGTTAAAAATTTTTTTGCATCATTCCGAATAAAATTTCACTAATATCAGTAATGAAATTGAATAAATTCAATGAAAGAGAATGAAAAGGTAGACGTAAACGTACTATTTCATCGAACATTACATTCTAAAGCAATTTAAAAGCTCGGGTCGCTCCTAAAAGCGTTCAGGTTGCAAGTTTTTATTTATCCTTTTGTTCGGTTTAAACTTTTAGACTAGCGGTGAATGCGAGCATTGAGAGATTTAACTCGCAAATTCTGCTGGCGCGGCGATTGTGTTATAATTGCGAATTGAGATATTTCAATAACGTCCATTATCTCGCTCGAACTCGATATGCAGGAATGCAATAAGTGTTCCAGAAGGTCGCTAGGCTGGTCGACGATTTGTTCAACAAATAATTATTTAAATCTATATCGACGGGGGTCATTTGAATCCGCTTAATTGTTTCTATAGGTACGTCTACGCGTACGAATGAAATGGTAGTTGTCCGACTGTGACTTTATAATTACTGAATTAATTATATTTGCTACCGTACGATTCTATTTTTTTTTGCGTCACAGCAGTCGACGTAATCGTAAACCTCGCTTCGATATCTCCTCCTTGGACAGTTGCACTTCTAGATGTTATACAGACATTAATAAATGCGCATACTAAAAGTTGTATGTTACGTAGAGCGCATTGAAATTTTGCATTCCTGACTTTTTTTATGTATAACATGTGCTTTATTAATTAAGATATTTTTCGGCATAGAATCGCCTACATTTTTTTTAAATTGTCATTAATTTGAAGTATGCAGTCCACAGCAAAAATGGAATTGACGCGAAACGATTTTAGGGTGTTGGTTTTTTTATGATTATAAAAGACGTTGAACTCGAGATGCGACTGCTCATTCTCAAAACGTTTTTGAACGGCACGAACGAAACTCATCTGAAGACCATGAGGCGTCGACACGCCTAATTTAATCATGGTCGTGTTTCTCTGCATTATGAGTTTCATGGAAGTTGACCCTCAACTACCATCACTTAGATGCTACTGTTATATGGTTAATTCACGAAAGCCGACCTATCGGAAGATGGTCGAAACATATAATCGTTGCCACGGCCGAGAAGAGAGAGACATCAATGAATGGGTATTGTATTCTACGGAAACAGCAAACCAACAAAATTGAATCAGGTGAAAAACGTGGGTAGACAATTCTCTCCCGGACAGATACATCAATAGCACAATACCATTCGTTTGCCTGGTGTTCGTTATGGAGGGACGACCGAAAAGTCACATACCTTTATATCCCTTTTTCATTACATCTTTGCACCCTTCACGAATAAGACAAAGTAATTTTTGCCTTGTATAAGGGTGGAGCCCGTAGTGTACTCTATACACAGTCAGAACCAGGATCGACGTGATTTTTATATTTTATCATAACTTAAAAATTATAAGGGTTTCGACATTTGCAGTGTCGAAGACGAATGAAGCTTTAATAGCTTCAACCGACACTTGCGTGATATCAGATCAATGATACATATGTTTTGAAAAGTAACACCATACGTGGATATTACTTCAATGACGTGAAATGTTTTATTACAATTTAACTTAACTTCTTTTTTTTTTAAATCTAAATTAACTTACAACGCCACCTAGACAAATATTACAGCAATCCTTGTAAGTCGCTATCAAACTTTCCAAAACATAATTTTAAGCAAAAATTTTTATTAAGAGCTTATATATTTTGCAATTTTGATAAAATGGAGTTGTTTTAAAATGCAGAATATTAACAAGAATACACATTTTCATTATTTAACACTTTAGAGTAACATGTACATTTTACAAAAGCATAACTACAGTTGAAGACAAATAATTTTATAACGCTAATCTTATGAGTTATAGTTTTAGCGCAATTATCTATTCTGCGCTGTTATCAATTATAACGGCCGTCCAGGCTGCGCTCGGACAGCCGCGGCCGCTCTCCTTGATCTACAAACCGACGCAAGCTTCGCCTTCACATCCAGACATCAGGTAATCTAACCCACCTACTACGTACAGAGTAGTAGATGATTCATTGCTAATCTAGATCGAGTTTCGTTAAGCTTCACTAAAAGCTGGCTTATCGCGAAACCAACGATGGCATATAACAATATATTGATATTTATACTAAAATGTGTAACACTTGCAACAGATGTATGTGAATGTGGAACGCAATGCGCATGTGCATTTTTAAAAACAATGAGGGTATGTCATCTTACACAGTAACACTTCCAAAATTACGACACACAAACGTCTTTGTCACTTGCTTCAGAGGTTAATAGATGATATTGATTTCAGGTATTGTATGATACGTACATTATATATTTCAAAGTTTTGCTACTTGTATCACGATGACAACAACCCACGATCCTCAACGAGCCAGCGTGGGTATAAGGACATAGCTTAGGAGTGGAATAATTAAAACCTTACATGTTAATAAAGATATATTTGTTTTCTAATGTACATAGGCATTTCTTGTTATAGCTTATAATAATATATGTTACCTCATTATGAGCTGCTATAAAATATATTCGTCTTCAATGATCTCGAACGATATTACTGAGTGCTTTAATAGTCTTGAAGTATTTGAGCGAAAACCTTATAGTTTTCTTTTATATTCGAGTGTCCGTTTCAATTTTTCTTTTTAATTTTTATTTATAAATAAATACAAACGCAAAGCTTGTATACGAATACTATTTAGTTATTAAAACTTTGAATATTGTTAGTTAACAACTTTTATAATTATCGTTTTATGTTCAGTTACCATAAAGGTTTTATCAACGAGAGCACAGCAACCAACTGCAAATCATAAAGGAGTAGAGATTATTTCTACGTGTGTTGGCTCCATTTATCACCGAACTCTCTTACAAATTAAGATCTAATCTCACTGACCCGTGTTAACAATTAACAGGTTTTTAATTTAAATTCAGTATACTTCCTTCATATAAAATAGTTATTAATTATGTTTTAACAACCTGAAATTTTTTTACGTGAAATCGGATCTTAGTCGTAATTAAGTTTAAAAATTCTGATCTCGCATTCAAATTCGAGCAATGTCAGTATATCCATGTCAGTACCTGCACGTGGCATACACATAAACTAATCTTTTTTAAATTCATTATCTCTTTTAAATTTAATGCCCTTTAATTTTTTTAAGAACCTTAACCTTCTTCTCTCGGCAGTTTCAAATTCAACTCCAACTCGATCGGCGACCTTTTCGCCAACGAGGCCACATACTGCAAGATAAGATTAAGCCAGACCGTGCTTACCCGCCTCCCTGGTCAACCGAGCGTCTTCTGAATTTACCAGGGGATTATAATAACTTCCCGTGGGAAAACTTGGTTATGTTGATTTATAACAATAAACACTTGCATACGTTACATACATGACATAAAATGCAAAGTGTAACGGTAACTAATATATTTACGTCTATCGATTATCCTGTCTTGTACTCACTATACTACTATATAAGTACGCGTTTACTGTCTATATGTGCGCATATATTTTCTGTCTGTACCCGCATTAATATTAAAATCCTCTTTTGTGGACCGAAAAGATGCGGATTATTAATTTGATTGATTCCAAAATTTCATAATTTTTTTAAATTTCACAAACCTCGTCGAACCCCGTTAAAATTATCTTGATAGAATCGATTCGTTCAAGAAGCAAGGTTGAAATAAATTACGAGTCCTTCATTTCTAATTTAGTATCCAAATATTTCTAAATAAAAAGCAAACACTGAGCTAGCATCGTACACTCAAGTTCGAAGAATTGTAATTCAATAGCATCAAAACATTGGGAGGTACTTATACTGTACAAGACGTAATCATTTCTAGGCTCGAGATGGCAAAAAGAATTGACAGTTATAAGGTGACATATAAAGTATTGGATTCATTTCCCTGACAGAATAGTACGTCACAACAACGAAAATATAACATTTTTGCATCAAAGATTCTAAATATCACATTCGCAGCTGTGTGAAGATGATCTTAGTAATAGCGAATTTCAAATGATTGTTTTGCTTGCATAAAGAACAAAATTCCAGCTTCAATTCTTTTTAAGTTGTACTTCTTTTGGCGCTTTGATATCACGGATCAGACATTTTCATTATGAGACGTAAATTGCGCACACCGCTGTAACACACCATAAAGTTAGTACGATTATACGTTATAATTTCGTTATAATTCGGTTATACGTTTAATGCAATTAAGCGATTATCATGTGTAAACATAACAAATATTTTGTCGTAGTAAATACATATTTTTAAAGCAAATATTTGTTAAAATTGCTATTTGACACTGAAACTATTGTTTATTTACAGCGAAAAAGTATTACATTTTACGTACGTGCGTACAATTTTCATTCTCAGAACACGACTTATACTTCTGCACTAAATAGAAGACGTAATAACACTTGTCTTATAGGAATATCTTTTTTTTTAGCATGTTTGATTTCGAAGGTAACAAACCTCTCTGCACGTCATTGATCCGTATTCAAATCTCTATATAGGTAAAGTTGGAGATGAGTTCGGGAAGCCGGCGATCGAGTGGCCCACGCCCGCGGGAACGACAATGACGCATGTCGGAAGGTGCACTGATCCAATTATAGAGTACGGGAATACATTTCCCGCCGCAGTTGCGCCCTCTACGAGGCCACCCGTTTCAAAGGTCTTGCGTTATGTGAGGATGCACGTACGTACACACGCGTTACCTATGACGTCCCGTGTCTATTTGTGGCCTGTTACGCTATTCCAGTAGGTGAGGATAAATCAAGGTCCCTCTTTAGGACACACGGCTTTAAATTTGCGATGATTGTAGTAAAATAATCGTGCCGATTCGTTTTGGAAAACGTTTTGCGAATTGTGTTGTTTAAATTATTACAACATATTTTGAATTGCCAGTAGTTTGTGGATTGGATTAGTAACATCTGGTTAGTGCCCCAACGTAATTTACAATACGACACACGAAGCTTTACCATCGAGAAGTTCGTCAGAAAGCGTCGCAATGGCGTAAAATTTCGGCACAGTTTCGTGTGTTGTACTGTACGGTATAGTAATATCCATTTTTTTCCGTGGGCTTATTATAATTTTGTAACAATCAACGCGCTCAGTAGATCCCCCGTAAATGACAGGGGACTTGAAATTTGAAAACATCAATATAACAATATGTTGAGTTACCACGATTATAATGATATATATTTGATATTGTAAGATAATATACATAAATTTAAAATACATGTATAATCTATAGGAAAGTAAGGTGAATTAAGAACAATTTTAAACGTTTACATAAATCTAATCGTCAAGGAAACGATAAGGAAAACATTTACTAAAGTGCAACGTCTGCAGTCGGAATTGTTTTTGTGCAAAAACCAACCGACTGTTCAGCTATAGCGTTTAATTTAAAAATAAAAGGCGAAAATTCTTTCACGACCTTTTTTTATAATCTTAAGGAAATATCAAGCCCAAAAACGCAGTTGTGTCATGTGATTTTGTTCCAGGCTCATATCCCAACAGCTATATCACGAGTGTGAGAGTTTGTGTTCCTAAAATAATAACTCTCAGGGAAAATCGATGTAAAAGATAAAAGAGACAATGTTATTAAACAATATCAGAATAAAATTGTGATACTGTTCAATAATATTATCACAAGTTTATTCATATATTTCTTGTTAATTATATGAATAGACCTAACTAAGAACATTCCTAACCGTATCCTACAGGAATATACATGGTAATTTTTTGACATCTGTCTCTTCTGCACCTTTTATCACTCTTTACTCGCAGGGATTGTTTAATTGTTCCAGTATTTTTCGTATAAAATATAAACAAATTCAATTTTTTCTATTATATACCGTATACACAAAACGGTAGCACGTTTCAAATTATATCCTTTCCGCCTGTCAGTATCGAGTGGAAATGGAAACCACAAGAATTTCCGCTTATAACATAATCTTTCTTTGTGATTCTGAATGCTTAAGTGAAATAATAAAATATAAATATATCAATATCTTATTTTTTTTAAACATTTTAAGGTTTAATTTTCAAAGTAAGTTAGAATTCTTATTTGACGCTTTAGGGCGAAAATGAAGGGTAACAGTTCGTGATCGTTGCCAGGATTAAAATGACTGTCGTGTGTTCTAACACAGTCATTTTACAGGTCACAATTCGACACGAGTCCGTAACCTATTTAAAGCGCGTTGTACAGTATGCTCCGCATAACTTTACGTCGCCTACGCCTAGCCGCAAATGGTCGTAACGTACAGCCCTAAACACGTTAATGCAGCGTGATATTATGCACCGAAACAGATAGTGCTTTAACGTCTGTCCTGGGTCGCTACAGTGTCGTAAAACATTTTCTAGATGTGGAACGCGATAGGCTAATGGATGCACGTCGCCAGCACAATGGCTACGTTATGGCGGGCTCCTGACGTTTAATCGCTTTTAAAATACAAAATTAACTTTAATCAGATGGTTAAAGAAAAATATGGTGGACCTACTATAACAAAATACTTTTTGTTACAGTAGTTCTACCGTACCAAAATTGACTGGTGTATTGTTTTAAGACATATTTGCAGTAATAAGAGTAATTTAGATATCGCCCGCGACTTTGTATAGTTTGTAAAATTAAAAAAAATCTTTTTCAGAAAACATTTGATTATCTTCTCTTGTTTGTTTATACATTCGAGCATTCAATACATTCTCGCTATACGCAGACAAACCCAGTGCCAATGTAATAAATGTGGTAACATCAATCTGGTATTGCTGTCTGAATCGTCTTAATATAATAGAACCACTCAATGTAACCTTTGACCGTTATTCCCTTGAACTGTTGTTTCGTTAATATAGCCCATCTATTTCGGATACATTTTAAGATTTTATAACAAATCATATTTAACCAAAATTTGGTAAAGCAGCCAGGATGAACTCTTCACGAAAGAAAAAGCACCATTTTATTTACACTTAAAGATTTGGTAACAAAACACATTTATTAAAAATTTAGTGCTGCGGCCAGAATGAACTGCTCACGAAGGAATTTTTCAACAATCAATAGCGTTAGCTTACCATTTCATATACGAATTTGTTTTTAATAACAAAACGTAATTATTCGTTTTTTTGTTACGTTTTAGAATGTTTAGGGATAGATATTCAGTGAGGCCTGCTAATAAATTCTAAAGGTAGTCATTGCCGTGCTCGTATTATCTAGCTTCTGATTTGGAGTGATGATGTCAATTGCTCATGCTAAAGACACCTAAGTCAAAGTGCATTAGAATGAGTAAAGATAATATGTATTAAACCTCAGGGCACCAGAAAGCTCTCCTTTGCAGTAAAGTCCTTGCCCTCGCACCTCGAATCTCTGAGTGAGCCGACCGTATTTCTCTAATACCTGCGGGAATAAAAATGAAAACCAATAACGAAAATTCTATGAAATCACTACACAGAGAAGGAGATGTTTTAAATGAAAGCTTTTATTTATAGTGTACCTAAAATCAAAAAATAATTGTATTCATCATATGTTTATGACGAAAAGAGAACATTAAATTTTGAAAAGCATGAGTTTTCTTTGATTATCAAGTCTGAATTAAGCATTGATCGCAATTCAATTGTTTACAAAATCCTTTTTGTTTTCAAATGAATTCTTGTTGAGACCTAAAGTGCAGTTAATAAATCAATATATTTAAATCAAAAGAATTAAACAAAATCAAATGAATAACACTACAGAAATAACCGAAGTAATTTCGAATATATGAAAACGTTAGGGATAATTTAAAGCGTTCCTCTAATTTAGTCCCTCAGGATCCTTATTCGAATGTTAAGTAAATTCACCTTACATGTACCGTTTATTCCACAGTAACTTCACATTTATATAACACTAAAATTTTATATGGATTCGGTCGTATTCGCTCCTACTCGTATTGGAAAAAAGAAAACAAACTAATCGTTACCTAAATCAAAACTTACGTCACTAAACTAAGCGGTAGACGTGCGTAAGAGGGAGCTAGGTCATCTTCCACGTGAACAGCTTCATTATTCATGGATTTACATATGCGTGTCCTCTTAAACCAGTGAAATCATCTCACGTTTCACTAATATAAGTAGTTGCTAAGCAACCTTCTTACTCAGGTGTAATAAACTTTTAAAATTTATATTGGAATCATCCACTATATCCTGTTTATAAAAAAAATAATGCGTTAAATACAACAGACACCAGTGTAAATTTCAACAAATCGAAATGCATAATTACACCGATGTAAAATATTCTCTTTTGACACACACACACAGTTTCGCCCATGTGAATTTAGAATTAAACTTTTAATCGTCAAACTACTAAGGTAATATAAGTATATCAAAATACAAAGTACTGTGTTAGTTGGTCACGCCCTCTACTTCTTTTCCAATAGTAATCCCATTCCCCCATCCCGGTTGAGATGACATTCCCGATCGAGAGCGGTGCTGGAATTGGAATTGATAGGACAATTCCAATTCCAGCACCGCTCTCGATCCCATTTTTGTTCTCGCTTTCACGCCTATTTTTGAATCTGCTACTGTCTCGATCCCATTCGTGTTCTCAATTCCACCTCTGCTCTCAATTTCGATTTGAGTTCCATTCCTGGTTCCGCTCAAAACCTTGCTTTCAATCTACTTCCGATGTCAGTTCCGATATTTGTAAAAATCCCAATCCGTGCTCTACTTTCAATCTCACTCACAACGCTTATTGCTATTTTAGTTCCTGTCCCGGTTTCATCACTATTATAATAAATAAATTATATGTTGACAAGAGATGCCGTCACAACGGAAACTTTAAAAAAAACTGATCAAAATTTCGCGTTAATTACGCATTTAGAAAGCGTAAAGCATTTTTAATGGTATTTTCGATAAATCTATATTTATACACTAATCACAAATTATTGCAGGTCGCTATTAAAAAAGAAACTAAATATGAATAGGAATTGAACTACAAACGCCGTCGCAAACTTTAATAAAAGTAGTACAAACAAATTCCTATTTCAGTACAAATTCTTTTAATACAAATACGTTCATATCATACAAAATTCACAGTTGAGTATACACACCTATAAAGTTCAAAATATATCAAACACATTGAACTATCCGAGACGTAATATATTTATCGAAACAAATTGAAACGGTTTAACAACATCCAAGAATCCCCAACAGTAATATTAATCGTAAACAAATAACAATAGTGTAGAAGCATATTAGTGAATAAATGAAGCAAACTGTATTTATGTTTGGATTTTGTGAAACAAATCTTACAATTCCTAGGATTTGTGCGAGATTCGAGAAAAAAGACGTTTTTTTTTTCTTCTCTTGAAATTCAAAACCCGCAACCTGCGAAAATGTACTTTATTTTCTTAATATTCTTATGCGTCTAAGGAATTGCTTAAATAAAATACAAAAAATATTTACCTCGCAATAATATTCGAAAACATGAATCTCCCAGAAGGCGGGTCGACGACCTCACTGAAATCCTCACTTTGCTACCTTACTCCGTATGAATCAACGTCGGAACCTTTTCTCCCTAAAATAATAATCATTCCAGGGCAAATGGGGCTGTAATCGAGTCAAGTGCAGGACGCTGTGCCGCGGCCGTGACGGGACCGCGTGCCGGCGCCGGGCCGACGACCGGCGCGACCCCGACCGGATCCGCCGGACCCACTCTCGGGATCCGGGAGCGAGTCTTCGGAACTAAGCATTAATCACAACCATCTAACCCTTGTTGTATACATATTGATGAGTTACTTCGGCAATTCTATTCGATTAACATAATTGAGCAGCGCACAATAAACTCGACTATTGTATCGGATCCCTATATTCCTTAATCGACTTATAAAAGCGAAATACTATTACATATTTGTGATGGATTTGACTGTAGAATATAAATATAAATTTAAATTATCTATAATTTAAACAAATCAAAATAATAAAAGGATACGTGTACACAAAAAGGGTTTTCCCGAAACATTAATATGATTATATGATCAAATTGACCAGGAGACAATTCAAAAAATTGTTTCTCGTAGTGTCGACCGAAACAAAAATGTTAAATTTCCTCCTGTTAAGGCCACAAAAACAAAGTCAGTTGTTTGATTTTTCATCAAAGTTTACTATTCAACAGGTGCACGAAAAATTCTCAAAATGTTAGTTTAAAAAAAACACATAGTTCTTACAACTAGGACGTTGAGACAGAATCAGTCACTCTAAATGACGCATATTAAATAATAAATGAGGATTTGTGTCAAGATCGGAGGGAGAGCAGGTGGGCTTTGCCCGGTGCTGGAATAATACAGGCTCATAAAAATATCTTCAGCAACAGGCTGTTGTCAATAGCATTATCTCACCAATAAACTGAAAAAGATGCAGTTTTAATATGCAAATTTAACGCCATCTACATCGCGATCTATGGCGCTCGACAAGAATTATTGATTATTTCGTGTGAGCTGCAACTTTGTCAGAGTCATGAGCAGTTAAATTCTGATCTAATAATGTAATTATATAGAAGCGGAATTTCGAAAAAAAATGGAATTTTCAGTCCATTTTTTTTTCTTACGAGACTTCACACATAATTTTTTTTCAAGAACCAAGGGAATTTCTGTACTTTCGTGAATTTTAACAAAGTTTATGATACAGTACAAAGGTATGATCTATGAATGGTGTAGAAACGATTGATTGATCTCAGTGAAGCAAGAAACATATGTAATAATCGTATTATGTGATATTCTGTGGTCTCTGCCTACCCATCTGGGAAATAAGCCTTAGTTAACAATAATAATATAATTACGAAATCGCGAGTGGTCAAATTATCGTTTATATTTTGAATATCTTTCTGGCATTCCATATTAGAATAAAATTATTATTATTGCTGTTTTATTACATGTTAATGTTTATTATTATATTAGGATTAGGTTTTTGCTATAAATTATAAAATAAACATAGATAAATTTATTACCAATTCTTATTGATAACTATTATGTATTAAGCTTTAACAGTACAATGCATTAAACACCATATTTTATTCACTAGTGTTCTCGTTCGAGGTTTTCCACTTTCTACTACGTACCATTCTCCAATAATGACTACATTTTTGGCATTCAGTTCTGTTGGCCCATAGCTCATACCTACAATGCATTTGAGGATTGTCCCTTTAATGACGTCATATATTTATGGTACTTAACACATCGGTACATATACTCTTCTCGATTCTTGTTTTTGTCTCCATACATTTTCAGACATTTTGGTCAAACACATCAATAGACACATTAGATGTTGTTAATTTTTAAATATTACACATGTAGTACCATAAGTTAAGGCTTTTAAAAAAACTAACTCGATATACGAGTTCAGGATACGAATTCTTTATGAGCTAAGGTAAATGGGCTGAGATTTATAATACACACCAAATAAAGAACTACGCTTTACCTTGAATATCAAGTTTTCTGTCAGTATATTTATAATATTTTAATTGGCGCAGACTTGTTATTTTAATGAGTTATATGTCCTGCATTTATTCATACAATCAAATTATTTTCCTTCGTATTTTCCTGCGTTAACTTATGTACTGATTATGTAATGGGTGTTAATTTAAAAGTCAATTGATCGTTTGATCTTACAAAGACTCCGATCGATAAATATGATGGTATTTAATATGATGATATATAAGGCAATAAAAATAACTATTCCAACATTAATCTATATATATATACTAGCGCACCTGACAAACGTTATTCTGCTCGAACGTTGACTTGCCTGCTACTAACGAGTCCAGCAAACGTTTTCTCAATAAACTATATGCTAAACGACATTTGACAGTGAGTTTGACATTTCAATCTTTTTATTTCGTCATTACATGATCTGCTGTTGCTCAAAACGAAATCAAAAACTGGCCAAGAGCATGTCGGACCAAGCCTATTATAGGGTTGCCAAGCCATTATTGCAAAGAAATGCATTATAAATGAAAAAAGTACGTTGTTACACTTTTCCACGTTTCCCGCACAAAATAGTTATAAGCACCTTAGTCGTCTATAACTAGAAAAACAAGTATGTGTTTCGACTATTACTATTAAACTAGTGTAAACTAAAGTGCATCAGCAAAAGAGCGTCTTCATGGCACTTACGTCCTTTTGTTGAGAAGAATAGTTTTTCGGCAAAAACGGTATATCCGACCATGTTCTAAAAATTTTCCTTGAGAGTATTTATTAAGCGTTACTTTCAGTATTTTTTTTATATTTTTTGTAACTTTCGAAGCGATTATTTCTGAAATTATTCAAGTAATCAGAAAAATTGGTGACAAACCTTAAAATATTTTTAAAAGACCTGTCTAAATCTTTGTCACTCGTTGATCTTTGCTGAAATATTTTTTTTCAGTTTCCGTTACATGTATAGAGTGCTCCCCTCAGGCCCTAGAAATATTTATTTTTGATATTTAACTATGAAACTAAGTAGCGGCTCATACAATACACTTACACTATAAATTTGATATATATATATATATATATATATATATATATATATATATATATATATATATCTATGTCTTGTAGTTTGTAGGGACGGTCGGACGAATGGACTTGACGAAACTATAAGAATTCCGATTTTACTATTTTCGCTCGGATCCCCAGAAATGAGTACAATTTCTCGACAATCGTACGGACGAACGGATGGACAGCAATATTTTGTTTCATATCTATCGAAACATAAAGAAAACGAATTGAAAAATCAAAACAACGCCAAGCTACGGCACAAATATTATAGAATTCAACATCAGCGTTATATAATACTTAAACATAACTCATGAATTATTCTCAGGCCAGTCAATCATGAACTTTTTTTCAAAGATTTAGTTGAAGATCTAGTTTTTATTTTAAGTCATATTTCATTTTAAGAAATGTTGAGGGTGGTGGCGTGAAATTTTTGGCTTACATGTTCTGGGACGCAAAAAAATTATCAAATATTTAAAAAAATAATTAAAAGTAAAATCGCAGCGTAAGATGCAATTTTAAATTTAAGCCGTTCAAAGACTTACTCAAATACATACGATAAATTTCATCATGATCGGTCCAGACAAATACACAAACACAAGAATTATATGTAAAGATATGTGTGCCAGTGTGTTTGTGTAAATATGTACCTAAGGTATTATTAACATTTTAACATAAAATTTTAAACTAATAACAAGATATTTTTGTATGTTTAAACATGCTCCTTGTAGGATATTCACGTAAGATTACAAAATTGTGCTTCATTTTGACAATGATCAATAATAATAACTTCGCAAAAATTGTCTTCAGAATAAACCAATAAAAATACCTTTGAAAAAAAAATTAATGCCTGAATTATTTTTTATTGCGATGTCAGATTTTTCATTATTTAATAAACGAAACCACATTTTCGGTAAGTCGCACCAAAAATAAAAACGCAATTCGTAAATGCTAACCGTAAAATTTTACCGATTATCCTATCACATTATCTGTCAAAGATTACGTTCAATTCAGCAATTAGCGTTTTTGCCTTTAAACACAACTAGTATTATATTATTTTTACATTCATTTAATGAATCCTTTCCTCCTATTAATTGCTCTTTAACGACTAAAAAATACAATATTATTCTAACGATTTGGATCAAAATGATTTTATCTCTATCTAAAGCCATTGAAAATATTTATGAATATAAAAAAAAAAATATTGATGTTGTCAATAGAAAAGTCTAGAAACGGCCAGTCTCGTGAGTAAATTATTCAAATCAAAGGGCTGTAATATAAATAGAATGGAATGTAAAAAGGCGAAATATAAACAAAAAAAAAACAATGTCGCAGTAGAACCATGTCCTGACTGCAGCGTCCAAGAAGATACGACGTTCACAAAACTAATGTGCGCTCATTTCGTCTCCAACTTAACACGAACCTTTGTATTACTTAATTCATTTAGAATGATTTATTCTTTATATTATTTTTTCTTACACCGCATACAACATTGTCAATCACGCGAATTTACCGCGAAGAGTTTGCGGTGCGATATTGAGGCGATATGAGATTCGAAAATCAGACCTACAACTGCGCGCCAACGATTAATAAATTTATATAAAAATACTATGAAATACATGAAAATAACTAAGTCATGCCCTAAGTAAATACTTTATACATCATTTTAAAAAATGCTCAGCTTAACTCTTATATACATATTTTATTAATCGATTTGAAAAATTAAAACTTGCATTATTCGTTTAATATATACAGTAAGAACTAGTTTTAATTATTTTAAAATATGTGTTTGTGAAAGAATGTTCCTCAACGGCATTCACAAAAATTTGGCGCAACACAAGGTAACAACTTAAAACATTTACACCATAGCACTAAGTCATAAGTATTTAATCACAACTATATGAGTTTTTGGTTTTTACGGTTACAATTTTGACAAATATAACTAATAATTACATCGAAATCATAAAAACTTTTACCTACTTCTTTTTATGGGGAATTCTGAAGTCCTAGAAATAGACATTGAATATCAAACGGAATATTTATATGAGAAATTCTCGTTGACATATTATAAAATTGATTTGAAAATGTTTTATATTTATATGATATTTCATGTGCCTGTGTATAACCAAAAAATCTGTACAAATTTAAGCGTAATGAAACAGAATTCAATTCTTCTTTAAAAAGTCAAACTTCATGTAGTTACTACATTTAATACTGAACGGTTGCAGCTAAGTCGTTTGAACAAAGTTTACCGGGAAAGGAACACGGAACTAGAACAAACCTTGTCATGTCCACCGGCGCGCGCCGCCCGCCGCCCGCCGGCACATTCTTTACGCCGTGACACACGCTGACCGGCTTGTTTACGGATAATTCTGGTTGAGTTAGATACACCGCAAAAAATATTTGGTGGAATTTTTACATAGTACATTTTTCAATTTCGATTCAAGCGATTTCCTGTTCAACAGCGTTATTTGTCGTTCGATATATTAGTTTTTTTTTTATTATTAATATCACTCACCAAAGAACTGTTTTGTGCAGTAATCCCGAAAATAAAATTAGAATTCTATAGATCCAACATTTTGTATGAATCGTTAATTTACGTGTAAGGGAAAAATGAAAAATAGGGTAATTCTTACATTCACATTACGTTCAAAATGAGTTCAGAAGGCCAAAATAATTTTAAGATATTTCAAAATGCGTATATGCAAACTTATAAAACAAGTGAGGGTTAATACTTATTCGTATAATTGCCAATATGGAAAACACCAACTTATAATTACATTATTTTAAGGCTTTTCGTGAGCAGCTTATATAGCTTATTTTTATACTATTTTAATTATTCAGAATCTATCCCACTTGTACAAATATACAGTCTTATTTAATGGGCATTCTAAACTTATAAAGGACAAAGGTCGTCGAAATTAAAATCAGTTCGATTTAGGTATATTACTCTTTATTGTCTATTCGTTTTTAATTACAGAGTTAAAACGAAAACTACAAGATTTATAGTGGTTCGCTTTAGATGTTTCACCAGGCATGATGTAGATAGGGACTGGCATGCAAAAGACCGGAATGCGCCAAGTGCGCAGCGGGAGCCGCCAACACGGCCGAATGCGCCAGCGGGAGAGCCGCGTGCGCCACCACGGCGGGGCTGGTACGTACGTCGACACGGGACTGATGAGACACTGCCGCTGGTGCTGCCACTAGAGCGGGCGCGGCGACCACCGCCGGCGCCGCCACCGCGTGAGACACCACCGCCGGCGACGAAATCACATCAACACGCGCCTGGTGCGACACGGCCGCGGGAGCGTACACCGGAGCCGCGTAAGCGAGGTGACCTAAAGAACGTTTCTTCAAGAAGTGGCCATGAGCACCCAAACCGTGAACGCCAAGACCGTGTGCGCCCAGACCGTGTGCGCCCAGACCGAGTGCTGAATAGAAACCGTGTGCGGGCGCTGCCAGTACGGAGTGCGCGGCCACTACCGGAGCGGCCACAACCGGCGCAGCCACGATAGCGGGGCTGGAGTGCACGTCGACGCGAGACTGGTGCGATACGGCGGCGGGCGCGGCAACCACGGCGGGCACTACGGCTGAGTGCACGAGGGGCGCTCCGTAAGCCAAGTGTCCTAAGGAACGTTTCTTAAGGAAGTGTCCGTGCCCAGCGAGACCGTAGGCGGAATGTGCTCCGAGAAGGGGTGCAGCATAAGCATGAGCGAGCGGAGCGGCGACGATATGCGCAGGCGCATAGTGTTCCAGAGCTTTTGCGTTGAGGTGAAGAGCGCGAGCGGAGATCACCTCGGCGGTGTCGAGCGGACGACCGTGCGGGTCCAGCACCAGCGCGGGGTGGTGCGCGGGCTGAGCCAACGCCAATGGAGCGGCCAGCAGCGAGCCCCTCACCGCCACTCCCAGGGTCAGCAACACCACCAGCGTCAGAGCTTGCATCGTGGACGGAGGTCTGTGTGCGTGCGATACCACAAACTGAGATCACTTCGAACCGTTGGCGGTCGACTGATAAATCGACGTGGACGGTTACCGTATTTATAGTGACCACGGCTCACAATCGGCTTATTATTTTCCAAACCTTAAATTACCTCTTACTACCAATGTCAAGTGTCATAATGAAAGTCACCGGCCTCGCTCTGGGCGGCGGCGGCCGCCCCGGCCGCGCTGCCCCAAAACCGCGCTCATTCATGCCCAGAGGTCGGCGCGGGTCGGCGGGCCCTACCGCGTTTCCTCCTATCACACGCGACTGCACACGTAATCGTGTTTGACGTTCGCTCTAAGAAAGATACACAATCATTGATTTCATTTAAATAACTTATGGCGTCGTCTAAAGTCCTGTCAATAATGAAAGATTCTTTTTATTTTGTAACATGATATTATTATTTAGACGAGTATAATGCACATTTTCCTGCATCGTGGCAAATTAGTTGTTTTATAATATTCTTATATTCTCATATCTTAAATTAATAAAAACAGAACCATAGAATGATCACTCACATGGATAGAACTGCCGATCACAGACAATATTCATAATGAAAGAAAAATGTAAACAGTTTAAATAATGTTTTCATAATATTAGCATATTATGAAACAATTCGTTCGTTTCGAAACAAACATCAGACATTATTTAAATTGTCATTTGTAATGGTAGGTACAATTTTAATTTTAAATCCCTACAATTTTTTTTTTAATTTTCGATGAAATTAACAATAAAAGCCATCTCAAATAAATGAAAAAAATAATACGTCACGAATAATGAAATACTAACTAGTTTTGAAAAATGCACAAAAATTTATGTTTCTCGCTTTTTTTTCTAATCTAGAAAGTTTATATAATAGTATAATGAAACATACAAAAGGTTTCTTAATTTTCGTTAAAGTATTATATAATTGCTCTTAGCATTAATAGATATCAAGAAATATTTATATTAAACTCTTCATAAAATAAAATAATATTTATTGATGTTCTACATCTATTAAAAGTGAAAGGAGAAGGTAAATTATGCAAAATATATATGAATAGGGAATAGAATCTTTTCGTGTGAGCCTGACTGGCAATTATCGATTTCAACGAAGAAACTTTTTTATATCATTCGATATCCATCTACTGATAAAAAAAAGCTGACAACTGCGTCATTAAAATCGCGTGGAGAGAGTTCCGTACGATGAATATATTAAATGCTATTTTTTTTAATCTGACCCTTTGTTTGTGGTAACTAAAACAACTGTAAATTTAAGGTTTTACTCACGGTATTGAGAAATTTACCATGTTGTTTTAATAGCATAGGTTTTCCTATATATAAGTGAAGAACTTTTTAATTTTTTTTTTAGTTTAGGAATCATTAGTTTTAGAGATAAGGAGAGAATGGTCCATTTCCATGTATTTCTTTAAAGGAAACTATTTACTTAATAATTACAAAATATATTATATATATTTTGATACCCATATGTTAAAAGCCACAGCTGGCAAAACTTTTTTTTTCCAAATTACCCTTTTCCAAATTAAAAGTGAACCTCATATTAAAATTCTTTTACTAAGCAAGTCTTTTAGTTACAAAAATTCATATATATAATGAATTATCGACTTAATCGATCCAGTAGATCAGTAGCCGATTGGCCGTGACAGACGGACAGACAGGCTCACGAGCGATCTCACAAGGGTTCCGTTTATTTATTCCTCAGCACGTGCGGAACTCTAAACAAATATTTTTAATGCGCGATAAACTCGAATCGCATTAAATGGATAGTGATAGCCAACGGTATTAAAAAAAAAACCCGGAAGTACGTACTTCGTGCGTCGGACCTCGTAAAGGCGTTGCAGTAGTGGCGTGCGGTGTGCCTGTTTGCATTTCATTAGGTCGGACACGTTCGCACATTGTCGTACATGTCGTATTCGCCATATTACACGCACACACGGCCGAAACGCACACGACCAGCGTGTCGACTATCGTCTACTACCTTGTACATTAAAATTGGACAAGTGCAGCAAGTGCAGATGCATTCTCATAGTCGTTTTTTGTATTAAAGAACTCTCTCTTCAAAAACATTTCCTTTAAATCTTTAAAGAGTTCTTTAATACAAAAAACGACTATGAGAATGTATATGTATATATATACATATATATTGTATATATAAATTTTTCTAGAATACCATAGGATACAAGGCATAGACTGGGTGTAATACGCCGAAGCGTGACATATTTCTAAAAATAACAATTTAAAGCTTTATTCTTCAAAAGGTTTCCAAATTTTATGTCCAGAATGTGAAATAAAATCCGGACACTTGCGTTACATTAATTAGTATTTATATGTAATAGGATTGCACCCTAATTAAAAATTAATACGATAGATGTGAATGTCTTTAGCTACTATTATTAGCTTTGTTGCAATGGTTTCACGTTATTATTTAAATTTAAAATTATAACAATCACTCTATACATGAATTAATTGATAAACAGCGCTGCAAATGACAACAAACCATATTGCTGAACAAAAGTCTCCTTCGACGTCATTCATTTCAAATTACCTTTCGTGTGTATTCACCAGAGTCGGTAAAGAGAGCGATGGCGGTGCAGTGGTCAAGAGCTTTGCCGTCTAAATGAATGAGCTTTTAACTTAAGTCAAATTCAACCTCTTGTCATACCGATGATAATGTGATAGAAATATAAGGGGAAAGTAGCCGATTGCAGCTCCCAAGCCACACTTGGCCAGTGTACACGCCTTACGGTCAAGCGCGGCTCGCCTATCTCAAATAGGTGAAAAGGTTGTAGAACATGTATCAGCTGTGAGGCTAATAAAACCTGGTATAACAATGTTTTCACCGTGTTATCTCACTCCATAGTTTCATTCCGGCCTATCAGGTGACTGCTTTCCATATCTTCGACACAATTCCGTAGCTGTTTATGTCCGTCTTTAATCTTTTATTCTCTTACGTGTCCCGCTTGTTTTCATTTTCTATATCTTGCGAAGAATATGACATTGTCACTTCTAGTTTCGGTTTAAGAGAAAAGGGATTGGGATTGAAATTGTACTAGTTTTTGTTGGCTATATTAAACCGCGATCAGAACCGCCTGGTAAACGCGTTCAATGAAATGGAAAAATGAAAGGATTCGAACAGCCATTAAGTAGTAAAGAATAAAATATAACTAAAATGCTGTTTCAAAAGTAGTCCTATTTTAAAAACAAACTAAACTAAGTCAAAATTTCATTTTATTTAAATATGCATTTAAATCTTTATAAATCATTAGAATTCATTATAGAAGTTATCGTTTAGTTAATTTGAATACATATAAAGGAATCCCAGAAAAATAAAGAGTTCTAAAGAAAGATTAAAAAGTTCAATAGCACGGTAATGAAAAACATAAAATAAATAAATAAAAACACGTCTTCCCAACAAATACTAAAAAAGTTTTGAAGTGACCTAAAAGTAAAAGATAATTCATATAAAAACTAAGAGGTCAAAAAACAAATTATATTGGACGGGAATAATATACCACAAAAATCTTCTATTTTTACACGAACTCTCGCCTTGTCTCAACGCTGGTTTGTGGAGGACTTAGGTATTTAAGGGAAGAGCGTACCCGAAGGAAGCGAAGAACAGTCCGAGATATGTCGGAGTATTTTGCTGCAACGCACGCATTTTGCGAGGACGCACCTCCATCCTCAGAGGTCGGCAGCCTTTAAGGTGGGCGTTGGTGTGTTTAGCGAGGCGCATGCATCCATATTTATGCGCATCGTTCTCACCGCCCTATAGCCTTTGCTCTGGGGCAGCGAACTTAGAGGTTCGTAGTCCGTTCGCGGGGCCGATAGGAAGCGGCACCTGCTCAAGCGCGCTGCTTTCGTAGCCGCCAGGACGATCGCCGGCAGCGAGAAAGAACTCCTGTTTCGTATAAGCCATCGCCTTCAGTGTAACGGAGGAATGCGAAAGCGTATCCAAGGCGTCGGCGCAGATGCGACATTATTTTAGTTCATAACGCATAATGCATTCGGCCCGACGTTTCTTGTTATTTACATTTGAAAATGGTACAGCTCTACTTGACGTCTGTCAAATTTACTGTGTGAAAGTGATAACTTCCCACGGGAAAAGTTGATTATATTCACTTCTAAAAATAAATATTTACAAACATTATAATACTTATAATACCATCTGTGGTTCACGCCATATAGTGTCATATATTGTAATAAACATTGCGACATGACATAGTAACAAAGTAATTACCTTAAAATTCTACTAAATAGCGCTAAATAAAAGCATCACTTATATACATTTTTAATCGTTTTTATCCAGGGAAAAGACCTATATGGATAAATTTGAAAAGCACTACTTTATCAGAGTATAAATTTACATGAAAAACGTTAAGGCTGTTTTTGAGATAGTCACATGTGTGTGTGTGTATGTGTGTGTGTGTGCTTTTGTACATATTGCTCACTTAAAGTAATGAGTTCCAATCAAATGCGGTGTAATAGTTACGTTAGTAAGTATAATTACTGCCAAACCTTAGTTTTTAATCTCATTCCTAATTTCGATTTAGATCCGATTCTCAACGGAAATCTCGGTTACAGTCCGGATCCAGATTGGGATCTAAATTCGGATCGATATCTCATTCATCCAGTTTCTGGTCACGCGATCTAAATCAACTGGTACGGTCCTTATTGAAATTCAGGTCTATTTTTTACGTACAATGAAAGTGCAATAACAAATATTCGTTAGGGAATGAAAATTCGTTTATTGTTATCAAAATCAAAATTGTTAAATTATTAAGCATGGATCAAATGAAATTTGACAATAATAAATGTTTACTATCAAATAGCTCATACGACAAATTTTGTCAAAAATGTGAACAAATTTATGGAACGAAGTTAGGGTGGGGTCGCGTGCTCGTTTGTTCTTCGAGAAACTATAAAAAAAAGGGTCGTATATACTCTAATATTATATAAAATTTCATATTTTACGATTCATAACGCAACAAAGACACTCAATTCTATAAAATGATGAAACAACAGAAACGAGCTTCATGTAACTTGAAACACTTGTAAGTAACTGATTTTCAACTGAAAATTAAATTACACTACAACATGTGAAGCTAAAGAAATTTGATACTGTAGAGTTTATAAGTGACCAAAAGACATACACCTATAAAAGAAGCAAAATCTCTTGTATTTAATAGCAATTCGGTAAGTCGTATTCGAAGAAGGGAAAAAGTTAAATTTCGTATGTTATTGTTTAAACTAATGATTAATCTTAGTGCGTAGATGCTGGGATTAGAATTAAATTAAGTATTATAATTTACGCTCTGTCTTTAATGATACGCCACATTGAGAAGAACATAGATTATAAAACGAAACACAGCACGTAATACCAACTTACAAAAACACAGGTAAAAACCAACGTTAAAATAATGACTACATTCGGATACAATGGTCAGTTATTCTATTAAATAATTGTAACAATTATTGTAGTAATTGTTCAAAATTAATTTTCTTTTTTCTGTTCTCTATTTGACACAAAGGCCTATAAAAAGTCCGTATACTCGTTACATTCCGAAAATGAATACTGTCGAGAAAAATTGCCAAGAAACTCAAGAATTCTATCTTATTTAAATATACATTACAAAAAATATTTGTACAAAGCATTACCTTGTATACAAAAGTTAAATTGTGAATTTATAGAAAAATGCTAATTCGAAGCTGCTCCGTCATTTAAGTAAACCTGAGCAGAGCGACAAGCCTTTTACACAAATTGTATTTTATGTACAATTTAAGTTTCTTCAATTATCAACTCAACATTCCCTCGCTTATTTTATTGTACACACAAATTGACTCACAAACAATTTTTTGACATTTTCCAAATACTAAGGAAAAATAGTCAATTTATTTTTGTCTTATGATATAATTTTAACAATATTATATATATCAGTATTCTTTATAATTCATTGAAGATTTTTATATATATGTATAATATGCGCGTTAATATATTACAGTGCATTGTTATAACATTGACTCTTCTGAATTCGTTCGTAAGAAAACCTGACGTTAGGCTAAAAAGTCACGAGTTGATTTTTTCTGTAATATAAAAATAGTTTCTTTGTTAGCAGCGGCAGAAATAGAATGCCATAAGACATCACGCGATAAAAGTGACTGAATCATACCAACTGTGCGGGTTTGGTATTTGTATAAGAGCTACCACTGTCAGACAATTGGGATATATGTCGACCCCGCTGAAATTTTGTATTCAAAGTGACACCTAAAAACACTGTCAAACCCAAAGGAGTAAGTGTATTTTATTTCATATTAACAAAAAAAATGTACCAGTTTGATATTTACTTTGAATAATAAATAATTTGTAACAAAACATTTCAAAACACGACATAGCGCAGTGTCTGCTCCATAAAACGCCGCTAAACGCTTTTGTCTTATTAGTTTTGAAAAATGAAGCAATATCATCCGCAACCCAAACAGGCCCTAATATAAGCAAATAATATATACCCAAAATAGATCCTTGAAGGCCACCCATTTATTACTGCAAGTCCATAAAATTTAATGGTCATTCGCAGCATCTGTGCCACGTCATCGTCATTCAGGTGCGATAGAATGAAGTGCTTCATTTGTGCGCTCATAGTGCTTCGATTTCCGATTAGGAATTTCCTAAATAGCACATACAAACGTGTAACATCATTTGAATCCTCTTGGATATCTAACAAAACAGACTCCTGCATCAGATGTGGACCTTGAAGAATCAAAATTATTGAATACGTAGAAATTTATAGAAATTGAAGTACCATACTAGTTGATGGATTTGAGTTCAAAGCGTCTAATTCCAATTCTAGTAACAAAGTATACGAAATAAAACAACCTATTTCATCATTTTTTGCCAGTCGGCCTAAAGTTTAGGAAAAGGTTACAATTAGGAAAGATATTGACATTAGTTTATGTGTTTTTCTTTCACTTATTAATCTAATACAATTTCTACGTACGTTTCATGCAAATTCCGCATGTTTTCAGGAAAATGCAAACAATCCCATCTCAGGGTGTCAAGTGTCATGAAACGTACGTAGAAATTGTCGCTAATTAATTGGCGGTTAAGGTATTTACCGTACTCTTGAAACTGTAATTGAAAAATATACGCCATTAACACGTAATTGTTCACAAAAATATCCTGTCTGGTACGATCACGTACTAATAGGTTGCTTGAAGGAAAACCAAAAATATCACAGGAGGTAGAAAATGTTTAGCAATCCCAGAGATTAGACGTTTTTTCATTACTTCGTGTTTGATGTAAGTCACTGATTAAATTATGTTACAAAACTTTTATCGCATTTATGGAAGATTCTGCTGATGTTCAGATGAAATCATTCTAACGATTTATTAATGGTCGGAAGGGTCCTGTCTCGATACGGAACACAATGATTTATAGTGACCAAACATCGCACAATGATCATCATGTCTGTGAGCTATTATCAGACTACTTTGGATCAGTTTTGGAGAAAGACTTGAAGAAAATTACCACGTGATTATTATTCAATATATATCAATCCTCTCGAATCAATATTCAATTCGTTGGATGAGGATTTGTAGTGGAAAAACAGATTAGATTGTCAGCAGTAACTCGCATGCTGCATGTTATTACATGTCGCAGCGTCTAATCATGAATTTCCGCTAAATAATATCGTATACAATAGGTATAAATGAGTAAATAAAGTAAGAAATAAACCTATTAAAATCATTAAAACAACACTTTATTTTATTTACAAAATCCATTCCTTAAATGGAATATAAATCAAGTTTCTTTACATATTTAATTTAAATTATATAACATATAGCCATTGTCTCTTAAACGTTAATGTCTGAATTGATAACGGTAATTCATTAATACTTACACCGTTGGTATTTATCTAATTGTTGACAAACATAACAGTTTGGATATAAAGTTAAAAAATTACTCCAGATTTCTTAATCACGTAGTATGATATGGCAACTTTTTAAAGCTGTAGTTCTTTATGACTGAAGGCATTAAGAATGTTTTCATGAAGTAATAGCTATGTCATTGTATTTTAAAATCTGTAAAAATACATAGTAAAATATCGTATTTCCCTCTTTTGTTTTATACTCCATAAATAATTTTGTATCACATATAAATGAAAAATTAAAACGAAATAAATTAAAACGATACTATATATCGTTATTGTTTCGTTGCGTAGGCTACCAAGCTGAAGCATAAACGGAGGGGTTCCAGTAGGAGTGAGCTTCGACAACGGCCGGCGCCGCCACCACCGCGGGAGACGAGTGCACATCCACTCGGGACTGGTGCGATACAGCCGCCGGCGCAGCCACCACCGTTCGCGCCGCTACCACTGGTTCTGCCACCACCGACTTTATCACAGGCTCTGCGACTACCGGTACTGCCACCGAAGCTACCACTGCTGGCGATGAATGGACATCAACTCGGGACTGGTGCGATACAGCCGCCGGCGCAGCCACCACCGTTCGCGCCGCTACCACTGGTTGTGGCACCACCGACTTTATCACAGGCTCTGCGACTACCGGTACTGCCACCGAAGCTACCACTGCTGGCGATGAATGGACGTCCACTCGGGATTGGTGCGATACAGCCGCCGGCGCAGCCACCACTGTTCGCGCCGCTACCACTGGTTCTGCCACCACCGACTTTATTACAGGCTCTGCAACTACCGGTCCTGCCACCGAAGCCACTACTGCTGGCGATGAATGGATATCGATCCGAGATTGGTGAGACACTGCTGCCGGAGCAGATACAACGGTACGAGCTGCAATTACCGGTTCCGCCACGACCGACTCAACCACCGGTTCCACAACGGCCGGCGCGACCACCACCGACGGTGACGAGTGCACGTCCACGCGTGACTGATGGGACACAGCCGCCCCGCCCGCGTATACAGTTCGCGCCGCCAGCACCGGCTCTGCCAATACTGCGGGCGCGGACACCACCGGGGCGGCCACTACCACCGGTGATGACTGCACATCCACCCTCGACTGGTGGGATACAGCCGCCGGTGCCGAGTAAAGTACAGCATGTCCGATCGATCTCTTTTCATGAACTCGGCCGTTCTCCGCATCGGCCGGCGCCGCACCACTCATACCTATGGCCACGCAAAACACCACCAGCGTCGCGGAGGTCTGTGTCGAAATTGTCAAGAAGCTCGATGATCACTTCGAACCGATGTCGGCCGACTGATGCGAGATTTGGTGTCGTCGCTCCATTTATACGCGGAAGACAATTATCTATGCATAACTCTATCGAGATCGTCAACCGGCGTGGGGTGTGCGGGTGTCCGTGCTCGCCGCCAAAATAGGTCTTACAATTAAAGGCCGCGGTCGCGCGCAGTACCCAGGACCGGCGAACGCGGCGAAGGCGGGCGCGGACCGTGTCTCTCGTCAGCTCGCAACCGGTCGTCCCCGAAGGCGATAACATCCGCTTGAATATCCGCGAAGTATGACTCCAGTAATATTGCTAAGCAATAACTTATACATGACATTAATTAATCGAATATACAGCGACACAAAAAGTAACGAAATATGCGAGTTAATAACAGGATATCGAGATAATTATATGATTGGTTAAATAAGAAGCGAATAAAATTAGTTGAGGCGTATTAAGCAAATACGATACCGGCCGCAGTGGTTGTACACGCGTATCGGAATGCAATGTCACCAACGCCGAAACCGCCTTCCGCCGCACGCGCATTTCGGGCGGTAGTTTAATGTTTCGCTTCTTTTAAGTAGTAAATGTTTTCAATTAAAAACTTCACATCGGCAGAATGTGACAGAACACTCACACAACACAATTTTTGATTCGTTTTCAGGATTCCATTGTCAACAAGAAACTCTTATAGTTTCGCCATGTCCGTCTGGAAACTCTGAGTACTAGACTGCTATGATTTGGTATGGGTATATATAATCATCACGCCAACAGAAGTAGTAGATTAAAATATTAAAAAAATAATTTTATTACGTTACCTCCATTATCACATGATTTTTTGTTCTCGTCTGTGCCATGGTGTGGGGTATCGTTGGATTGGTCGTTCGAAAAATTAGCACGTTTGTGAATAACGTTTTCCAATTTAGGGATCCGTTTAGGAAATATTAATGCTTTAAAATGTCAATTTTTGGTAGAGTCAACTGTATCCCAATCAATCAATGATATGTGAACAAATTCACGGCAGTAGTACCTACATATGATAAAATTAAAAAAATAAAAACTCTCACGGCTTTACAAGTTAACGATTAATAGTCGAAAAATGTATAAAATGTAGGTACTTGGAGAAGTAAAAAGCAAAATTTCATACAAATTCTATTGAAAATTACATATTAGATCGCCTAGTTGGTTGTATAAAACAAGTAGAAAATATAAGTTTATGATCCCTGTAAAATTGATCCTATAAAATTGATCCCTGGAAATATAAAATCATGGCACCTTTAACACCCGTCCTGTACAAGCTCATTTTTTAGACATTATTAGCCGTTAAAGCGTGACCTTTATCAATAGGTTCTTAGTATCAAATAAATAAATGCCTTTAAGTCCGTATATTGTGCAACTACGGAACCCTACCTTGCGTGTGACCCGACACACTCTTGGTTGATTTTTAAACATGACAGCATGTATTAAAATTTGTAAAAAAACATCATCGAAGCCTTATAATGATTTTTTAAAAGTCAGGGCGTGGCATTATTATAATTTACATTTTCTTATTCCGTTTTCTCTTAACGCCACAATTACTAATTGTGGCGTTTTGTAATAAAACATGATGTTATTTTAGAAGTAATGCAAGCAAACGTGAGCATGCACAACTAACGTAAACTGTTAAAATAGCATCATCGCTGTACTTTAGCGTAATCACGGGTAAATGTTACCTTGAACATGTTTTATATTCTAATGCTAAAAGACTATCCTATTATAAATATTTATAGAAAATATTTTTTGAAGTGAAGACTTCTTTAGGCGCGTTGGGAGTTTTTGAGATGGTAAAAACCATTGAGCTCGCGACACTGTCACCGTTACGTAACCAATATCTCTACATATAAGTATCTACATATACTGGCCCCGTTTACACGAGAGTTGAGTTTGGGTTGAAATACATTGATAACATAACTATATATAAACATATACTGGGTATATATGTTCAACATAGATATCTATTCATGTCGGAACTTTTCGTATTGTATTTATAAATTTACGTTTTAAGCAATAGATTGCAATTTTTTTATATAACAATAATATGCATTATTTTTCATGTACAATAGCGAATTGAATGAAAATTGTAATGTAATTTTTGTAATAGTAGTTTATAATGATGAATAAAAGACACTTCATTCAGAAGTATTACCTGCACAATAAAATGTTTTCTGAACATTCAAAAAATACACGTAATTGTTCAAGTTTTCAATTCTGTCGGCACTTCCGTAGTACTACTGTTTTTATTTTTGATATCAAATGTCGGGAATTTAATACTTACCACGACAGAATGAAATTATTGATTGCCATGAACGGCAAGTTAAATTTTTCAAAATAAAAATCTAGTCTATTATCCGCCGACTAATGAGGAACCCAACAATGACGTTGTCTATGGATTAGCTTCATACCTCAAAAGGAAACAGCTAAACACACGTATGTTTAGTCGTACAAACATATGTAGGATTAATATGTATGTATTAAACCTGCTGAAATTGTTATCCTCTTTTTGGCTCTCAGTCTGATACGAAAATAAGTTGTGTACACATGTTTGTTGGGCCTCACTATCTGTTGGAGCAAATAATAATTTCTCTGACAAAGTTAATGTATAACTGTCCGATAAAAAAAATCTAAGTAACGAAAAACATTAATGCATCTTCTGTGTAATTTATTTTTCTGAGAACCTGTTTTAACTGCGGTTTCATTCACATTGTGCAAATCAGGATAGTGCGTTTTTTAGGACGCTTTTTAATGCATATTATGGAGTAAGTAAACTTTAAATTAGTTTTGAGAAATAAATTGAGTATACTATATTATTAAACAAGCAAACCTTAAAATATTTTTCATTATAATGTTTTACTACGCAATGTTTATTTTACTGTAATTTTTTTTCAACTACAAGAGATTTTACACTACTAAACTAAATATTAGATTTCATGTCACAATATTACATTAAAATAACTTATTACACTTTCATGTATTGTAATAGAATATGCAAGCATTCGTAATACCAAAATAATTATTTTTACTCATTCACGATTTTTGATAAAACAATAACCTTGCATCATTTTACCTAACAACTGGATGCTTGCTCGTGACGGTGATAAATACACGGGTCAACAAATCCTATTCACATCAAAGTGATATTAAGAAATGTTAATGTTAAACGTCAACTTGGCTGCAGCTCGAAAATGGACCTGTTCGATCGGTGAGATACCACATTCGCATAGAATACATACTTGTACTAGGTCTAACGAAGCAGCTTCTGCTGTTACGTTTCATTCAGTGATTGAGATTTCCGGTGGCCCACTCCGCTTTACATCACCCCACTTTCCCTCCACCAACCCACTCCCCACTTCATCAACAACTCTCTCTTCCATAAATTGTTCCCCCCTCTAACATCCACTCTCCCTCTATTAATCCACTCCTTTTTCAATCATCCTATTCCTCCCTTCCTCATCGACTCACTCCCCTCCATCAGATGGCCTCCCATCCAAGAGGCCAGGAACACACTAGTAACTTCTCTGGGGTTTACGAATGTCCATGGGCGGCGGTAACCACCTACTCTCTGGTGGCTTGCATACTAGTTTGCCCCTTGAAATTGATATAAAAAGACAATACATATAAATTAACTCTTAAATTTATATGTATTGTCTTTTTATAGCACTACAAAAATATCTGTGAAGGAAAGGAGAGCCAAGTCTAGAATACAATTTTTTGTTTGTTTTTGGGTTAACATAGATGGAGACAATGCCAATTTTCCAGATTTACATTTCTAAATATAACGCAAACAAACAAAAAAGCTCACAATGTGCTTCTATGTGCACAATTTGCAATGTACACTTGAAATAGGTCATTAATAAATTATTTTTCTACATTGTCACTCATTCCAAATGCTGATTCATCTTGAGGAAAATGGGCAAGAATCTCAAGAGTTCCTCTTTTCTTACTCGTCAATACAAAGTATTAAGTAATTAATAATTTAGTCGACGTTTAGAAATAATATAAAGCAACTTGATAGCCAAGCAGTTTAATCCCATGGACTTTTTCATTAAGATATTCAGACACGGTATAATAGCCGTTGGGATGTAACTGTCTTTTAACGAAATGTTTAAATACATAAAACGGCAAATTTTTGAATTTCAGCTAGGATCACTTTATATAACCGCACACATTACCCCTTAGATGGTTTGCTAACTTTGTTTAGACTCAAATATTATATGTTACTACAAACATGGCTTACACGCGGACTTTTTCGTGGTAGTCGGAGAACAGGTTCGATATTTTTTTTTTGTTTAGCGCAATATCTACCTTATTATAAAAGTGTGCTTTGTTTAGTTTTTTTCAGAGTAATTTGTTTTTTCACTACTTAGTCAAAAATAAAAAAAAATTAGCCACTTACGAAATTTTTGTAATACTTATGGGAGGCCAACCTCTCTGTAGTAGTTCATAAAGAGGTAAGCCTACTTAAATTGCGCCTGGTGTGCTCAAGTGAAGTTTACGACATGAAAATTTTAACTACTTTCATAAAATTCAGCCCTCAGCACGTTCCTCACCTTGGCCTGTGTGGGAACGCAGAATGCTAACTTTCAAGTTGACTCCAAATCACACCTAAGAGACCGTATAAAGAGCAAGGCTATTTACAGTACAATTGCGTAAATTTTGAAATGTTCAAACACAGCATACGTTGTCCTTTTATGAAATTCTCTCCCTTGGATCTGCTATGAAACTCTGAAAATTATTCACGACTGCAGTAAATTTCAACAAACCTTAACACGACTAGAATACGTTGTTCCTTTAAAGTTTTGGTGTCAACCTTCCAGCTCCATTATCGGAGCCAAAACGTCGATCACGACCAAAGTACACTTCAAGATAATTTCGATAAAGCCAAACACGGCTAGGACACGTCGTTGTGTTATGAAGTTCAAATGCTTACTTTCCAATTCCATCTAAAAACTTCCCATGGACAAAGTGCAATTGACAATTCCAACAAGCTCAAACACGGCTAGGAGGTATTATTCCGTGATGGACTTCCTTTGACTGTCTCCTGGTTTCATCATCAGAACCTTGTTACTAAGCCCGATCTATTCTACTCGTCAAAACGAATCATATGAGATCAAAACTCAAAGGGATTACTAGCAGCCACTGAAGACTTCCACAGTATCCACCTCCTGGTTTCATAATGAGATCAGCTCCAAGATACCATATTACAGTATTGTCATCTGAACTACAAATACACAAAAAGTTTCTTTTCCATAACACAATTAGAAACAGATTAGACGATTTCCATAATTTGATTAAATCGTTTGTTAGCTACAAGTGAAACTAATAAATGCATTGTAGATCAATAATCATAACAAGCAGACTATTTAATACCCTCGCATTAATTAAAACTACAATATCATGCTTATGTTCTTAAGTTAATGTTTGCAAGTCTATGGATATTCTGCTATTTCGTCGATAGAGTCCTTAAAAGTAGGTTTGTTCTTCCAGGGCTTTGATCATCTAATAGCCACCTAATCGCAATAATGCGTGGTAACTATTTAATTTTTCCGTGCTGTTATAATTCACTAAAGCTTCCTAATATCTGACGCTTTTGATACTCATAATCAAGAATTTTGAATAATTAAGGCGACACTGACCAATGAACAGCCGCAAAGTATCAATCGGCGTTCACCGTTATTGCGTTAGCATAACGCGAAACGCACTTACATAAAGACGTGGAATCGTTTGTAGATGGTTATAGGCCATTTATAATATATAAAATGTAAAAGCATGTGAATATGGAAGTTTGTCATACTCTGACGACTGGACGAATTGTAATCAAATTTTGCATAGAGGTATATTATGTGCCCAAATAGGATATAAGATTAATATAATAAAATTATATTACATTATACATATAACAACATTACGTTTTATGTTAAAGATGTATAAATACTAATAATAATGATATTTACACATTTCGTTGTCGTTTCGATGGCCATTCCACTATAAACCGTAATTTGTTATTACTGCCATTAACGCCCAACGGAGGACTACATATATATTCAGACCAGCATTGAAATTTAGAACGGGATAGGGACTAGACCCGACAATGACACCAGAATTGAGATCGAGAATATGACCGTGATCGCGATCAAAATTAACAGAAAAATCAGGCAATATAAAAGATGAAGGATTTTATTATTACGGATTCAAATCTATATCCAAGTGAGCGAAACCGGGGATACATTTTAATAGTAACAAAAATTGCTAAATTTAAATTTAGGTCCAGCGAAGCAAGCGGGTCAACTCTAGTATACATATATATATGTATAAACAATGGCGACAAGCGGCGGCCAGTGGTCACGTGGGTGAGCGAGCGGATACCCGCTGACCTTTTCCGTGCAAAATTGGATACCAAAACACGCTTGTAAAAATTAAACTACTAATCCGAATTGTTTGGGATAGGAACAGCTATAATCTAGATGAAATACAGGAAAATGTGATATCATTTAATTATATAACTACACCTATTTTGTTACCCACAAAGTAACTTAATATAAAGATACTATGCTGATTATGTTTTTTCCGCGCAAAACTGCCTACCAAAAATACACTTGTAAAAAAAGCACATCCAAGGTGTTTGGAATATAAACAGTTTTAATTTAGATGACCCGAAAAAAACGATAATCTACTTTCATTTTATAAGAACATGTAAATTGTTACTGAAGAAAATCGCTTTATTTAAAAATATGTTTAAGAGATTTTTTAGTAATATTTTTTCGTTATTATATGTTAAGCGTAGGAGATAGATATTTTAGTATTGCTATAGTTCAGTAGTCCTTTTTAAGAACAGTAATTCCGTCATAAATTGTTTTCATGTAACTCTATTGATTTACGCGGTGCACGTCAGTATATCTCCCAATCAAGATTTTTTTCGGAAATCTTCAGCAATAATCGCGATATTTCAGTTAATTTAGACAAAATCTTAAGGAATTACACGCTTAAATCTTCCTAACGAATCACTCTCTCTATTGGTAAAAACCGCATAGAAACTACCGAAACATTTTCGGTAGTTTTCGACTTTATGGCATACAGACAGACAGACGCGGCGAGAGGACTTTGTTTTATAATATTTATTGATCTTTAGGTTCTTTTCTTACCAATTTGTCAGAAAGCTGTTAAAAATGTGAGTGAATATAGCTATCAAAGTAAATATTCATATTACCTACTGTTATTCACTAATGAATAAATATTTAATAAGGAATTTAGTAATTTTGTATCAAGTTTAGGAATATACTTATACTTGAGGAATGTTATACAACATTGTTACCACTAAATTAGACACGATTCATAGTAAAGGTTCTGATTTTATACTCGACAGTCGGAAAAATATTGTCTAAATTCATGAAAATATGATGCGATTTGTATCATTTACGAGGAGCAAACGAGTAAACAAGCCACAATAGGCGAGCGAATCACTTTGGACACTCGCAACCTCAGAGGAGTCAGCCGGCGCGTTGCCGGAATCTTGGGTAGTAATAGGATATCGATAGAGGGGGCGCTGATGGAGAGGACAGTGAACCCCCGGAACTTTCACTCTGGACGAAATGCAACAGTGGAAAGCTGCTATTTCACGTCTCTACTCTGTGAGTGTTATAGACGTGAAATCGCCGGTATACCAGCTATACCGCTATCTCACCGGTATAGCTGGCCCATTGTCGTACTGCAGTCAAGTCAACCACAGCATGACTCTACCAAGTTTTAGACATATTTTCATTGAATATTCAGTCAAAATAAACGGCGAAGTTGCATCGGTTATTGTACAACCTTCTTTGAATACTCCGAGCACATACGTCATGTATATAAATCTACACAAAATTAATAAAAAGGTTCACGCCCCGAATTTATAGAAATAAATGACATCAAAATTTACAAACTATATTCCAAATGAATCATTTGACATGAAATAAGATTAATATGAGAACAACGTTTTCTTTTTAACGCTATAAGTGTCTATTCAGAAAAGTATTGTACATATTTATTCTTTTTATATATCTCAGAGATACATAAGAACGTAAGATAGTAAAATAATTTAAAAACATTTAGTAACATTGAATTAGATTACATCAAAGAGAAATAAATTAATAAAAGAAGTAATTACCCTATATTGTTTTCGAGAGAAAAATACATCTAACAAAGCTAAACTCCGATACATTCAAAAGGGCCAATATTAGGACATTCGAATGGAGGATGTGTCCGAAAAAGGTTACACGCGATAGGCCCGTATCATAACCGTATGTATTTATATAGGCAATATTAATTAGTACGGCGCGTTATATCCGTAATGATTTATTGGGAAAATATACCAATGAAAACATTTCGTCCACATTCACGTTTGCGACGTATTTTATACTAGCTCATTCCCTTGCTTCGCCGAGTGTAATTTTTATTTATAATTTATAACTCGCGGTTTAAAATTATGTTTAGAATATGTACGTACACACGGTGAGACGATCTAAATGGCTTGTCTCGGTGTTCTATTTTTCTGCCTATCTTTTTTAAAAATGACAACTTTTTCAAATTAAAATTGTTCAATTTAACATTGCAATTTTTAACATTATCTTTTTCCTTTTATTAGTTCCGTAAATTAGTTTTTACGACTACAGTACAGACTGATTTAAATAGTGTATTATTTTAATCGACATAATTAAATCATCCAGCATCAAAGTAGGTATTAGACACTTAAATTGAAAATAATCGCGACACATGCTTAAAATTAATTATTTTTAACTTTAATTCTACTACGATTGTTTTAATATACCAAACTATTTGTTTCAAAATTAGCCCTTTTCCATTTTTTTTACTAATGAATCTTTCTTGACAAAGAGACGTATTTTGATGATTTATGGCTTTCGATTGGTAGTATATATATATATATATATATTGAACTTATGTATATATTAAAAATTTGGAAAATCCAAAAGTGCACGACTCATAATGTTCATTCGTTTTTTGTTAATAACTATTAAACGACACAAATCAAGTTAACCATTTTCAATACCAATCTCCGGACAGTGGATCTCAAGCTATTAAAAAAAAAATGGATCAAATTAGTGAATTTTTACGCTCGCTATCGTGTCCGGAACGAAAAAAGTGTTGATTGACAGGAAATTTCTTTTGACTATTTTGATAGTTTTTTCTAATTGTATTATGTTAAATCGATTTGAACCAGTGATAGAATTAATATTCATTAAATTATCTATCAAATAGTGCACAGGTTAATAAAATTACATGAATTATTAATCGTGTTATTGATGAAAAAAGTTACGAAATTGAGGAAAAAAAATTATTCGTTCGTAGAGCACTTCTTAATGCTTCGCATTATGAGTCGTGCAATAAATCGCGTAAGATATCAAAAGAAAGAACTTATTAATTGATGTCCATAAAAATGTTTCATTTTATAAATTTATATCTTTTAAGTCTATGGACCAATCCAATGAACCCAAATACGATACATGAATTATAAACTGTCGAAGAATTTGACCATCCTGGTTATTACCTGAGGTTGGGGTATATTATTACAGAACGATTATATCTGAGTGAATCTTAGAAAAAGAGTTAACGATCATCAAACTTAGGGGAACAGATTTTATCATCACATATAACCAAAAATTGTCATAATTAACTCACCCTTCTATTGCCTTCTAATAGAAAAAAATCGCATTGGAACCGACCATGCGTTCAACAATTTCGTGACTAACTTCACATCGGCATAGTTTCGTGTGTTGTACTGTAACTTTTTTTAAATTTTACTCTTTCTTATCGCAAAAAAGGAAGGCATGCATGCCCTGTCCTTTATGTAACAAATAATAACATTAATTTTTTATTAAAAATTGCATACTTAAGCTGTTTACATTACTCGTGAAAGGACACCGTTCAATTATTTTGGCTAGGGCGTCAGGAATGTTCGGGCCAGCACTGCGTAGAACATGTTTAGAATGGACTGACAAGGCAAGTTTCACAAAAAAAATCTATTGCCTGATGACGTCAAAAGTGCATTGTAAGAAGGAAGAAATCGAATACCAAAAAATTTTATTGGAGATTTAATAAAAAATTGCCTAAACAGATACAGACAGTTTTGCCAACAAAAGGACATAATATATATCGAATATGTTTCAACCGTCTCAACAAGGTCATATTTTCTTCTTTTGGTAGGACGAAACTGTTCAGTAATTATTTTTCTTTCAACTGTCTACGCTATTATGATTATTGTTTCTAAATATTTTTCTTTCTTTGTTAAGTTTAAGTGTTTTGTGGTCAACACCCTAGTAGAAATATCTATTTATAGTCCGAAATCAGAGAATATTTGACTTTTCGGAAGTTTTTCGGACTTATTAACATTAAAAAAATAATAATTAGTCAAAAAAAAGTATTAATAAATTCAAATAAGCTCAAAAAACTCGAACGTACTCTGAAAAAACCGAAATATTCTCTGAGATTTCGGACTATAAATAGATATTTCCACCAGGACAATAACAGAAATTTTATTAACGAATTATTGTTAATTCGATCTTCTTATTTTACCGACCGATTTGTGAAGTTTACTTTAGAAAATGTTTGTTATTGACATCTAGGCATAAAAGTAGCATATCCGATGACTTTTGCTAAATAGCGCCATCTATTCTAAATTTGAACAACAATTTTAGCTTTATGAGTTTTTATACTAAGTTAATTCAAACATCGTAGAGTTTTCCAACGTAGCTCATAGAGGGCGTTTACTAAAGCATATAACTTTGTATTTTCTATTATAAATACATACGTTCATATTTGATTGTTATAAAGTGTACATCATTGTAGTACAATATTATTGTATTACAAAGTTTTTAAGTATCAACTCTCCATTATTATTTTATGTACACATTTATACCAAAACATTTAAGACGTAATACTAATACCTTTTGATAGCCAAGTCCGCATAAAGAAAAAACGTGCTCTCGGAGCCATCATCGTTTCTTTATGAATAAGGCCAGTAATGTAAAATTACAAAATAAATATTATCGGTTTTTATTTTATTATTGATAAATAAACCGTTTAAAAAGCGTAACACAGGCGACACCTATGCCGCGATTATGTTACGCGGTACATCCTTGATAATCGTTATCACCATGTATATATAAAATAAATAGCTCTCCATCATAATGGTGTGTTCATACACCAATCTGATATTCACTCGTAAAGTGGAAAATATTCATTTAACCTCTTAATTCGCATAAAACGTGCGCGCTATGCCAATTTATCTGTCTTTCTACCGCCGTTCTCTACTGCCTTGTGCGCGAAGCACATGCATCATATACGTCATTGCTTCTCCGCGTGTCTTGTATTATATTCTGTATATTTTATTATTCTAATAAAAAAAAAAAAAAATGTATTTGATAACAGAACTCTACATCTTTATTTATTTTATTCCATATTTACTTATTAGTTTTTTTATTATAAATCCTTTCGATAACCGTCAATTTCGATGTTTCTCATCTGCAGTGCGTAACGTTCAGCCCTCCAATGTTTTCTAATCAGAATAAAATACAAAAACAAATAACGTAATGTTAAGCAAGGGACACCGAAATTATTAATATTGTGTAACTGCAAAGAATTTAATGAGAATTTGAAAGTAAAATACAAGAATATAGTAAATATAACTAATATCATAATTATATAAAAAAAATATTTAAATTACATATTTCACGTAAAAGCAAATACATATATTTTAAAAAACTCGTAATTTTTAATATAATATCCCCTTTTTTTTTAATTTTTCGATAAGGAATATCAACACGTGTTGAATGATCAGATCATCTGTGACGTATGAAGCAGTCGAATAAATTCCAACAAGGGCTCTGAAAGTATTAGGAAAGTTCGATAGAATCATATCTATAATAATAATAAAAATGTGACGTCACTAGCGGTCGGATTTTTCTGACATTGGCTTTCTGAGTAAGAACGAATTATATTTATCTAACGATGGAAAATAAATACGTTACAATTTCCTAATGACTTATGGATATAAAAGAATTTCGTATAATGTAAGGAATTAAAAGACAATGATAGTAATTTGTAAAAAAAAAATTCATATAGAATTAATTTGTAAAATTCATTCAATCAAGTTTCAAATTAAATTAAAAATTTCTAGATCAATTCCCGGTAACCTCAAAACTATTGGAATAATGAAATTATAACAAAAAGAAAGTTTAGCAATTTATAAAATCACTATCGTCGTGTATATCCGACCTTGGTTTTATGAGTATATAAGAAAAGCGATGATTTACGTTGTAGAAAATGAATTTTTTTTGTCACGATTTTTGGTAGCAGCTTTGGTTAATGCGATACAGGTGCCATCTTGAATTTGCATGAGTATTCGATAATTTCTATCAATAGCGGCGTAACCAAACTAGTTTCTGCATAAATTTCATTATGTCTTCGTCAAGTAGGTCATGTTTAAATAGTCCTGATTGTTTTTGTGTTATCTGTGGATAATATATGTTCAAAAGATTCCGTTTGAATTTGTCGGACTTCGTGAAAAAAGCTTATTTGGACTAATTTGGGTTTCCATTGCCGACGAATGCTAAGCCCTGGATACCTAGTTTGGTATGTAAAAATTGTGCTGAGTCTTTGCTATTGTGGGCAAATAAAAAAGACCCTCTTTTAAGGATAAATCTCCAATGATCTGGCGTGAACCATCCAATCATCATTGAGTAGTGTTAAAAACAAAGCTGGTATTTTTAATGCCTCACAAATCAGGAAGTTGTTTAATGAAATTTCATCAACATTATGACAACTATCGAGAAATGTGAATGAGAAGAGTTTGTTTGGTGAGTTTGAATTTTTTGGGAAATAGAAAGTCTGATGGCCACATTCAGTACGTTGAACGGTTGCTGATACAGTTCCAGTAGCTTCAATGCAACATGAGTTAATACTCATGTTGCAGCTTCACCACCTGCACAGCCATTTAGACTATTTTCCTGAAAATCTCGGTGACCTAAACGAGGAACTGGGGGAGCGCTTTCAGCAGGATATTCGCACCATGGAGGAGAGATATCAAGGATACTGGAATGTAAATATGATGGTTGATTACTGTTGGAGCATTTAAAATAGTACTCCTAACACAACTCACGCGAGAAAACCATATAAAAGAAAGTTTACTTCAGAATAAATAAATTTAATTCGTTTTTATAACTTAAACTATGTGCATTTTTATTAAAAAATCCTGTCACTTCATGGGGGCAAAATTAGAGCTATTATATAAAAACGGCATATGTTTTTGAAATTAGCGTGGAAAAACAATTCCGATTCATGTAAAAAATTTCATGCAACGGACATGCTGTTTTCCTGTGTAATCAGAATTTTAGAAAATATAATATGAATTTAATAACGTAACATGAATCACAGCCCATTTACCCTGATTTTCGTATAGATACGAATGATCAAACCGAATTTAGTAATCCTTAAAAAGCATTCGTAAAACAGTTTTGTGTTTTTTTTTTAAAAAAAAGGTAAGTTTATCGATTATCATTTGTGTGTGATTTGTAAAAATTATGCAAAACTAGATTCGACATTAAATGTCATTGGCTCTCCCAGATATACACCGAGGAAAAACGAGGAATTTTAGTACATATAGTTTTGTTACACCGCAACATCTGTTTGGAATTTTGTAGCTTTATTTTAAATATTATTATGTATTTTCATTCTAACGCCAACTTTCCCTTATGTCGTTTTCACGGCATCTCCTCCCTCGCAGAGTACAAGAAGAGTAGTATAGGTACGCGAACACCAACTTATTGTTAAATCTTCACAAATTTACCTCTGCAGTTCTCTACTAGAATTATAAAAGAAAGTTAGTTATCTAATAGTCTCATGTACAAGTTCTATTCCTACAAAGGTACTAGTCCGTATTAACAAACTTTATTCAAATTAGTTTGCTCCCAAGAAAATTCATAATCCGACCAGCAGAAAGCAAAGAAAATAAATTTAATAAATTTTCATACGAAACATATGTTTATATCTCTGTTTACCAGACTCGAAAAGGGACAACTTAAGACAATACATTTATAATGTTATAATGGTTTTTTTTTTTTTTAAATTGGCACATTTAAAATCTTAAGTTGTTTATACTAGAGAAAGGACCGCGCTCTAAAGCAGAAGTAATGCTGTCTTTATTCAACTTAGTCTGTGTATATATTTTACAAAAATAAGGTCGACATATTAGTTTGTTTTTTTCAACTTTTAAATAATAACATGGTTGTAAATGAGGCTTTCTCCCGGAGACGGTGAGTGACGTCACCGCACACACGCGTCACGCTCCGTTCGTCTGTGTCCGACAAGATGTTATTACCCCTTATGTTGTATTAAAGTTGATTATAGCAACGATTACAGCATATTTGCTTATGGCTTTTCTTTTTTTAACTATTGGAAAAAAGGTTACTAAGAAATGAAATGGAAAATAAAGACTAAATTGTCAAAGTGTTTGAAACCCTCAATTTGAAATAAAAACGTTATGGGAAGGCATACCTCGGCAGTGGGATAAATAAAACCTGAAACGACAAATTAAATTATTTTCATAAGCCGCTAAAAATTTTAGCGGTGTATACTAGTAACTATATTAGGTCACTGCCTTATATATGTTTCTAATTTTAATGCGTTACAAATGTCGCCAAAAACACGAAAATTCCGTAGGTTGTATCTGCTTTACCTCATAGTGTCCTCGAAAAAGGTTGGCAATGCAGGGAAGCCCTGCCAATTATTGTTATTACACGCCATACTTCGTTCGATTGTCCAAAAGTAGGTCATCAAGTTTCCTAGAACAGACTCGTGGAGCAGCCAGTAGCGACTGTTTGAATACTTTCTATTTTGTTTTATTATTTTTTTTTGTATTTTTTGCAAGACTTGAATACCTTATTTTGAGGTCGCTCTGGCTGTTTATCGCTATGAAGTTTTTAAACAGTTTTCGTCAAGAAAGTAAGGTCATAAGGTCACGTCATTAGTTCAACGCTTAAAAACCTGATGATACCAAATGATCTATAGAATTATTTCATTGTCATCAGCTTTTCGGCTTGTCTGTCTTATGTCCTATTTTTGCCTGTCTTTATGCTGCAGTTAAATCACCTCTTCATTTTACTTTAAATCTAGTATACACATTTACTAAAATACAATGGATGACTTGAAAGATTGCAACAATCCTCAAAATGGAACTAATAAAATACTGATAAAATTAAATTTGTTTTTTTTTATAAAAATAATTGTAAAACACACACTTCTCGCTATGTTTTTCATATTTTGTTTTTCAGCTCCTTAAGTTCAAAAATATAGTAGTATAGTATATTTTTGAACTTCCAAACTCAAAAATTCAAGACGGTTAACTCTGCAAACCATTCCTGAAACTTCTATGCTATTCTCGAGATCAAAACGTTCAAATTATATAATACGTTTTGAGCTTTTCCATTTGATAAATGTAAGTTTATTTAAAGTAAACACTATTTTTAAAATTTTTCAACAACGTTATCTTTCTAACACGTTGCTCGATTTTAATCCGCTATAGAACATTCCACTCAATTTTTAAGTAAAATAAATTTGACTACTTAATATAAATTGACAAGAATTTCAAGTTATTTCTAAAAAAACACTTTTTCGTGAATTAATCAAATATACTATTTCGAGAATAAAAGAGATGAGATTTTGGAGTTTATTGATAGAGTAGTTCCGAAAATATTCCAAAAATCCGTTTTGAAAAAAAGTTCTCTACCCATTTCTCTGCAACAAATAACTTATTTTTATGCAATTTGCGTTAATTGATGAGAGAGGGGAAAAAGCGTATTGTTTTTTGGTATAGATCGGGAGAGTGGTCTAAAGGTTATTTAAAAAAAAGAATATTGTTCTGTAAACTATTTTCGCGATTCTTCAAAATCTGCTGGGTAGAATTAGTTCGGCATTTCAGGAAATCTAACTTTGACCAATTTTGAATTTCGCAAACTGCGTTTCAGCCGATTAATTACTTTAATGATGAAAACTCGATTTTCTAAAATCGAAATCAAATCAGAATCTTCCCAATTTTCAATTTTCGTAGCGGGAAGTTAAAAATGTATAAATGATTTTTTGAATTAAGTCAGTTTTGCGTAATTAGCACTATCACTGTAGTATAGTTAAAATATTTATTTTATTGAATCTTAAATCACATTTCACAAAAGTTACTTTTTAATAATTTTTCAACTTTATGTTTATATAAAATACATATTCGTGTTAATACTTTTAGTGTATAATTTCCTAAGTATATATTTTTATAATGTTTTTAACTTACCTATTACACAAAGTATAAGTCTCAAACTTAATAATTTTTCAACGTTTTGCATACGATGTACTTTTTGAATTAAAAAAATCGTGACTTTATAAATGTCAAAAAAACATATATATTACTACCATCTCGCTGTTTCAAAAACAATTGAATTTTAAATTTATCTTGATAATTTTTTCACAATTTTCTTTTAGTTTATACGAAAACATACCAAAAAAAAAACAAATATATAATATTTCCTCACATTTTATAAAGCGCTCATCTCTCGCGAGCAGACAGCGAGTTATAAATATATATGACTAATAAATAAATATACGGAAACACAGCCATGCATAAAATAAAAGGAAAAACGTTGGTAATGCAAGTATTTTAGTCTACCATCATATTCCAATAGAAACTGAAAAATTAAAAAAGATTTACATCAAAGGGGGTAGAAAATTATACCATTCACTCTACAGTTTTTTGTTCGCATGGCACAGTGCGTGCGACCTTCAGCGCCTTGCAACGACTCATGATTCGGGAAAACCGTCTGCCACAAGAAGGCCCTCCTCGCATTGCAAAACCTAATTCATACTAACTTATAAATTTTATTTGTATTTAGTTTTATATACACAAGTCCTTCATTACTTTCCTTATTAGTATGGTTGATAATTGGATCACATAAGTGGTGTTGGCTTAAATGTTTGCTTTATTTAAAAAACAAAGTCTTCGTATTATTGACTCATGACTATTTTTCAAAAAATTCTTCATATTTTTGCCATTCATTCACTATTATTAGATTTTACATTATAATAGACATCCTGAAGTTGTAAAAGGTTAAATTACATATATTACATGAAAACCTTATTCATTAATTTTTTATCACAATGAACTGAAAATGAAATAATAGACCTATATATGATATTTCAGGTAATTGTTACATACACCTTAAATCTATTCTAATACTGTAATTTAAAATATATTGTTATTTATAACCAATTGATATTTCAATCGAACATTAACACCAATAGATATTTGAAAAAGGCGATCATCAGATAAATCAATCATTAAAATTTTATATGTATATAAAATGTTATCTGAAATACAAGATAATTGCCAATTTCATAAGTTACAAATAGAATTAACATTTACAAAATTATGTCGTTTCTAAGAGCTGTAAATTGCTCAACCTAGATATGTAAAATTAAAATCGTGAATTTACTATTACATCAAAATAACTATTTTACAACAATACCGAAAAAGGTGTAAAACATTTTCCGAACACTTGCAGGTGAGTAGTAGGACAGAAAAAAACAAGACGAGTTGATCAAACTTGGAGTCAATGCACTTGTATGCAGCGGCCGAGCACAATTTTTTAACGGGGAGCAGCGCATCGGACAGTGGAACGCATAAAAAGAGCTTTATGGCTAATGTGACCGTTTTCATTTTTTATCAAAACGGGACATTGAAAAAAATCCGCAACTGTTATACAAAAAATAAAATCACTCTTTGTTTTGTACGTTACAATGAAGTAACGTATAAAACAAGCAGTGACGATAATGGTGACTCAAGTCAGAAGAAAACGCTGCTGACGCGCTTAAATTTCTTACGCCGGTTAAATCATGAAGTATATGTCTTTTTATATGGTTTTATAAGGTGTACAATTTAATCAAAAATCACTCTTCCTTGACCTTTACTTGAAAACGGGACAATTCAGCGTCCCGAAGCCTTTCTCGGGAACATCGGGACGGAGTACCGAAACAAGGGACAAATCCTGTTTAAAATGGGATGTGTGGTCACTTTATATATGACCACCCGCCCTCGTGAGCAAGTGGAACAATTCGACTGGATCTAAGATGTATGCAACTCATCAATGACATCGACGCCGTCTGCAATATTCTGCAGCATTGCAGCTGCAAAATAATAATTGTAATATATATACACTGATTATTGAAGTATTATTGTTACAAGACAATAACGACAAGACAAGACGACCCGTGGTCGTTTGACTATTTCCTAGTAAAAAAGAAACAATGCATATTCTGACCTATTGCCGTAAATTTTAAACAGGATTGTAAAGGTTTCTACCATATCCTCATGCAGACATGATAGTCATGCAAACCTTACTTAAAAAAGTCAAGTTGTAAATCGAATTTTTACTTTAAAATTGGTCCATAAATGTGACCTTTTATAAAATCTGAATTTAAAATAAAAAGGCCCTAAATATTCAAACTTGACAAATTTTGAAGAAATTTACAATGCATTTCTGAGATCAATATTTTTTAATAAACATGTGTAATTTAATTTTATGTATTATTAAATTATTGATTGGATCGTTAAAGAAAATTAAAATCAGACAAATAAAATTAAAATGAAAGGTATTTGAATAAAGTCAATATAGTCGTGAATTAAAAAAAAATATGTATTTTATTTTTTTAAAGGCATTATCAACCATATCGTATTTGAAATAACTTCTAATATGGCTAATGTCAATATATTCTTTGTTCTATTAAATGCCAATTGTTTTCGGATAAAAAATAATTTCGTCTATTCATCAGTATTCGACATATAGTTATATGTCATATAACTATATGTCAAATACGGATCCAGCATAGTTATGCTGAATCCGTTTTTATGTTACTTAACATTCTTAACTTATTAAATTCACGTCATTGAAATATGCATATAGTTGGAAATAACTACACTATAACAGAGGCAGATATTTCAAAACATGGTGACGTGTCGAACGTCTTTAACGCCAACAAAATCTATCACAAGTACAAAGCACCACACGTGCGATGCTCAAGCCGATGCAGCTACAGTAGTTGTAGATGGTTCAGCGAACTCTTTCGTAAGTCAGACGCGCAACGTCTCGTAACTACCAAATCCGGTACGCGGTGCACTGCCGTGCCCCCTCCGCCTCGGTCTTAGCGCGCCCGCCGCACTGGAAAACCCCTTCTTGTGCAAACGCAATTCTTCGTGCCGCCGACAATCCTGGTTTGCCTCATCCAGCGCCATGAAAGTAGGTCGCGGAGGTCACGTGAATTTGGGAGGTCCTAAACAGATGTAAATCTAACATTGTACTAGAGTGGACAATGCGGAGAAAATTGCAATCCACAACTTATCATATGTGGATAACAAGTCCCTCGATATACGTGTAAGTGTAACTAAGGAAACGGTTACACTCGAGATTAAGTTTTTATTTCGAAATATTACAATTTCCGTTCTATAACTGTGTTATTAAATCTTTTTCGGTGGTCCATTTGAGCATATAAACATCGTGCACTTCAAAATCTAGAAACACTTATAAAAATGTATTCCTTCTTATATACATACTAAAAGTAATTTGTTTATATGTAATATTAATCTTTACTAACAAAAAAACAATTCATATTTTATAGATCACTTTGGTATATCAAATATAAGGTATTAATTTACTGAAAAATAACTTAAAATCCGTTACAATAAATGAAAAAGAAAAACGATATTATTTCGTAAACAAAAAAATATACCATTAAAAGCAACTTTGAACGCGTTGATGTCTTTTGTATGACGCGTTTCAACTACAGTATTGGAAAACCATATCTGTGTCATTTTACATCATCGAACGTATTTATTTGGTGGTCTTATATCTCTTTATGTGGAGCAAATTCCCATTTATGCAGTATAATTGGGAGTTAGTGAAAGCAGGACGGAGGTATGTTTAGCAAGGACCGAATGGCGACGAGTGTTAGATAACGGCGCGCTCGTGTGGCAACAATGCTTTCTCGCTGGCAATACACAATGGGTTTTATTATTGACGATCATAGGCAGTTTTGAAATGATCCTCTACATCTGAATTAGGTTACTACTTAATCTATAATTGTCTTTATTTGAAATGAGATCTATCATGGAAGAGTCCGAATCGAAATAGGCGATCCAGAAAATCTTATGCAGACCACATTAGAGGCACATTGAAACAGACCGATTGATCATGAACGATGAAAAAATCGATAGAAGTCATTGAAACGACAGAGTCATGTAAAGATCCGAAAATCCATTTTTAATTGTGACAGGATTTCCAAAATTCAAGACCATTTTTCTAGACATTGCAATTTTTTTTTTTATGAATAAAACACTATACGAACCCTGTTCCCTGTTAATATATTTCAATTAGATTATTGTCACTAACATATTCGTTTACTTTGAACCGTAAAACAAAATATTACCTCATATTTTACGTCACATATGTTTCTCACCACTTCACGATCACAAACCGATACAGCGAATTAGACGTGTTCTATAGAAAATCTTGCAATCGTCAAATTGCGCAACCGTAACGGTCTGCGTCATCGATGTCTTAATTTGAAAACGACTACATTTAATTTAAAGACTACAAAATAACAAAAAATTTAATCGTCAAATTAATTAATTGTTGTTATATTAAAATTATAATTATATTATTCCTGCATTACTTCTATTTGTACTTTTATTTCCAACTAACTCTTCGCGCTTCCCATTTTTCGGAGTGAATAGTCAAAAGTAAACGAAGGAATCGTTATAATTTCATCCTAACCGTTCGTCTGTGCATTTGTCCGGCCGATCGTACGTCACAGTCGTATAATTTGGTTGGTTTTGATAATCGGTTTTGATGGAATTGCACAAGTTTATAGGGAAAGCTAAATATTTTATAAAAAATTAAGTAAAATTTAAAAAAAAAAACAACACGTGTGGCACTCGGAGACTGCCGCGGTAAAGCTATTGCATAGTATTTTTTATCAACTTATGCAATTATAATTATTTATTTATTTTATTTACGCAATATTTTTTTTGAGGAGGTGCCCTAACGCCGAAACTCTAAGCAGGCATGAGTCACCAGATTGCGGGGCGAAGAGGGGGATTACACATGCGCAGTAACGCCGATACAACCAATGCCACCTAGATGCGAGTTGCTGAACTAAAGAGACAAGCGCGATATTTCAAAAAGTCATTAAAATTTCTGCTATTCATCGATAGATGGCAAAAGTAAAAAGTATCACCGCTGTGCCGGTCGAGTGGGGGGTGTTAGGTTGTTTTCGTTACGGAATTTCTGGATTCGGTCTCCACGCTCAAGGCCCGCGATAGAAGCTATGCAATAGCTTAAAAGCTTTCCATGGTATAAAAAAAATTTGGCACTATCAATATTATGAAGTGTTTCTGAATGGGTAGGTAAATATATCAAAGGCTCTTGAAGTGAGTTTTTAAATAAGCTTTATTTGTAATATTGTAACTCGTTAGTTTCTAAGTCGGTAATGTTGAACATCTGTTGTATATTATTTGTACCACGTGTTTCTCAAATCTAAAAAGTCACAGTAATAGAGCACTTTAAACAAATTCAAGGAAAATTATTTCCAACAAAATCTATTTATAAGTCTTTAGATATTAATAAATTTCATTTTTCCTTAACAAATCAAATGTGTTTCACTAGCCCATACGGACATGCATCTGAATTTTAGCACAATACGTATCTACCAACATGTTTGTACCGATATTATTTTGAATCAAATATTCCCAATTTATAAGGAATGACGGAATACCCGTTCGATTTAAACACTGACAATCGCAAATTGCCCTCATATCGTTCATTAATACACATACTTTAATTCGGGGGCCCAACTCCCACTTTGGTCAATTTTTATTAAAAACTGCATTCTAAAAGTAACTTTATACTTTCTTATATGAAATAGATACGATGCTGGCTATATTACGATATAATAAAATACATTCCATGTACTATTAGAATTTATTCAATATAAATTGTATCGAATGAAAACAATTGTATCGGGAAATACATAACTATTACATCATACACAGAATATAGAATACACAGACACGGCTAATTCATTTTAAAAAAGCTAGCCTTAAGTCTTTCACTAGTCTTTCTTGAGATAAAACTGCCTCCAGAACGAGCGGTAGATTCATGAAATATAATGACATTTTTCAATCATTTTATTGTGGCATCAAGTTTTAAAAACTTCACTACTAAGGCATGACGTTTGTATTTGTACAGGGCTTTGATCTTAACCTCTTTTCGCCGGTCGCAGTATGGGCTGGTAATTTAGAATCGGTGCTACGTCATTACCCATTAAGTAAACATGTTCGATGGTTATGAATTTGACTGATTACAACGAAGATGACAACCCACTTAACTCAGCAGACAAGACTTTAACTCTTCTGGCTTCGAATTCAGTTTGGTTGATATGATTTTTGTAATTAATCTTTTCGGCTTGTCGCTTGAAACAAACGGTCCAGTTTTATACAGCCTACGTGTCTCACTATATAGGAGTGTAATTTATAACTAAGATGAGAATTTATAATGGCTCATTGTTACTTTACCGGGTTCGATCCTGACCACGGGCAAATTGACCGACATATATCTAACTTGAGTCGAATTATATCACACGCTCCGAGCCTTGAAGAACACGTTAAGCCGACGGTCCCGGACGTTGTTACCGCGCTGGTGACGAATATCGTTAAGAGCCCCCAACCCGCACAAGACCACCGCGTTATATTTAAGATCCAAACCTCTCAATCAAAACTGAAAAAAAAGATCGAGTAGTTAGGCCTGATACATATATTTCAGATTTTCTTAACATTGAAAACAAGTAGAACACACACTTTTGACTGCCCATTGCATTCGTTCGGATCCGTCCGAGTTCAGTGTTAACATGCGTTATCGTGATGCACCAAAACAGATCCGTAAGGCTGACCCGGATTGCATAATGTCGTCCGATGAATGAAATTGTGCAAAGGGTCGATTGACGGCATCGCATGGGACGCGTCACGACCTCCACCACGCTATGTCCGAATTTCGTTCGCTGTCGCTAAGTTATCTCGAGCTCATTGCCTTTTAGGATGCGGCAACGGATCGGCGTGAGATAGCCGAGTAGAGGGCGCTGCCGCGAGTCTTACAAAACCGGCGCGCGTTCGTCTTTACGCCGGTCGAAGTATAAAGCTGCGCGGCGGCGGAGCGGGCAGTCATTCCGACGCTACCTCAGCGCCGGCCAGCTGGTGAAAACGGGCTACTCTCGCGGTGCTCCTTAAGTAAACAGTGGGGAAATCGATCGACTAGTGAGTTTCTTTTTATTTCTGTGAAAAACTATGAATTATTCATATTTGTTATCCTATTTTTCACACTGAAGCTAAAGGATTTTTTACTGTCACACTAATTGTCTTTAATTCGTTTAATAAAAAATAATTATATATGTGTTCGAGATTGGAGAAATAGTTTGATACTGTGTTCTCAAAATTAAATCACGTATCTCTGAGTTTAACTTAAAAAAAAAGCTTATTTTAACTAAACTGGCTAATTATAAGATGCTTTTATTTTACCGTTAACTTGACAAAACATATTACAATATAAAGTTAACATTAATTTATAAGATGTATAAGACATAAATGCATCAAACTTTGCCTGTTCATATAATCGCATAAAATATTATTTTATAATATGGCTGCAGTAAAACTAAATATTTCTTTTGTAACATCGGGCGTTAGATGTAAACAATTTTAATCGCCTTAAATAACTTTAACGGATCGATATAAACAAAATTGAATATTAAAGGAAACAACAAAAAAAAATCGTCTAATCTTTGATTTATTTCATATGTTTAAAGAATATAGATATATAGAAATGTTTTTTATATATAAATGTAATAATATCATTGCAACTATACTGCATTTTCTGTTCCAAAGGTATTTACGATCCAACGGTTTGCAGCTTTCTTAATTTCTCGTTCTCATGAACGTTCTCATGTTTTGTGTGGCGAGAGTTTCTTTCTATCTGCTTTGATCTTACGTCTATGTTACGTATTAAACACGCGGCTTCAAACAAACAAAACGTGGAAAGTGTATGACATTTTTAACTTCCTCTAAGATAAACTACTTTTTCTAAGTCATTAGTTCGGATACCTTAGATAGTGATTTATGTGATAAAGTCAAGATTTAATAGATAAACTTAACAAAGGGTACACTTGACAAGAGTAAAGCACATTTTTCTTTTACATTTCTGAGTCAATGTATATTTTTAAGACTTATTTCAATTGTCATCTAAAAGGACAGTGTATTGTAAAAAATCGTTTTAAAGTAGAAATTAATGTAAAAAATATACATTTTGGTGTGATATATATATACATATATATATATCACCCCAAAATGTATATTTTTGACCAAAAATTTGACAAACTATAATTTGTCAAATTTTTCTTTAAATACTATCAACCGATTTTTGTTGTATAACCTAATAAATGATTTTTAATTAAATTAGAATACCTTTTTTCATCTAGAGAGACGGTTGAATCCTGATCGAATCGGAAATTTTAATATTCTTATCAAATTGCGTTTAGTTTCTGACGTCATCTATAAGACTGCAAGCCATTACGTAGGGTGTTTGCAAACCAAATCCATACTATACTTATATACATATCGATGTGAAAAGTATTTGATCGAAGTTCTTTACTACGGTAATTTATGTATTAATTCAAATTCCAACTCACGGATTAATTACAGAACCATTGAAAAAATACATTCGTATTTAAATAAAACAAAATATCAATTATTCCCGCCCCTATGAAATAAGCTCATTTCTATACCTAATCGCGTTCTCATACGTTTTCTTTTAATGAAAATTATTATTGCGGAAACCGGCAACTCTTATTTCGTATTTAACAAACAAACAAACAAAAACGCCCCAATGTTATTAACTTTTATATAGTACGTATCATAATAATTATCTAACCGAACTTTATGCAATATCTATCGATGCAACTATCTTTAACTGCTCATTGCATCGTCAGCCTCAAATACGGAGCCAGCGAACTGCTGTCTCCGGCCGTAACGCCAAAACAAACGGCCCGGCGCCGAAAGCTAGTTACGTAAGCGGTTCGGAAGTTGTGTAAGAGCGCACGCGCCGCCCGCTGACGCATCCGCGCGCCGCAGATCCTCGGGACACTGACACGAATAACACTTTTTATTTCATAACAATGATTCGTTACTGAAGTGTTCGTGACGAAAATCGATTATCGATAATCGATTATCGAATCGATATGACAAAGGAATGATAAAGTTATTTTTAACATAAGCATATGAATAGCGTAGTAAATAGGCATCTGAAAAGTAAAACTATTATCTATATTATAATATTTTTATTTTGTTTAACAGCCTAAAATTTATTTCATTAATACTTCATTTTGTATTTGAGGTAGTTTATAGTGTAGAAGTTCATTTTTTCATAGAATATCAGGAGGTATTCCACTTTTCATTCTGATTTTAACGGCCAGTGATATATTTTAATGTCTTAAATTCTCAAACGATAACGTTAAGTTTTATCAGTACTACAAAATGCAAATATAAAATAAACTTTGACTAACTAGAAGTAGAATATAAGCATCGTGAATATGGTAGCAAAGGAAAGCGCAATTACTGGAATCGAGGAAACGAAATGACACAATTGAATTAGATTAACGGCCATTATCGCGTCAGTTCGCCTTAAATGCAAATGCGAGAGCGCGGCCGTCCCACGCCGCGGCGCCGCCCGCCGTTATGGAGGCTTATATAACGCGACAAGGCAGACACGCGAAAGTAAAAGTGCCTGCGCCCGCGTTTCGAAACCCCCGACACGCTTTGTTGAAGTAGGATCGAACTAATTCTACTTTTATACTGTCACGTTTTATGTATGCTGTTTATCTATAATGAAGCGTTCCCAAAAACGATTAGGTCCTTGTCTGAATCAAATATCAATTGGTGTTTATATTAATTCAAATTATTTGAATATTTTTTTTGACGTGATAACGTATAAATCGATAAACGTCGGCTGCACGCATGAAAAAGCATGACTCATTGTCGCGTTCCGCCTGAATCGAGCGTGCGAGCGAGAACGCGGAACAATAGAGAGGCGCGATCGGCCTACGCGATCGGCTTGTGACGCATCTATCTTTTTATTCTTTAATTTAAGTGGAAAAATATTTGAATTAATGAGTGCAAATAAATGTTAATTTATCGAAAACATTTTCATTTTCAATTAACCCTTTCTTTGTACTATACAAAATAATAATAATTCAGTGATAATAATTCAGTTCAATTCGTAAAGACTGCAATTTTTCACCAATATTTTCTTATGACATTATCACGTAAAATTACAATTTTTTTTTCAGATAATGCGGTGGTTGACTATAACGCAGTTAATCCTGGGGTTGTTAGCGGCTAGTAGTTCAGCCGAATGGTCATGGGGTGGAGAAAAAGGTGATCAAACTGATGCGAAACCTACAGAAAAGGCTCAATTACTGGAAGGAGAACAATTACCCGAAGCTCAAGAAAAGAGCCTACAGGCTAATGAAACTGTCTTGGACGATATCGTGGACGAACTGATCAGCAGCAAGCAAGGACGAAGTCTAGGTGGTTTCGACGATGTTTACAGCGACCCAACGATCAAAGAAGCTCTCGATGCAGGAGACGATTTGGAAGCAAGAAATCTTATAAAAGAAAGACTGTGTACATTAGGACTAATGCAAGTGAGTTGTTATAATATTTTGACGAAACATTACCAATGAATACAAGGATTCAATAGGTAATATAAAAAAATAGCTCTTACAGTTACATTCTAATAACACTACTTCTTTTTTCCAGTGCGAAAGTGAAGATATTCAAGAAAAACGTCCATATGTGTCTCCAGATGAACTGATTTATGCACAACCTGTTGATATTAAGCCAATTGGGAAGCCTATTGCTTCAATTCCGATTCGTGGGCCTCCTAGAGCTTATGGTTCTCCTAAACCGATGCCATATCCCTCTCGTCCTAATAAATACCCACCAAAAAGAGTGGGATATGGTAGTAATGCTAGACCCGGTTTTTCGGAAAAATACGGACAAGTTTCCAACAGTGGTTTCCAATTTGCTCAAAGTAGTGGTGTTTACAATAACGTAAACGGTGAAGCTTACGTTACAAGACCACCTCTCCATTATGGTAATGAAGGCCCATATGCCTTTGAAAATAAACCTGGAATTTACAATAAGCCAAATAACCAAGCTTTGAGTTCTACAAAAACGGAATCTCTAGTCCAGCAGCATGTACATCATCATTATGTCCATGGTGATACAGAAAAAGAACCAAAAGTTATTATTAAACCAGTAGCGATTCCCGTTGGTTCAGTAGGATCTCTGGCTTCAGTAGGATCATTATCTTCTGCAAGTAATTCACACCACTCCACTGATATCATAACTGCTGGCGGATCTATTGACAGTTTTGAAGGTTTGACTTCCGGTGGATTTAAGCCCATGACTGGCGTTTATCCTTATGACTCTAAACCTGCATATGAAGCTGATACAATTTATGGTTCACAATATGGTAGCACACATAACAAATTTTCCACAATAAATACACAATCCTTGCCAGGTCCTTATGCCAATAACGCTTTCGTTGATCAAAAGTATGGTAATAACTTAGGAGCATATTCAACTAATGAATTTAACAAGAAAGAGTTACATATTGGATCTACCAGTAATCTGTACAACCAAGGCCCAGCAACTTTTTCACAGGGTAATATTTACAATGAAAAATATCATGAATCTAGGGCTCAAGGTTTAGACTGTGTTTGCGTCAACTATGATCAATGTCCTAGTCAAGAAATCATTGGTCGCCGAGATGATTTATATTTACCTATTGATCCTCGTAACAAAAACAGTGAAATAACAGCACTATCTGATGAGCAATTAGACAATATAACTAATTCAGGTACAGCGGAAGAAAGAAAAAATGCTAAAATCGATCATATTACTAATAGCACAGAAACTGATGCTCCAAAAAAGATTGCCAAACGAGACGTCGGTGCAGAAAAGGCTGAAGAAAAATCGAAAGAAATTGAACCAGTAAGTTTTAATACCTATGTAAATAATTTTTCATGGCGTATATTATGCGCCCAAAAACGTACTAACAATTGTTATATCTTAGGACACTAACAACAGTTTTCCAAACATGTTCCTAATCCCTAAACCCTGACGCCAAAACTATCGTTAAAGACTGGGGTGACTAATCTCAGTTTTAAGTAAGATAACCATTTATCAAATGATTATCTTAATTAAAATAACTGAGTAACGCTAACAAAAGAAAAACTAAACATTGGGCATTGACATTCTAACAAAAATTACGTCACAAAATATTAAACAAATAAAATATTACTGCAGCGCCTCATTGGACTGGCCGGTTACGGCGGCAACGGCAATGGCGGCAATACCAACAAACAAGTGCAGCCCACGTTTGGTGTCTCTTTTGGGTTGCCCCAGCCATCCCATAGCGGATATCCTATCAATCCGTTTGACCACAATCCCATCTACAATCCATACGGTCCCGCTCTTAATGGGGGAGGGCTCAATTTAGGTCTAATTTCCGTTAACCCATTGCTTGCTGTACAAGTAACTAAAAATGATTATGGGGAAAAAGTAGTGAAACCGTTTGTAAATTTACATGTAACACCTAACGAGCATGTCGTTCATAAAATAGGACACCTATTTCATGAGAAAAAACTATATTTGTTAAATAAGCACGAGCATTATCATCATCACAATAATCCATATTTACATAAGCCAATACATTCTCACTATCAACCTAATGTATATGAACATCCGCATTATCATTCATCGTCGCATCCCTATCACAATCCATCAATTTATTCACCTCATCATACAAGTTATATACCTACAGAATATACGACTTATAATAAACATAGTGGTTATCCCTTGCCACAAGACAATGATGAATATTACGATGATAATTATGATAATTACAATAACGACGCTCTAGACTTTCACAATTATCAAGGTGATGGATTTTATGATGGATCTCAAGGTAGATCAGGTAACGCTACTGGGGCTAAGGGAAATTATGCTAACAGATACGCCTATTCTCGTTCCTTAACCCTTCCTAATAAAAATCCTGAGGTGACCCAGGGAGGCTTCGTCAGATTTCCTTCAAATAGGAAGAAGAGAGAAATAAAGTCTGAAACTAATGTAGAGGTAATCGACATATAAGGAAAATGCAAGTTCAATATTTAACTTATTATTAAAACATAACTAACCCGTCATTTAAACATTTTATTTTGATTTTATTACAGCGCCAAGGTTATTTCGGACGTCCCCCACACCAACAACAGCAATGTCGATCACATCAAGTTTGCTGTAGACGTCCTCTCCAACCTCAAGCCTCAAACCGTGGACAGTGTGGCATAAGGCACTCTCAAGGTATAAACGGCAGAATCAAGACTCCTGCGTATGTAGACGGCGACAGCGAATTTGGCGAATACCCCTGGCAAGCGGCAATCCTCAAGAAGGATCCCAAGGAGTCCGTTTATGTATGCGGAGGGACATTGATTGATCACCTTCACATCATGACTGCGGCTCACTGCGTTAAGACGTAAGAAAATCGTACCATTCATTTTTATATATCTCACTGTTATATTAGTGTACGTAAGACTATTGTTATGTTATTATCTAATAGTATTATCATAATTTTCTTATATATTTTTATTTTCACATTAACAGATACAAAGGACTGGAATTGAGAGTTCGGCTCGGCGAGTGGGACGTCAACCATGACGTAGAATTTTATCCTTATATCGAAAGGGACGTCATTTCGGTGCATGTTCATCCGCATTATTATGCCGGAACGTTAGATAACGATTTGGCCATCTTGAAACTGGAACATCCCGTCGAATGGACCAAATATCCTCACATCAGCCCCGCGTGCTTGCCTGATAAATACACAGACTACTCCGGTCAAAGATGTTGGACTACCGGTTGGGGCAAAGACGCTTTCGGCGACTTCGGCAAGTATCAAAACATCTTGAAGGAAGTCGACGTTCCTGTCTTGGCGCATGGGCAATGCCAACAGCAATTGAGACAAACACGTTTAGGATACAATTACGAACTGAACCCCGGATTCATTTGCGCCGGCGGGGAAGAGGGCAAGGACGCGTGCAAAGGCGACGGCGGTGGCCCCATGGTCTGCGAGAGAGGAGGAACTTGGCAACTGGTCGGCGTGGTGTCGTGGGGCATCGGCTGCGGTCAACCTGGAGTGCCGGGTGTCTATGTGAAAGTAGCACATTATCTAGATTGGATTGCTCAAGTGACTGGTCGATTTTCTAATTATTAAAACAAGAGACAAGTTTTCGCTCACAAAAATATGATGACAACCGATGTCACAAACTAAATTTTTGACTGAATATTTAAAGTATATTTACTATAGTGATACATATTTAATTTTTTAATTTATTGTCAGCTTTGGATGGTAATATTCAGAGCGTAAAAGTAAATGCTTATGCAGATTGTTACATATAATCTTTTTTGCATTACACTTTCAAATTAATAATGCTCTTTTTATTTAATTCTTGATAACCAACTGAATTTTAATGAATAAAATTAAGTTAAAAGAAAGCAAAAGACGCGCTTCTTATTAACGTACTAATAAACAAAAGAAAAACACATTAAACTAATGTTGTTAAAAAAGTGTGCAAAGGTAACGTACTAATAACTAAAAATGTTATTTCATACCGACAGATAATAATATAAATAATTGGTCTCTCACACGTGTGTTGACAATCAACCACGCCGGCAATGGTGATGCTGATAGCAGGGAGGAAACATTGTATTTGCCAAACGATAATGGTACGACTACATTTATACTCACTCAAAATGTTATAAACTTTAGCATGACATTTGAAAACAAACTACTTGTATTAAGTCTATTTCTGGTTAATATTAACTGGTAATATGGTAGATAATGTTAATACCCTACTTTAGGAGTCCTAATGAAAAAAATTAAAATATTTTTAAATAAAAAATACGTTTGGCAAATTAAAAAAGTAAGACGTCTTGCAACGCCTGGTAGATGTGAAGCATTGAAGTCAATTGACCTTCTATATTTTCCTTTAAATACAGTCAAATGAATGTATAATATTCAGGTACTTGATAAAACTGAAGGATTTAGTTCATCTTGTTTTTATGAAATGAATTATAAAAGGAATATACTAGAAAGGTTAATTAAAATTTTATTTTTTGTTTAAAATATTACCAATTTTCTTTATTTGATTTATCTTCTCTTATTTCTATGACAGAAACAGTTGATTTTGGTTCGTATGGAATAAGTAAAAGCGATGATTAACTGCTGATAAATCAAATATGTATGAAAATTTTGGACTTTATGTCATCGAGGTATCTTGCAAATATTGCATTTACAGTCTTCTATATCTAATTTTTATTTGTCTTTAATCGTTATTAATTATTAGACGATTTTATTCTCGAAGAAAGATAATCGTATGTAGGCACCTATGTAGAATGTGACGAAACTCTTACAACCACGCTCCACTAGTTTTAATTCGTTCCAATAAGCAAATATTCCCAAATGAAAGGCCAACGCGCCATCACACACGCAAAGTAGCGAGCGTATAGTGGAAGAGAGAGGGAAATACTCAACATAGGATAGGTACTAAGAGGAAAGCGCAAGTTGAAATGTTCCGAAGAAACACGGAGCTGCTCGTAGCGAATCGCTCAACGTCCCGTCGATGGTTTCACAACCAATCAAGCGCACGATTAAATGCTTCCCGTCAAACCTATAATAGTCTATTGAACGGCTAAACATATATACAATAAAATATTTTCATTACGATCATATTTCACGTCATGCTAACTAGTTTATAACTAGCAATACAGTACAAAGCATAAGCCTTGTTCGATCGTATTGCATGCCGCGAACTTTGTCCAATTTCTACACCTTATACTCATATTATCGAAACCAAAGAAAATTAGTTTTTAGAATTTTTGTCTGTTCTAGGCGTTTACGCACGTTAATGTCAGAAGCAACTCTACAAATTATTTTTTTTTGTTTGCAATTTTGCAATTGCCTTTAACGTATTTATTGATACATCAATGATATTTCCCGACAAGTCAACATACATTTATTTTTAACCACATTAACTAGGAAAAATGAAAAGGCTTACTTTGTCACCGTCTTGAAATGTAATCTTCTACAACATCGAAAATTGTTTATCGATACATATTATAAAACTCAACGTTTGTCTGCCTGTCTTTCTGTTTATGTCCTTTTTAGGCAAGAACCACTTATCCGGTTTACATGTTTTTCTTTTTAATTAATAACTATGTTATCTAAGTTACAGGATATATTTTATTATATAAAGTAACATAAAATAAACAATGATAATAATGATGAATCAAGTTGGAACAACGCTTTCGGTACGCTTAAATAGCTGACGCTAAGTAAACTATAAGATATATATCAAATTCATATATTATTTAAGTGTAGATCTTAAAGAAACTTAGGAAAAATTCTGCGATAGTACGTACTTATCTTCTAAGAATGATGGGATTACCATCAGAAAATTTTTGTCTTTAAAACAACAACCAGCTGTCGACGACGGGGAATCGACTTGCGCACATTAGGAAAACTAGCCTAGTTTTCCTAATGTGCATGTCCTAGCATGTCGGACCATGCTCATTGGATTCCGAATTGTCATTATTACAAATAATGCACTACAGATGAAAAAAAAATACCTAAGTTGTTACACTTTTTCCATGTTTCCCGCACAGAATAGTTAAAAGCGTTTTAGTCGCCTGTAACTAGAAAAACAAGTAGGTATGTCGACTATTACTATTAAAATAGTGTAAATTAAACTATATCAGCAGAAGAACGTATCTTCATAACAATTATGTCCTTTTGTTGAGAAGCGCAGTTTTTCGACAATAATTTAAAAACAATATTTGTACCAAATTCAAAATAATTTTCGTTCAAAGTATTTATGAAGTATTACCTTCGTTATTTTTTGGATGTTTTTTGGACATACGGTTTGGAAAATAGAGGAGGGACACAATTTCTGTAAATTTCGGAGCCATTATTTCCGAAATCATTCACGTAATCAGGAAAATTGCTAAGAAATCTTAAAATATTTTAATAAAATTGTCGAAACATGTACACACGTTGTTGTATGCTGAAAAAAATTTTTTTTAGCTTCTGTCACATGTACGGAGCGCCCCCCCTAGATACATTTATTTTCTTTATTTAACTACCAAACTAAGTAGCGGCTTATAAAAGACACCTATGATATAATTTTCATCAATATACGTCTTGTGGTTTTTGAATAAAATGCCTGTAACATACGGACGGACGGAGGAACATGACAAAACTATAGGAGTTCCTTTTTTGCCATTTTGACTCAGAACCCTAAAACGAGGAATATCGTATACAAAGAGGGCTTGATATAAATAGAATATATTTCGTGTTGTTAGAAAAAAACGCGCAATACATAAAATATCTATAAGTATGTTTATATTTAAAACATTTGTCTTATTATTATTTATCTGATAATTGACATATCCCAAGTAAAATTCCACGTTATTTATATTTTAAAAAATCTAATTAACTATCCTGTGGTCCACGCGAGCGCGGGCACAGTTCGTTCATCTATTGAGACGCGTTTTATTTTTATTTGTGTCAAAGTGAGGAATTTTCCACAGAAAATTACGATAATTTTTGGTTGACTTCAAACCAGAATTCAAATTCAAATTAAGAAATGTCTTTATTTCATAGATTATATAAAACACTTGCAATGCATTAAGTATATTACGAACAAGCTTCTGACCGCAACTCCGTCCGCGTAAACATAGAATAAGACCCAGAAAGTAATTTATACATAGTTGCTTGTTTGGAAAATATTCTTAATTCGGTAGCTCAATTAAGATTGTGATTTCATTTCATTTTCCACTTGTTATTTATTGTTACGGATTGCGATAGAATTTTATGTTTAAAAGTTGTTATGTAAGACTAAGCAGTTATTATTAAGGTGACCAACTATTTTTTGTTCAAAAAGAGTACACTTTGCAAGTAGCAAGGAAACGGCAGGCATATGTGCGCGCGAATTTCAAATCACTGTCAAACTCGTGTCTGGTGTTTGCCCTGTCCTTTGACGTGCCGGAAACGGAAGCAATATGCGCGCCTGAAATTCAAATCACTGTCAAAATAATTTTAAATATTTAATTAATAAAATTGACATAACATAATCTAAAAAAATGTTTTAGAAATGCAAATGAGTATAAAATTATACAAATGACTACTTTCAGAGTACAGGATTTGAAAAGAGTACGGTTTGCAAAAAAAAAAGAGTATGAAACTCAGTAGATGAGTACAGTTAGTTATTACACAGTAACCTGACCAATAACCTTAGTTATTACACATGACGAGATTTCACCGCGCGTTTGACGTGCGCCACAGACGCACATACGACAGTTGCTTGTAAACATCAAGCACACATTCAATGTATGACAGGCGTTACCAAAATAACTACTGAATGCGCGTAGCGTTCACCCGGTGTAGTTGGAAATATATTTTCTTTGTTTTTTTTTGGGTTTTATATTGCAGACTCATCGAAGGAAACGAAGAAAACATTGAGTCTAGCCAATTATAAGATCAATTCCATGTATATATAATATTTTTATATATAAGACCAATAATGAGTCCACATCCATCTGTTCACACTAATCTAAGAAATCATAATATACATTTTTAATTACCTAATTCATAATAACAATTAAAATACGTGATTAGTCGCACGTACGACTAAAACTTTTTCGATTAAAAGTTTAAAAAATACGAAAAAACACTTTACTGCACTATTAATAAAATTCATTTTGAAAAATACGAAAAACACATTTTAATGAACTATGTAGAAAAAAATATATTAAATAAAATAAATGAAAGCAAAAAGAAAACACTGGGATAACAGTAATTAGAGTGTTTTCTACGTATACATTTTCATTACTGTTTTTAATTACAAATAACTCGCAATAAAAAATTAATGTGTGTAGAGCCGTGCTATGACCAATCTGGCTGCAATACAACAAAAGGGCCGGCGTAGCCGGTGAAATATCACACTCCCACAAAGTACAGACGTGAAGTAGGAGCTTCTGTTGTTACGTCTCGTACAATCAGTGAGAGTTCCAATAACCCACCTTCCATCACCCTGCTTCTTCTTCATCTCCTACTCTCCCCACTATCAGATATCCCACTCCTATCCAAGAGGCCGGCAATACAGTGGTGATTTCTCGAAAATTACGAATATCAATGGGTGGCGATTGCCATCTGGTAATGAATGCTGTGTACTGTATTGCTAGTCATAAAATAGTTAGCATGACATGAAATATGATCGTAATGAAAATATTTTATTATCTGTGTTTATCCGCTTAATAGACTATTATACGTTTGATGGCAACCATCTAATGGTGCGCTTAAGTGGTTGAGAAAGCATCGACGTGACGTCACGACGCTTCTCAAGAGACCGGCAACACAATGGTAACTTCTCTGAATGCGAATGCCCATGTCCGGCAGAGAGCATACGTGGTGGTCACATCCGGCCATGGACACTCGCATAAAGTCATGCAAATGACCTGGGTGACTCGCATACTCGTGCTCGTCGTGCCCGTCGAAAATACTAAACAAAAGATAACCAATTAAAGTATTAAACAAGTTAAAAGTTAATGTAACATCTAAAAAAAAATTTATTTACGCTAGCATTTGATACAAGTATAAAATAACTCAAATGTACTTAGTCTTCTAGTTTTCTATAATACGTATTTTTTTATTTAAATCATATAGTACAGTTTTATTTCAAACTAATCGTCAAGGTTATTATAAAACCAATAACAATATGACAATCTGAAGATGTAATACATTTTTGAAAAGAGTTTTCATTCATTTTACATACATAATATATTTATAAAATACCTTCAATTGTTAAAAATTACACGTATTTCGAATGTCATAGAATATCTACAAGTGAATGTTGACAAACAATGCAATAACCTAATAAGTAATGAGGTATGTCAAATGTTTACTTACATATTTGATTTGAAGTTTCCACAAAAGTGAGAAATAGTTTTAAAAGTACGAGACGTTTCCAAGCGATTAAAATGTCAGGTAATGAAACAGAATCCACGAGGAAAGCAAATCCTACGATATCGGAATCATCCTTGAACGCCTTTAAACTTCCGGAAACCTTACCATGCTCTACCATAGAATTTCCTGCACTGGTGGGCGCGAAGACTTCAGCGAAATGGCAAGAGATTTTAAACGAAAAAGAAGAAAAAATGCAAGCTATCAAAAACCATGAAGACAAGAAAAAGGAATCAATCCCAAAATCACCATTTCAAAGTTAGTTTAATAGCGGCTTGAAATGCCATCTCTTGGCACCATGTTTCTCTTAAACATGACGTAGAATAGTTTAAAAAAATACTTGCAACGTCAATAGATGGCATTTACGACACAAAAATCATGTAAATAAAAAGAAAAGTATGATGAACATTATTAATTTCTCAAAAGTCTTTTTACTATTTAAATAAATAATTGTAGGTAAATAAATAATGTATTTTCAGAAACAGAATGTGACTACATGAGAGAAAAAGTTTTTGATCACCTTGTACCGGCTTTAGAAGACACTTTAAAAAAAGCAATAATATGGAATGCCCTGGAACACCAAAAATGTTTCTTCAATGGCATTGATCATATTGTACAGGTAATGGTGCTACATCTTCATAAATATTATAATCCAATTTATTTAAATATCTTGCCTTGCAAATATCGAGTGATAGTTATTTTTAGATATGCTATTTAGGTAGTCCCTTATTAGAAATCCAAACTTTTAACTTGCGGGTGCTGCACAACCTCTATAATGCCTTATTTTATTACCCTATTTAAAATAACGAAACTTTCAGCCTTTTCTTAGCTTTCATTAAATAAAACTTGTATGTACTTAAACTAGATTGAATACGCAGCATTAGTGTTAAATCGTCTTGTAATTGTAAGGGATCATTACTAAATTACAAGTAACTGGAAAGGGACGAAGTCAATAAAATGTGAAATCGTGTGACAAGGAGAAACACAAAGTCATAAGCTTGGTGACGTACACAAGTACGTCATCAATTTATACAATAAATATAAAATATTAAAACTTTAAATTACATTTCTAACAATCACTTTCAATTATCATTATTTCAAAAACTTATGAAATTCGTACGACGTTATTTATGAATGGCCCCTAAAAGGTATAAGGTGAACTAAATTTGCTAGTATTTCAAAATTCGTCGTGAATCCAAAAGTTTGGACATGTAAAATTTGCAATGTATTAGTGTATGTACCTATTTAGAGTTATACAACGTGTGCGAGTGCATATTTAAATCGTCTTCGAGATAAATATATGATTTGATACTAAGTCTAAAAACATAAAAAATAAAATTGCATTACTTTTATTTTAAATATTTTAATTGCAGTGGTCTTTCGTGTTGATTCAAATTCGCACTATTGTCCTACTTAAACAGACACTCGTACTGCGGGTTAGACATGTTGCTGCGTCTATGACGAACCCGCAATTCTCGTTGTATAGGGCATCGGCGGCGCGAAAGTTCAACACGGGTCCACACATTTGCGTAGTATATTATGGAGAGAATTTGAATTAAGCTAAATGACAGCTGAAATGTAAACTATTATTTTAATTCAACGCTTTCTATACTATCATCCTCTTATTATTGATTAATTATTAATTATCCAATCGCAGAGTACATACTTTTATAATTTCTGGGTATCGAAAGACAAATCGGCAGTCCAATCATCGCAAATATTCCCTATATGCACGACATTAACGCTGTTTAGCGTCCACAACTTTAAGGAATTCATTTGGTATCATCTTCTTAATGTTAAAAATTGAAATGAAAACAAGACTGATATCGTTCTCAAAATTTTAGTACAAAACAGACACTAAATGATGACAGGTACAGCAGCGGTAGAATTGCTCGAGAAGTCGACGTCGTCTACCGAGCATCCAATGGCAACTTTGTGTCGCTCTTGAGATCGTCGCACTCACTCGATACCGGACATTGGTGTACCTATGCTAGCCCACAACCAGAGTAATACAAGCCCACAACCCTCTTTCCAACGATAGCCTTGATCCGTATTTCTGTCTGGCTTTAGCATGGGCCGAGGCCGATCTATTAAATTTTTATAACTTTTATACAATTCCTGTTTATTTTTTGTTTTAAGTCATAAATAAATTAATTAATATAACTCCATAAACTTACGAAAGAATCGCCGTGCTATCACATTTGATTCGTGAGTTATACTAAATAGAAATGAGCGAGAATGCCGGTTTCCATCATTATACGCAGTGTGCCTCCCCCGCCGCCCGGCCGGCTCTCATGCTAATTCAAAACCATAACAGTTAACACCAAGCTGACCACCTGAGCTAATACCAGTATGTTTCGGTGTGATTTTAAAGACGTTCCACGTCAAAACTTAGCGTTGTGTCTTGCATAATACATAAGATAATTTTCCAAAAAAAAATCTTAAGCCGTTATCAGAGAGACTCATCAGAATATCTTTGAAGGTGTGGTTCTTTGAAGACCGAACCTTCCACATGTGACTGATGTACCCTAACATTTAAAATATTTCAGATAATTCAATTTTTATTTAGAAAATTTGTACATTATTTTACAATTTCCAATTCTATTGAAATTTCTTCCGTTTTTATTTCGCTCCCTTTCGATAATATTGATAATTATACTGAAATTTTACACAAAATTTATCCATAATGCACTTACTACATTTCCCAATAATCTTCCCATTTCTTCCACAGCGAGCGCTTCGGTCGAATTTATTACCCCCACGATGAAGTTCCGCACGTTGTGAATAGTCATTTTCTCTTGCTCAAGTTCTTACTTTTAATAAAAATGTTATAGGAAAACCTACTATTTAAAATTTATTTATTCTCCCCAAAAACAAATGTAAAAGGTCAAGTTTAGCACAAAGAAGTGCAGGATTTTAGGTTTCATTGCTAATAGAGTTGATATCTAATTGGATATTAAGTTTTATGAGGTTCCTTAAACCAAAGCTGCAGGAATGGACAATGTTCATAACTTGTGTTATATTTAGTGTCGTAAGTGTTAAGCACCTTACTAAAGAATATATCACTTATAAAATTAAATCATACATTCTGCAGATGATACTGGCTGCGACAGTAACATTAGTCGGTATATGTAAATAAACACTCGAGTGGATGGCACCAATAGCTTTCTTTGCATTAATGATCCATAATTTTCAGTATTCTAATTTTTTCTTTTATATGGGTACGCCAATGACCTCTATGAATAGTGATAAAAATAGCGATTTTTTTAAAGTCACAGCCTCAAGAATTAGAAAGATAAAAAAAAACATTTTTTTGGACACGAGAATGCCTACGCGCAAATTTTCACCAATTTGGACAAGGGGATGCTACCCAATTAGAACATTCATTTTATTTTGATTTTTACAAGTACCTTTTTCCGATAAATCATTTGATCTATGCATACGCTAATATCTAATGTTTTTTAATAATCGCGAAAATAACGTTATTTTATAATTATTCACACAGGTATTATGGAACAACAATCCTAAGCATCCATGGCGTAAATTACTCAACATGCACGTGTTTAACATGCCTTGGACCCGTGAGGAACTAGCTATGCAGTAAGTACTCTAGTATTGGAAAAATACTATGATCGTCAACTTTATTATGTACCTATGCGACCTTGACCTAGCCCATACAAATTAAAGAAGAACTTGCCATACATATAATTTCCCTATGATCGTTTAACTAAAAACATCATTTGTTTAGTACATCAAGAGATAATTTTACAGTTTGGGTGCAATTAATTTCGCCCTCTGGGTCAAAACAAAAACCAAAGGCTTTAGACAAAACCCAAAATATTTGTTTGATAATGTTAGTGAAACGTAAACGAACGTCCACGTAATTTTTTGAATGGTGGTTTATTACAATAAGTATAATATATTCATGCAGGACTGTCTTAGACTATGCTGGGGCCCTCGAGTACACAAAAGTCTGGGCCCTTAGGCACAGAGCCAGAGCCCTTGGACACACAGAACTTTCAATACATAGAATTTGGGACCCTTTTAGAAGGCCAAACAATAGGTGAATGAAACAATGTAGTTTTACATGCAAGTTAACCGACATCGACTGTATTTCGGGGCACTCATCGGTGCGAAACTATAGGGTTCCAGGTTGACTATGGAACTCTATAGTTTAGAATTTTTATTATTTTAAACACTGTTTAAAATAATAAAAATTCTATGAACATGAACTATGATTTGATTTCTATTTGTTTATATAAATTTTTAATACTATGAGTGTCATTAATAATACTTACAATATAATAATAATAATACTATTTTATTAAATATCCTTTTACAGTGAAGTGTAAAAGTGAAAGTTGGGTGTGGTAAGAGAGAATAGAATTAGTAATTCAAGCTCACTTTTTCCCAGAGGAGTGAGCAAAACCACAAATCTTCATTTGATATGATTTACAAAATTCAATCCATCTTTAATACTAATTTGATCTATATACTTTTCTACAGAACCTCTTGCCGACCCTTCCATTATTCACATTTACAATATAGATTTATTTCGATAACCTTTCACTCACCCTTATCAGATCAAATGACGAAACCACATCGACATATTCTTTTCCATTCTAGTTGTTACACCTTCTTTTAAACAACATTTTTTCAAATATTTAAACAGTTCTCCCGAGGTATACTATTCCTATTTATAATAGAAAGCAAACTCCCATTTCTTTATTTCCCGCATTCATTATCCTCAATATCTCATACTACTATTACATATTGTAAAGACCACTATCGATGTTGGAAAAAATATATTAAAAGAAACACTTAAAAAAGCAGATATAAGTCCAATTACACTGTGACACAAAAAGTACAACGGAATCAGTAACACACTTTTAATTAATGGCACTAAATTTGTTAACACACTCAACTACAAAAGAAAGCTATGTTATTAGCACTCGAATTCCAGGGTTTATATCCCTCTGTGAATAGTCTACTACATTCCGTGAATGACAACAAGGACATAAATCTTATTATACACTTCTATTCATTCACAGCAATATTAATTTTAATACCGTTAACGATAGAAGATTTATCAAAATGTTTCGTAATATTAAAACGTACTTTTGCCTAATAACTTAGGTTATTAGTTTGTGTTTAGACACAACTGCAATTACAAAATTGTCTTTATTGTAGAAAAAAATATATAATTAATTGTTCACGTGTAGATATTTTTTACATTTTTTACATGATGCCCTTATCAGTGTATAACATAGTGCATCAGTAAATTATGTATACAGTCTATACATTACAAACATATCTTCTGGCTGTACATATTAAACAAAGTAACAAAAGAAATTCTTGCTTTATTTTGACAGTTATAAATAAGCAAGAGCCTTCTGTTCAGAGCCTAGTAGTAAATATTTTAATTTTTTGACACTACATAGGTAAATGAAACTGTCAAATATGATATAAATACATGAAATTACTTTTAAAAATTGATATTTTATAGAGTAATAACAGTAAAGTATGGTGTCTACGCTCAAATGAAATGACAATTTTATTTCATTTGAGTATAGATATTGTACCTATCTATCTTCTTTAACTTTTAATGCCGTTATTTGGTGGCTTTGAAATTGCTAACTTTTCAATGACTAGATACGGATTCCCAAATAGATATAGATTCATTATTAGGTTCTTAAAGACACACAATTGATAAAGATTTTATATAATCTGATATTGAACAATATTTTACAATTTCCAATAAGTAAAGTGTTTTCTCAAATTATTTCTACTGGACCCTGATGTCATAAAAACGTATGTTTCAACAATTACAGTCCTCGACCATATTATCCAAAGTCATGGCTTTGGCCAGAAGATTATGCTGCAACTATAATCCAAAAAACTGTTCGCCGTTACTTTGTATTATGTGATGAAGAAGTGCAGGAAATGAGAGAATTTTGGACGGTTAGTAAATATATTGTTTTTATCTAAGAAAGTATGACAACTTTTATTTTAAAATGGAGAGTTCAATTTCCACTTTATTTTCTAATTCTAAACATTATATTTAAACTTTCTCATTTACAGAAACTAAGAACTGAACATGATGTTCCAGACATGGAACTAAATCCAATTTTGGCTAAAGAGTTTGCTTTACAGAGAAGATCAACACAGATCTGACTACTGCACTGTTTACAACAATGTTTATTTAGTTACATGATAATATGAAATATTTAATTACTAGTTATTATTATTTGTTATTATGAAGGTTTAGAGGAAAATGACATTTCCATATTATTAAATTTGTCTTCTCAATTGAGATTTATATATCTCTAGCACAATGAATTTAACTTAAATTGTTTTGGTATACAATTTGGTGAATTATATATTATTTCAACATTTAAAACTAATATTCTTTTATTTTTACAGAAATACTTTCACATTATTCACAATACACTACAAAAAAATAATAATATTGTACAATCTCTTTAATTATTTTCTAACTGCAATCCCTCATATAATGAAGGTGATACAGGTTTACCAAGGCCCATAGTAAATTGTATAGTTGGAGTTTCACCATTTTTTGCTATTCTCTTGACACGATTTGGACTTGCATTGTAACTCAATGGCATGGTGTAGTCATTCAGCGGCTGTAATCAGAAATTTGTTCTTGGTTTTACTATATTATGCAAAAATAATATGATAGTGATGAATTCAAATTTTTAAAACTATATATAAAAATATTTTTTAATCAAAATCTTAAAGCCCAAATTCAGTATTAATGGCACATTTGCAATAACAATAAGGCTAGGATAATAAAGCAACAAAAGAATGTACACAGCTGCAGAGTTTTTGCAAATTTTGACAAACTTTAAAGGTACTTTTTATTATTTAATCGCTGTCATTATTGAGAGTGGGTATAATGCAATATAGAGTGTATCATAGTATAGAAGGCAAGCTAAACCAACTAAAGCCAAATGATTTTGACGCTTCAGGGAGTTTGTCGTTTTATCGAGTGACGTTACAGGAGTTTACACTGTAATTACACATTTCGATAAGAAAAAATTGTGTGTCATTCTCAAAGCATTCCCAACATGGTTTACATATGTATAAAAGTAGTGAAATTAGGATTGGGAACAAAAAAGAATTAAACAATTCCCCATGACACTGTTATGGAGAAGATTATGAATAACTAGCTTTCGCCCACATGAGACATATGATTTTCCATTTTTTATATAGTAAAATCTCTCTTTCAATCACCATCCTGACCCCAATCCTATTCTTGATTAAAATCCTAGTTCCACTATTGGTGCTTTAATTTGGTTTCATATTGAATTATAATTTTGATCCTGTTGTGAGTTCTTAACACTGTACTGTCCTTGATTTCAATAAAATCGGTTTTGTTCCTATTTTTATCTCCGTCAAACTTGCATTCTCAATCCCAGTCATATTGTTGATTCCAATCCCAGCCTCGCTCTCAATTTGTCATATCAAATACATCATTTATCTACATCTATAATCCTTAAAATATAAAAATAATGTGGTTCAAAACTAAATCTGACAGGAAATCTCGCATAAACCTTCATCCCCCATTTTAAACCTCTTGATTTCAAAAAAGCACTGATACATTTTTTTTTTATCTACAATAAAATCCTCAAATACCAATTTTTTGGAACGTTAACTTAAAAACAAAAGATACTCTTACACAAATTTCTACTGTCATTTAAAGTTGAATTTCTGAAAACTGTGAAATACATGTTTCTTTATCAATTTCAAAAATGAAAAACACAAATAAAAATATTCATGAGTATAAAAGTGATGTATTTCCATATTTCATCCCCTATTTTATCCTGTTAGGGGATGAGACTCCAAAACTCTCACATTGTTTAAGAAACTTCGGCAAAATTTCATTTCCGAAACTCAACAATTTTGTCTATGCATTAATCAGTCATTCACTAAACCAGTTAGTCATTCATATAAATATAGATTGTATTGATATTTTATTTTGATGAAAAAACAATATTGATTTACGAGTACCATAGAATAATACTAAAAAAATACAGAATTTATTCTGTTCGTAAAAACGAACAGAATAATTACAATTCATTTAATGACATATTCAAGTGCAATTCTATAACCTACAAAATAAAGTTATTTTTGATTTGATTTATAAAGTAAATAAATACTATAAAAAAAATTATAATTAAATTATCGGGACCTTGAATAAGTTCTCGCTATTTCTTTTATGAAATAAAAACTTTATTTAAATTATAAGGAACAAAAACTTTCAAAGTATTGCTCATCACTAGCGATCATTTTCTCCCATCTTTCTGGCAGAATATGAATTCCGCGTCGGATAAACGACATATCTTTTGAAGCTATCCAAGAATCGATCCATTTTTTAACTTCTTCATAAGAATGAAAGTGCTGGTCAGCTAGGCCATATGCCATGGAACGGAATAGGTGACAATCAGAAGGGGCTATGTCAGGTGAATATGGCAGGTGGGGTAGAACTTCCCATTGAAGTGTTTCCAGGTAAGTTTTCATTTGTTTTGCAACATGAGGCTGAGCATTGTCATGTAACAAAATCACTTTGTCGTGTCTCTGCTTGCATAGTGACTGTTTTTCTTTTAAGGATCGACTTAAACGCATCAATAAGTCAATAGCGATCCCCCGTGATAGTTTCATTTGGTTTGAGCAGCTCATAATAAATTACACCCTGGTGATCCCACCAAATACAGAGAAGAAGCTTCGAACCATGGATATTCGGTTTTGCAGGCGATGTTGATGTATGGTCGGGCTTATCCCATGATTTTCTACACTTTGGATTATCATAATGTATCCACTTTTGATCACCAGTCATGATGCGATGCAAAAGCAAAAAACCTTTTTTGTTTCTGCCATTGAAGCAGTAATTCACACGTGAGAAAACTCTGTTCGACGTTTCTCGGCTTCAATTCTTATGGTACCCAATGTCCTTGCTTCTGGACGATTTCTAAAACTTTTAAACATTTTGAAATAGTTGACTCATCTACTTGTAATGTTTTTCCAAGTTCTGTTAGTGTCTGGCATCGGTTTTGATCGAGTAATTACACTAACTTTTCGTCTTCAAATTTTTTTCATTGCGCCAGAACATTCTTTACCCTCAAGTTCAAAATCATTATTTTTGAAGTGTCGAAACCAGTCTTTGCATGTCGTATCTGACAAAGCATTGTCACCATAAGTCTCAGCAAGAATTCTGTGCTTCCGCTGCAGATTTCTTTTGAATAAAGCAGTACAATAAAATTCCCCGCAAATACACTTTATTTAACACAAAAGTAGACCTTTTCAGAACTTAGAAAAAATTAATTTGTTTACACTAAAGTGAACTATCATACACTGAAATTTAAGGTTAAATACACTACTGCCTTGCATGTGTGTTTGCACCATTTGAAATTCTATGACGGGGTACTGCTACTGCCATCTTTGAAGAAACAGCAAGAACTTATTCAAAGTCCCAATAGCAAATTGGGTATTTACATGACATTCAGGGTATTTAAATGATATTTACATCAAAACCCTTGAAAATATTGATACTGGGATATTTATTACACAATCCTTCATTATAATATAACTATTTGGTACAGCTGATTGATTCATGATTCAATAAAACCCATTCCTTTACAAGCATTCAATAACATTTAAAAAAAGGAACCATTCAAGTGGAGACCAAAAAAAAGGAATGTGTTTGTAAAAAGTATTTCTTACTGACAATAAGTAAATAAATTAATGTAAAATGTGTCTTGCTGACAATAATTTTTAATCTTTACAATAAAATGAATTGTGGAATGGAATGCTTTACATTATTAGATAGGATCGAAAGAGGGCAACCATGCAAAGGATTAAAAATATTACATTGTCAGTTATACATCACTAGATGGTGTTGTAAAAAAAAAGCAATACTTAATTTTACTTTAAAAAGCTAAAGACAAATTGTGTTAAAAAAAATTTAAGAAAAGAAATTAAAAAGTGTAAAATGGTAGACACTTTCTATCGTATCAACTACCCCTTTACCAAGTTTTATCTTATTTGCTTGAGTAATCTATGAACAACATTATCTCTTGGCCAGGAAAAAAATAATGCTGAACTACTAAACATTAAGGAGAATCAGTCACACTCATATTATGTAATTCTTAATTTCTTTTATTCAGCTCAATAAATAAAAATGAATACAGAACATGTGACAAATAATACAATGGTCTCCAATCTAATGGGATTAACTTTTAAGGATAGGAATTTAAATATATAAATTATTAAAACAAAATTTAGGTACAAAAAGTGAAAAATAAAGCTTAATATAAGTCGTAAGGGTAATGTGTAAGATTTGACAGATAATGTATGAATGATCTGTCAAATCTTATGGTTTAAGTTTACAAACTATATTTTCACTTTTGGTACAAGCAACTGCAAATATCTTTGTTTACAAACAAAGTTATTTTCAGCGATGATAAAATAAAATTTTCTAATAAATATTTTTTTGAGATTGTATTTATTATTGTCATTTATTTATAAATGTTTGTTGGATTAGAAAAGAAAAGAAATAAATACAATTGAATTATTATGACCATACAACAAAATTCTAAATTCATTTTTAAGATTTTCAAAGTGACTACTGTGACTATATAAACTGTTACATGAGTGCCTACTGTTAAAATTAACTACAAATTAAAAAAAACTGATTTCTACTTACTGGAAGACCTTTTCTTGCTCGATCTACCATAATAAATTTCTTCATAAGTGGAGGCATTTCTATGGAATTTGGTAAAATTACATCTGGATAATCATGTTCCTTCTCAATGGCCATGTATTTGGCTTCTTCGTTTTTATGGATGAGTCTATAATCGGGTTTATATGAACTTCTATAGATTTCTGTAAGCTTTGGCAAAGTTTTCCCTCGAAACGTTTTCTCAACCCAGACTCGAATTCTTCGTCTTTCCTGTAATTATTACAATAATTCGAGTTTTCCCAAATTTAACCTTTATAAAGAAACTAATGAGAGCCTAAATTTATGACAGTGCAAAACCATTTATATAAGACCATTTCTATTAAATTTACAATCTGGTCATAATCTAAACCTTATTAGCTATTGGACTGATAACACAGTAGTTTTCATTCTCATACATAAATTCACTGTCTTTCCTTCTTATAATGATGGTATAAATAACTATCATGAAATAATGAAACATATTATTTTTGTCTTACAATATTATCACTAGCACCCCCTTTCTCAGTAACACTTTATCTGTTATATTCATATTACTCTCATTATAGAAACTTCTAAATTATTTATATGGCTTTCAATGGACTCATTGAAAGTCCTGGCTGTTTATTTTTAGTTGACTTTAGCTGACTGACTAGTCAGTCAAGCAAAGCCAACCAACTTTAAAAACAACTAATTATTTTAAGTAATTGGTTTTTGGGAACTAATTATATATGTTTATAAAAATTATAATTTATTTCACATTTTTTAGTACTTGTATAATAACCTTTATACTTTATCTAGTTTTTGCAACTGGGTTAATATAATACTTTATGTATATAATTTGCCACACAATAGCTTTTACTTTAATTTAGATAAAATTAGAAAACTGATACCGATCCTGAATATTTCAGTAGTACTAATAATCACTTCAGAATCCTACTTTATTAGTTGGTATAAAGGTCAGACAGTTTTCAAAAACTCTAAATTTCAAATTTTCCTCAATTCACTGGAGCATTTTTCAAACACTACGCAAAGTGCTGTCCTACTCCATTAGAAAATAAGCAGTAAGTGGTGGCATAAGCTGCATGACTATATTAAGAAACTGCTGAACCAAATTCGATAAAAGAAAATATGACTGTAAATCTGTCTTAATATAACACAGAATAAATAATCTAATTTATCTACAATATTTATAAACTTCTTGAAACACACATTGACAATAATCTTACAAAAATATATGGAAGCACTAAAAATATATGGAAGCACTTCGAAATCTACCTTAAAAGAATACACTTCAGACAACTGCATTTTTTTCAAAATTGGTAAGTAAATTCAAAAAAAATGTATATGTCAACTACCGTACCTCCTCCTTTTTTTGAAGTTATTTAATTATTACTAAATGACTTCTACAAGTATACTCAATCATCTGATATTTTAGAAATGTATTTTAAAGGTATGTTACACATACATCAAAATCATTTATAAATGTGTCATAACTATATGCTTGATTGTTATGGAAACAAAGTCTGAACTTCATTTATCAAATGCTTTTAAGTGTTTTGAAAGTTTGTCTGAAATAATTGGAAAAGCATAAATACGAATTTTAAAATTTAAAACAGAAAGCAAATAGTGTAGAATTGCCTAAAATTTGTCAGAGGAAAATGAAATAATGTTTTGATGAAATATATGAGGATGAACATCTCTAAGATTTGGAAAATTTACTTAAAATGAATATATTCTAATGTGTATTGAACATAATCATTAATCAACTAAGATCGCATTTCTTTGCAATGAACAAAATTATTTCCATTTTCAGAGTCTTGCAATCTGCCACTTTACAAAATTTGAATTATAATGATTTATTTAAAAAAAAGTTCTAAAATTTGTATATTTATTAAAAACAATGGCTTTATTTGCCAAAGAAGTTCTGTTTTCGATCCTCTTAGATGTGAAATAGAAGTGATGTATAAGAAAACTTGCTGATTTATTAATCATAACATAAAAAATCATTTTGTCTTGTAGCTTTCCTGAAATATGTTATATATCAATACTAAATATATTTTTATTATTTATAACAATTCTTATTACTATTGCTAGTGAAAATAAAATTTATTGAATCATGAACCAGTACACAAAATAAATACAATGGTGTTGGTAAGTACTTGGGTGATTAATCAAGCTTTTTTTAAGGGCCCCATCTGATGAATTTGCCACGGGACTCAGATGGTATAATTCCGCCACAGATTTTAATTTTAACTCCTCTCAATGCATCAATTTAATATGTTAAATTAATTCAATATCAGAAATGTGGGAGCTTAATAATCACACACAAAATATGTATTTAATAATAAATAGGTACCTCGTTAGGGCACGTCTCCACTTTAACAATCTTCATAAAAGTAGGTTCGGAATATCTTTCAAACATTGACCGCACCACTATTCTCCCGACTCCAAAATTTTTCAAACATCCTAAAATCTCCCACAAACTTTTGCCTTTGAAATCTGTAGTTCTTCCAACGTATTTTATAACTTTGGTACTCATTATAACAATTCAAAAATTGTGTAGGTTATCACTGTATCATCTGTCAACACAGACAGGAATTCAATCAAAATGTCACAGTAAAGATAACATAGAGCAGTGTTTATCAACGTGTGGCTCACACCCTACAGGGGGGCAATTTGATAGTTAAGGAAGGCAATTAAAAAATGAACTCGACATAACTTTAGCACTTTCGCTTTGGGTTATTTATATGCAATGCTAGATATCGGTGACAAGTTTAACAAAAAGACAAATTCTTAAAAAAATGCTGTTAATAATTATTAGGTATAATTTCGTTTGACGGTTCGTTTAAAGGTTAAAAATTATGTATGGGGGGCATAAAAATTTTAGAAATTTCAAAGTGGGACATGGCCAAAAATGTCGGGAAACACTGGCATAGAGAGAATATTAAAATAGCAACACACTTCTTTCAACTTGGATTTATCTTTCATAAGACGTCTAAAATTAAACACAAAGGAATAGTAGTATAATTGACAACAACACCCCTAAAAAATATTATACTCTTTTTCCATGTTTAAAAAAATATACCTTACCAAGATTATTGTCAACAATTTTCCTACTTTGTTTTTATCGTTAATTCATATTAAAATTCTTAAACTTTTAGAACTTGTTTCTGTGTCAGTAAATAATGCAATATTCATATATCTGTATTATATGTCTAAAAACAAAATTTATATGTCTATATATTTGTTTGAGTCAATCTCCGAAACGACAAATAGCTTGTGATCAAAGAATATTGCTCTGCACCCATTTATTATGCGCATAAGCACTCAAAGTAACGAAAAATTATTTCATGCGTTTAAAATAATGATTATGTACCCCTAAAATCCAATCATAGTAACGGACACTTCTGATAATTTATTTATTATCAAAAATATATAAAAGTTTTGTGTTTGTAAAGAAGAATAAATACATTTTATAATAACACAAAAATTTCATACAAATAAATATATACCTAATTGACCATGACATTAATAATAGTTATTATTCGTTTATTTAGGTAATTAATCTTTAAAATAGTCATTATAAAATGCGATACTGTCAATTCTCAGACTTTTTACACATTTATGTACCTACCTAAATATTGCCGTAATTTATTTCAACACCTAACATTTACACTCAATAGATGTGGAAATGTTAAAGACAACTTCATAGTAATTTCGTTATAAATGTACTTCAGCCATGCTGTTGGTAACTTGGCTGGAGTACGAAAATGGGTCAAACAAACTAGTAATATACCATACTTTCTAGACTACAGATGTAAATTAACAGCTTTTGCTATTGTATTTCATCCATTTTTATGTTTTCGAAACTTATGAATTTTATAATATTTTGTATCCTTCTTGAATGAAAGTTGCACTCTAACACAAAACACAACATTTTGATATTCTTGCAGACCTGACAGTTTACTGTACATCATAAACACCATGGCAACACAGCAACAAATGATAAAAATTGCAAAACCCCTACAGTGCAGAATATACTCTTGATTTCCACATTTTCACATACGACTACAATAAAATACAACAGCAGCATGAACTACGCACAGTTTATGCTATTATATTTAATTTAATTAATTATGTACTAAAACATAAACTTTATAATTTAACAAGTCCAAGAGATCTACTTGAATTTTTACATAAACGTAACGCTGTTACGCTGATTTTCGAAAAAAATACGTACTATATTTATGTCTTTTTGTCAAATACGATTGTGTATGTGCTAATAAAGAAAACATATATAAATAATACTTTCAAAAATTTGGTGGGTTATGAAAAAAATAAAGAGGGTGAATTTTATCGGGGTGACACGAAAACCACAGTATGAAGTTGCTCATAAGCTGTTTGGCAAGCAACTTCTACTATCTGATATCTCAAACGTTCGAGCTGTAAAAGTTGCAATTTATGAAAATATGGACGATACTACCAATATAATTACTCCGAATATTGATATGACAGTAATACAGGCGGAATTAGCAAGCTGTGACATCAGTCGGTAAATTTTGTGTAGCTAAATCCAAAATGTAAGATGCCAACAAATAACGTTAACATATTCTATTTTTCACTCAATAAAATCGTTAAATGAGACGTGCGCAGGCGCGACAGTCGTATATTTTTAGATATGTCGTTATTTTACTGCGCGTTTATTGGCGCAAGGTGACGCGAGCTCGGCGAACGGCGAGAGCTGATTGGTGGATCACACCGGGCACGGCTGGCATGAGGCCGCGCGACTTGTTTACGACTTCGCGCGATTACCGAGAATCGGTCGGGGTTATTTTCCATTAACAAATATATGTCGGTAAAATATAAGAAATAAATCATAATAATCGTAAATTTTTTCGAAAATAGAATTAACAATAAGAACAGAAAATGAAGATGATTGAAGAACAGATAGTAAGGAGTAAATGTCATAATTCCACTACAACGATCACCAAACGATTTAAGTAGCATCTTATAATAAAACATATTCCTGTCATAACACTTAAAGTACATTATATTTTTTTTTTGCAAATTGTGTCGATTCTACATTAGCCGAAGGAACTTCGTTCCTACCTGGTGTCCCACGACACCGCTCGTTTTTTATTTTGTATAGAAAATAAATCTTACCTGATTTATTTAATTTTTCAGATTTAAGTTAAACTTTATCAAACGTGTTACTTATTCTTCTCCAGTCCTTACATTATTTCATTATAATCAATTAATTACATGCAATTGAAAACATTTTTTTTCATTAAGCCAAAGAAATATATCTTCTCACGCGCGTACATAAGTGCACGCACAGTATTTTTAAATCTAATAAAATATATTAATATACTTAAATTTTACAATGTACTATGAATGCTAATTTTCAGCCAAAACTAATAAATGATGTTTTCTTTCTACAATCCTCCAATAAGGGTTAACAATCATTTAAAACCAACCAAGATAAAAATTGAATTCCTGCAACAAAAGTTTGAACGAAACGAACGAAAGGAAACGAGTTTATTAAGTTTACTAAATTCAAATCCAAAAAAGTATAAGTATAAAATTATGAAATATAATACATAAACGCAACCTTAATTGTTTATACACAATGAAACAATACAACAATACGATACAAATTAAGTTATATAAATATGAATTAACAGGATAAAATTTTAATCTTCAGAAGTTTGTTAATATCAATACATATATAAAATATGTGGTCATTGTGGCTCAATAACTGTTATAATCACAAGTAGCATTCACTTAATTATATTGGACAACTACATGAATTAATTATACACGCATATACGAACTTCTATACTGAAATGCAGCAACGGGGTTTGTTACGTCTAATATATATGCTGTTTTAATGTTACTATACAGATGTATCTCATAAAACATTTGCATTACAGCAGAGAAATGGTGACTTCTATTACCACGCAAGTGTATTTTGTCCTAATGCGTTTACTCTTGTGGTTTTGCTTATAAAATTAATAGATGGCACAAATTAAAAATAAATTATTTGTTACATGCGCTTCATATCATTCGTCGCAAAACAAAAACATGTTTTAATTTGTTTTTCCAGATATCGCAAAATAATGATTAACTTTAATAGAACGCATGTTACGATTTAATATCTATGCTCGAAAGATTTAAATTTTAGTCCCCAATTAGTGTAATAGAGCTGACTAGACGTACGGTCAATTGCATACTTAGAGGGAGGGGGGATCCGCACTGACTGTCATCTATAATATGACACCCCACTCGTGAAAATTTAAAACTTACTCAAACTTTAAATTTTGAATAGAGTAGTTAGTGACTGTTAAAATTAATAGACCGATATACAATTACAAATACAAATTAACTTTCATCCTACAATTACATTCTCAATCTCGTGCACATGTAATACCTACAAAAAAAAGATACATAGACCTAGTCCAGACTGACTAAGACGAAAGTGAGATAGCAATGTTAGTCACTCACTGGTAATTCGTAGTCAAAACTATAATTACACAAGTAATATGTACCGTCAATAAACAAATTACTCTTTTAGAAATTAAGTGTTTTTTTTAAATGAATATTTCAGAATACGAAGACTTATAATACTATTAACTCAGTTAATTCAACTCTCTTCTTTTACCATTTCAAACTTTGAATTTGATATATCACCGTAAAATAATGTTGTATAAAGTAGATGTTAAAAAAAATGTATTATAATTATCATAATATTGTAACTTGGTAATTAATGACACTCGTTATATTAAAAATCGGTACATAAATAAAAATCAAATCGTAGTTTACTTTTATAAAATTTTTATTATTTTAAAATCTTATAAAAAAAATATAATTACGAAAGAAATAAATAATAACAAAAACAAGACTTATTATAAAATTTCCGTTTGGGGAGTGAATTAACAGTTAATTAAAATGTCCACAAATCTGATTTAATGTACAATTATTTAAAATACTTGTAAGGCATATACACCTGGCATGTACTTGCTAAACAAAAAATGTTTGAAGATTATTTGCAGATCTTTTCATTACTTTTATGAACATTCAGGACAGATTAGTCATTTTTTTAAGCCTACCTACTTTCACTATTGAAAAATCTCCTTAGAATTTACTGTTAGGTATATCAGTTTCTATAGTATTACGTACATTTTCAGCTTCCATTGCATTTATTGCGGTATATTGCATTATTCTATTAAATAACTCTTAATGTTTCGTTTTGAATTGCATCCACTTTTCTCAGAAAATTAACATTAGCGTTCATGTATATTAAAATAAGAAACTGTAATCAAAATGGCTTCTAGCGGTATTTACTTAGTATAAGTAGGATGCTATGATTGAACACCAATCAATTAATGTACCATATTAATAATTTTCTTGCATTTTAAGTGCAAGTGTATCTAACGATTTCTTTTCACTTGACAAAACTATAAACTTTCTGCTCTCGTATCTATCGTAACTACATCAACATTTTGAAACTTAAGAGTTTATATAAAGTATACAAATTTTTGGTTGAACAGCAAATCCTTTAAATAGACATTTTGTACATAAATTTACACTAAATTTATAACAAGCAATTACTTACTCAAGTTTTAATAGCTTTATTTAAAGCTTTGTTGATACTGTATACAATTTCATTAAAAAATAAAAGACACTTAGCAAAAGATTCTGTTAAAAATTCTTGGATTTGTTATGGCTATAATTCATATAGTATTGGAAAGATTAATATGGAGCGCAGTTTTGTTGTTCATAAACATCTCTATATTCAATCCATACAACCAAGTGTTAGTAATGCTAAAGAACCGTTAAATAGTCGATCTCAGACTTGAGGGATAATTCTTATTTTCTAGTATCTTTGCGATTGAAACAACTATAAGTTGAAATTTGCGATTGATTTTAATGGCATATTCTTGTAATCTTAAGCCAATTGTGGTGACCCTAAGGTATACGAATCCTGACGCGTTTCTTTTTTAGTCGAAAAATATATTAATACTACATTTATTTAATTTTTAATGTAAAATCCAATATAATTGGGTAACAAAGATTAATTTGTTTTTTGATTTTATTTACTTTATATAGTAGGTAGGAACGCAATATTCACAGAATAATTAATATGTGAGTGAGCTATATTAACGCACAAGAATGGCAATATTTGCTGTAATTCTATTTCTATCTTCTTTAATATATATTCCTTGTTAACTTTATTTCTATTTTTGATTTGAGGGATTAACTAAGTTAAAAGCGCATTATCTTCCAGCGTAAAAAGGCGGCTAATAGAATTAATGTCTGTAGATCAAGAATTGCTATCAGGAAAATTTTTCTCATCCTTTATAAAGGTGAAGAGTCTACAGCTATGGAAGACATTAGCCTATGACGTAAATTCTCTTAGTCTTTGATTATTCATTTGAAAATAAATATTAATTTCAATAAAACTTTCATTTTACAAGTATATGCGCAAAGCTTTTGATTCATCTGAATTTAATATATAGAAAAATGATGAATCGTGCAATAGTAGCTAAATGGCTATCACAATTTCAGTTTTATTTCAGACTTAGCAAGATCTAAAATTATATAAATAGAAAAAAGATTGGTGGAACCACCTCCGATGAACAATGATGAATTTTTATATTGTTCACAATAAACACATGTTGTCTTTCAGGCCTGGGTTTCAGTGAACCGACAGTGATATTCAATGATATTTATTGATTTTGTATCATTATTGTGGTTTTGTACATTTTTAGAAATATGAGTGTTTTTTTATTTTTCATGTTTTTTTAATAATTTGTAGCAAAAACATACCAGAAGTTATCGAGATGACATATACTCGATAAGGGATTGAAGAACAAGATACTGAAGAAGATATTGAAATGGTAAAAGAAAAAACATCTTATAATAATCATTCATCTTTCCTAAAAGTTTTATTAAAATAGTTATAGTGGTGTTGATTTATTATTATGTGTAATGTATGTACAAAATGATAGAAAGGCTCTATCTACATACATATAAATGTGTTTTATATGATTTTCTTATTTTTATATACTTGAAAAATAAATCAGAATATTTGCCTCCCACCAACATGATAATCAAAATTATTTTAATAAAAACTTTGGTTTTGCATTTGAATAATTTTATTCAAATTTTATAATAATAGACTATAAAAACAAATTAAAAAAAAATGAAAATGAACCTCAGCAAACTCTTGTAATTTTTTTTTCTCATATCAAACCCCTAACTTAATATCCCATCATATTTTCATTTTAATTATTGCTCCTGATAATGTTGTTCAAAGTTCATCACATCTTAAAGAAAATGCTCTCGTTGCTTTTCGGTATAAGCACCTAAATTATTTTTGAATTGATTCAAGTAAGCATATAAAATATGTAATATAAGAGACATTTGTTATTCATAATTCTGAAGAATTTTAAGCATCATTTCAATCAATTATTAATGATTTTAAGCTCTTTTTTTCCCAAGAAAACAAATTTATTACCAAAGAATGTTTTGTGCTTCTTATTTTGATAGAATTACTGCATATAAAGCAAAATAAAATTTCTTGTTCACAATGTCTTAATGTTATTTTCACACTCTGTGACACAAAATAATGTTAGTAAACTATGAACAAGGACAGATCAAAGTTCAAACTTTCAAGGTGGAGTCGCATAGTAATGGTCCAGTCAGGATAAGTGTCAATTTTGTTACAATAATGATGGAGGTTAAGAACCCATGACCACCCCCTAAATCCACTAATAGGCAAAAAGATATTAAATGAGTGATATGCGCTTTGCTATTATTGTATTTCAAAGTATAATCACCTGTAGCTTAAAGTATCATCCAAAAACTTTAAAAATTACTTGTCTTCTTATAAAATGCAAAAACAAATTTTATAAGCAAAAATACATTCTTTCTACAACCATAATTAGATCATAACCTCACCAATCTCTAATAGAAAACCAAACGTTCAGTCTAACCTCAATGTATTAAAACAGGATTTTTAAAGCATTCTTTGATTTAATCACCCAACATATTTGACACTATTAGCACACTTTTTTAGATGGATCTTTGAGTACCTAATCTAAATAATGAAATGTTTTTTGTTCTTTCAGAAATATCTTTGACGAATTTGTTAGTCCACGGATGAATCATTCTGAAGGAGCATCTATTTCATGTTTTATGCACCAAAGTTTAAATGTTTGTTATGGCGGGAAAATGATTGCCCTCCTGGGAAAATGTGTTCCTTCAGTCATATCAAAAGCTGCATTGGGATTATTTTGTGATAAGTCAATTGCAGAAGAATAATTTATGATGAATAGTATGTGCAGTGGTTGTACTACAGAATTAAAACTGAAAAGGTTACATTTGTGCAATAAATTGTAATAATGTTAAAGGAGATGCCACCAAATACAAGATGAAAACAATATTTGACTGGAATAAATTGTTAATAATCTATTGAAACATGAGATATAAAAAAAAGATAAAGATTTACATCTGAAGTGACACTTCTGGGAGGATTATGTGCACATAATAAATTCAAATATATTTTTATTTTATAGGTTATAAATAACACTTGAAATATCTCACAATATTTTTAAAAATCTATGGTTTGCTATTTTACAACTCTTTTAAGTGGCAGTTTTCCCTCAAAAACATCCAATAAGAAAATTGAAGGAAACTCTTTTCAAATTTAAGTATATTATGCAAAATATTATCAATATTTGCAGTGTTCCACGAGCAAAATGATCTATATCTATAATTTCTGAAATAATAAGTCAGAGAAAAAATCTTTTCATATTTTGTATGTACCTATCTACTTGTTTTTCGTCATATTCAATTCATACAACTAAATTTCTTTGTATGAATTGAAATTGGCTGATTTTGAAATTGTCAAGAGCTGACATTAAAAAAACGGGACGAGTGCAAATAGAACTAGCATCTTGAGGTTTACAAAATTTAAATATGTATGCAGAATATATTTTCTCATACAACTTTTTGCAAATATTCATAATCTTCTTCTTTTTTAGAAAAACTTAACGAAAAAAAAGTAACGATAACAAATATATACCATTGAAAATATAAATAATCTGTACATAATAATAATAAAATTGTAACAGGCCGATGTCTGTACATTATAGACATTAAAAAAAACTAAATGGGGGATCTTTATTAGAACAACACAAGCCAAAATAACAGTTTTTAAAATTTTGGTTTGTATGTTTGTTACCGCATCACGCAAAATCAGCTGAACGAATTTTGATAAGGTTTTCATAGTTCGGTAGTTTAGGGTCCAACTTAACATGTAAGCAATGTTTCATCTTATTCTGTTGGGTAGAAACAGAGATACATCAGTAGTAATGTCTTTCATACATTAGAGGTCATTTAAAATGGTCCTGTGGAAAAAATATCAGTAAACGCCACGAGCGCTTCTAAAATGGTCTAAATATTGCAGTCCATGCGGGTGGAGCTGCGGACAAAGGCTAGTTTAAAATAATATAAATACGACTCTAATAAATGCTCGGGCAAACTGCAAGCGCGGGCGTGATCGGGTGACTCGGCCGCGCGGTACATTACGGCGCATTACCCACGAATCAGCTGTTCTAAGGTCTTCAGTACCACATTTCTACGTCGATGTTTTAAGCTACTTTTTTTCAGAAATAGCTATTTCTATGACTATGGTTTCTGTGGCAAAATTGTTTTGTAAAGATAGGAGATTATGAATATTTGCAAAAAGATGCGTAATAAAACCACCTGTGTAGATCAATATTCTCTATCATTTTTGTTTGTTTTCGATGCCGATAGTATTGAAATATTGGTGTTTCGAATTCAGACTTTTCTTTCGAAATTTTTTTTGACAGAGGCTTAAATGAACTAACGCCATTAATTGGTATCTATGTGAACACATTTTTCGACTTCGTTCATTTATGTACCGACAGATGGCCGTTGTTTAGATCTATGATTTTTTTTTCTATCTGATAATATTTGATATTGTATTATTTCTGTAGCCACTATTTTTCTTTTTCCATAAGTTGTTTTGTATAACTTTGAATTACAACTATACAAGTCAATTTAATACACCTATGTTTACAAACCTAATTTGTTGATATACTTTAGTTAAGGTATACACCGTATACATATGGCATATTTAAGTTTCCGATAGCCGAATAAATTAAAGGACATTATTATTTCGTTAATTCTGTATTTAATTTAGAGCTAATATTATTAAGTTGTATTAAGTTACAAACTCAGGCGTTTTGTTTGTGCATCAGAGACTCAATTAAAAATTAGGCATTTAGGAGCTTTTACAATCGCTCTTGTGAATATAAATCAGCTACGCTGCATACCTACGTATAGGAACATCACGTCTAATCGATGAAACGAACTGCTAATTGTAAGTATGTAAGACGACTGTGTTTGCCGCATACATTTGGAATTATTTCTATTTCTACAAATGCTGACGCTTTAGCGCCTTGAGCGGTGGTACCTCAGTAGTTAAGGAGCATCTGCTTTGAACAAGAAAATTCTGGGTGCGATCCTGACCGCGTAATTTAAATGTCAACCTATTTCGTTACATTTCATAATTTTCACGTCATCAACATGTGTTTAATAAACTCAACTTTAAACATTAATTCGTATTGTTCTTCCGATCGCACGAATATCCTCCTTAGCAGAGAGCGTCTGCGGTAAATTTACGTTATTTAGGTAAGGTTTTTTACAAATATACGAATTTTTGAAAATCTTGAATTTTCATGATGGGAAATCAAAAAAACGTTCGGTGTATTCAAATTCAAAATCTTTATTTCATAGGTTATAAGCAACAAAAAATTTCTCTAACGATCTCTGGAACAAATCAACCGATTTTAATGTAATTTATGGCAATCACTGCAACTTTATGAAAAAAAGAGCTGATTATATTTTAGTATCAATCAGTACAGTAGACTAAAAATTATTTCAAAGAAAATTTCGATGATTTCTGAAAATATTATTTAACATTTCTCAAAATCTATCGGACCAGATCAGTTAAAATTTTCAGCAAGTCTAAGTTGATTGACACTTTTTTTATTACCACTAGCTTCAATTCGATAAGTTAAAATGTTCAAAGGTCGTTTACATACAGACATCATTCTGAAAAGGGTCAAAACAGATTTTTAGAATTATAAAACGCCAAAATATAAAAACTCGACTTTCCAAAATCCGACTGATGAGAGTTAACGTCCATTTTTTTTAAATATTTTAAATTTTAATAGCGGGAAGTTAAAAAAATCATGGATAAAGAATTAAAAAGATCGCCGGGTAAACAATATTTTGTACTCTATAGCCAGCAACATATGTGATTAAAGCGAGTCATTAAAACGAAACTGCCTGATTTGATAAAACAAAAACTATGTAGGCTTTCTTTCACTACGATAAGGCCGTATTACATAATTTTAAAACGAAAACTGAGAGAGATCACCTACAATGCATCGATGCGTTCACCCTATGGCTCTGACTTACAGCATTGTACCTAATTTTTATAGAACAGATTGTTATTAGCAGCGGGACTACGGTGTCAGACATTGTTTTCATCAAGTTTATAAATTGTTATCTGCCTTTAAAGCATTATTTGACTCAATTAACAGAAGAGGGTACATTTTCCTAGTGCCCGATCTTAGACTTAAAGATTTATATTAATTTTCTCTACAGCATGTAAAATTATTTAATTATTGTTAGCAATTTTTCCTGCACCTAATTTTTTGTTATAAACAATAATTTTTTTACTATTGCTTGATAATTTGTGGAAGTTGCAATTTTTATTACACACATTTACAAAAATTTATGTTTTACAAGAATTTCCCCCCTTGCGACAACAAGGAGATAAAAAATACATAACGCACACCCGTGCACGCGGAGAGTATGGGGCTAAAAACCGCTAAAAAGAATTACTTTTGAAGAAATTACTGTGTCAGCTATGCTCTTAGCTGGAGGGCTGTGACGATATCACCGAGCGCGGTGTGACAGGGGATGCTGACAGCGCGTAACTTACTCTATGCGCGATTCTTTGAGCGAATACCTCGATATAGGAAGTCACTGAGGCATCAACACGGGTAGGATCCTGGATTCGTTTACTTCAATAGGTAAACTTTTCCACCTTGGCTGTGAGAACATCAGGCGGATCTGTTAGTACATTCTGTGCTCTACAGATTATATGATAAGGAGACGGTGTCTCGTAAAAGACGACTAGAGAAAGAAGTGTGTAAGAGTGGGATCCTGCAACAATGAAGAAGCCGTCCGATGCGTCCCTCATATATTTTAAGATCGTAGGGAGTTCTAGATCCTTATTGAATTTCTAATGCACCAGTGCGCGTCCATGGCTGTTCAGCAGAAAACATTCTGGAATATATAAAGTTTGTATAGCACAGTCGGGGCGGCGCAAGCAGACAGGAGATGTGATGGTATGTCATCGCCGACGATGTACATTGCGTACATGGTACGCTTATTACGTATTGAAAGATTACTTTCCTACCCAACATACTGTTGGGGCGTGCTAGATATTAAAAATTAACATTTTCATAAAGCGCTCGATATGACCGGGGAAATGAAGATTTTTAATGAACTTGATACTTAGACATTGGAATGCATAGAATAGGCGCACTCGACGTGCAAAGAGGGGGAGCCGGCTCCTATTCTGGCTGTGCTTGAAGTGAATGACTGCAGACTTTCCTTGTTAACCTCTATTCTCCAGATTATAAACTATCACCCAACTGGTCATGACCTTCTCAAGGTGATGGTATGTGCTTTTAAGTTGCCTACCTCGCATGTACATCGCGGTATCGTTTGCAAAGAGCACAAGTTGACCGCCTGACGTCCGGTGCGGTATGTCGTTTGTGTCCACGGAATACAAAAAGGGGAGAGAGGGTGGAGTACTGAGATATTTCCGGTCTGATGGGTGTCCTCATGGAGTGTGTTTTCGTGTCGGAAAATAAAATGCTTATTATTTATGTAACTGAATAATGTGTATAAGACCATCTGGGACTTCGATAACGTGAACTTTGTGTGCGAGTCCTCCGTGCCATACCCTATCGAAGACCTTTTGTCTACATCGAAAAATATAGCTATGGTTTCTTGGTTGGTTTTAAGACCCTCCATAATGAGTTCGACTAGATGAAGGGCTTGCTGTGGGCATGCGTGCATAGAGGGAAAGCTGAACTGGTTGCCTATAATACCTAAAACCTTTCCCAAAGATACGGTTGCTTAAGAGAGTTTTGACAAACTTTTCGAAAATTTTACCTAGACTGTTCAGAAAGTTGACTAGTCTGTAACTGGTTGGAGACACGTTCTCTAAGGGTTAGGCTCTCCTGAGAATTATATATTGCTTCTTTTCGTGCTTAAAAAAAAACAAATTTTAACTGGTTAACACTATTATAAGTGTAAAGATATCGTGCTCTTAATATTGTGATAACGTTGGCTTAATTCCGACAACATATACGAGATTCGAGGCGGTATATTTGTATTTTTTTATTGTTGTGTTAACCACATATTGTTAATATGTGTATGTGCGTAACAGTAAAACGGCAGTTGAAAATGAAGGTTCTTTACTTTGTTCACTTATTTGTATATAGTGTACAATTAGCGAGTGTTTGATTTGATAGATAAAATCCGCAATCAACAAACAGCAGAATTTCTGTGTCGCTATTTTATATCGATACCGAAATCTTGCTGTTTGCCGACATTCCTTTTGGAGTTCATTATTCGTCTAACGAAGAATGACGAGGAGAGCTGACCCCAAATTAAATATTATAACGCTAGCTAAAAAAAAGAAAGAATTAACACACAGTAACTTATTTTTTATTTGTAAAAAAAATACATTTTACAGGTTTAATTAAAGCATGAATAAACCTTAATTTTGGTCACATAAAATTCAACCACACGAAGGCAAAGACTGAATAAGTCATTATCATACAATGTACACGTTCAATTTTATTAATAAAATACCGTTAATATCACAATTTACTTATACATTTATCTGCGCCTAAAAAAAACCAAATACAGAGCTTGTTCTGGGAATTCCATTCCTGAACGTCTCATTGCGAGATACGTTGTAAAGGCGTTTCACATATTCCAATCGCAAGTGTCACCTTCACGGGGATTTCGGAGTGAATTAAACTATTTCCAACTTCGACTGCATGGGTTTCTTTTAAATAACCAAACTTTGTTTAAGAAGTTGATCAAATTCAGATCAAGTTCAAACATCAAGGTGGTCGCATGTTGTATTTCAAGAAAGGAACCGCTTTGCATTCCTATCATTGTACTTAGGATCAGATACCTGTCGGTCGGGTAACAACGCGGCACTGTAAATGTTGATATGGACAGAGCGATATTTTTCAAAATCGTAAATCCAGACTTCAATCGATCAACATCGTTTGCATAGCCGACATGTTGTAGAAACCAATGTAATGTATTAGGTCGAGGAAAAAGGTTTTTTCGTATTTTATAAGTAAAAAGTTGCAGTAAAATCTCTTTAATTGTGCTGTTTATATCAGTCTAGTATTAATGCTAGACGGATGAATCGTGTACTCATTTGCGATTCTCTATTGAAAGATAATTAAGCTGAACCGTTTTTTGAAAAGATTGATTACTGGTGGTGAAAAAAGGATTACCAATGACAAGAACGTTCGAAAAAGATCATGGTGAAAAAGCAAACAAGTTCCACAGATTATAGCGAAATCCGGATTAACTCGCAATAAATTGATGCTATGTGTATGGTGGGATTGGAAGCTCATTATACTTCATATGCTTTTGCCGTCGAGCAAAACCCTCAATTCGGATCTCTACTGCCGATGGCTGATGAGACTCAAACAAGAAGTTAAGAACAAACGGCCAGAATTAATCAACTGAAAGGGTGTGGTTTATTCATCACGATAACGCGAGATAACACATATCTTTAGCCACTCAGCAATTAGCGAGTTTGGTAAGTGTTAATGCATCCACCATATAGCCCTTACCATGTACCCTCAAATTTGTTAGGTTAACATCAAGAGAGGACATGTACAGCAATGTGATAGTCTGTCTCACTATCTATAAAATGGCAACAAGTTGTTGAAGGAAATGGCATTTATATAAGTATGATATTTTAGTTACATTTAATTATAATATATATATTAAAATTAAATGTAAATAAAATATGATCAACAGCACCGCTTTGTGAATACTAATTTGATCATTAAGAATATCATCCCAATTTTTATGTTTTAATATACCAAACGATTCCACAATATTTAATATTAAGCCACTCTCGCACATATACAAAATATCAAATTTATGGTTATTCGTAGTTTGTGACCGGCCTCTATTAAATGGTAGGCAAATTATATTTATTTCCTTTATTGTTCCTATAACCCGAAATAGGTACTCTGCAATTTCGCAACAACGTCCAGTCTGACCTATGTATATAAACACACGTGAATTCGTCGCAATTGTGTATAATAACGATTTTTTGTTTTTGTGTAGTCTACCTTTATTATTACACAATGTTTTAGAGTTGTTGTCTGTTTTAAAAGCCGCATAAATATTGTTTTTTTAGTATTTTTTAAATTTTGTCCGATATCGTTCTATAATATGTTAAACTTGCTACATAGTTTGATGGTATTTAATAGATACTCTTAGGCATTAAAGCATTTTTTGCTATATATTTTTGCTAATGCCATGTAATAAATAGTGTTCTAGCTCTAGGGAGTAATTTTGACTATTGAGAGGCATATAGAAAATAACCGACGAATCATAGATTTGTAATAATAATATAAACTCACGCCTATTTCCCAGAATGGTAGGCAAAGACTAGATTTCCACATGGTACGATGTTTGCATATCTCTCTTACCTCACTGACATCCATCAATGGTTTCATGCAAGCTCGTCGGTTTCGGGTGCTTAAAATTTGGCCCTTTTTAACTTGCCACCAGTATAGTCTGCATAGGATTTTCTAGGGCGACCCTTGTCGACCTTTCCATCACACACGTTCGCTCTATAGATTTGTTTTGTCAGTCTACTTTCATTCATGCTTTCCAAATGTCCAAACAACTGCAACATACGTCTTCTTACTATAGTCACTACATCTTCCTTCAAACCACACCGCTCTCTAACATTACTGTTTCTACATCAATCTTTCCGAGGCACTCCGCACATACTACGCAGCGATAGCATTTCCACTGCATTGATCCTACTTTCATTTTTCTTCTACCATACCTAGCTTTCACTACCATACATAAGAGTAGGGATTAGGATTCCATTATTGAAAGCCAAGCGCGCTTGTTGTGAGACGCTTTTACTATTCATAATAGCGAGCAAGGCCCCATTCACTTTATTTCCCGTATTCACTCCTTTCGATATATCTGTCACGTTTACTGTCATTTGTAAACAGACTACCCAAGTATACAAACTTTCACTTATTTTACTTTCTCACCTTCTATAAGTATATCGCATTCAGTCGTGTTTTCGCCCCTTTCAAGCACCATCATTTTAGTCTTACAGACTTAGTATTAGTGATTCTATTAAGAAAAGGAGTATGAGATTAAATCATACTCCTTTTCTTAATAGAATCACTAATTTTCTTCACCTTCTACTGCAGCCCGCACGCCGACGACGCTAGAATTACTTGGTCGTCAGCGTACAGGAGGCATTTGACAAACAGCTCATCCATCCTTAGTCCACACTCATACCCTTTCAAATCATACAGACAGCTATCCATGAATAGGTTAAAAGCCACCGTGAAGCTACATATCCCTGTCTGACCCCCTGCGGATGTCAAACGAGTCAGTGTTTGCCCCATTTAATCTGACACAAGCACTGGAGCCCCTGTATAGGGATTACAATGCATGGATAGGGTTCCCCATAGATCACTTCTATTCTCTCTATCACAAGCTTTTTCCAGATCTACCAAAAGATAGAAAACCTTTCGGCCTTGGCCAAAAACTTTTCTGCAATGTTTAGCATAGAAAAAATTTGGTCCATACAACCCAAACCAATTTTTTAAATCCCTCTTTTACGTCTCAAATTTTGTTTTCAGTCTCATTCACATTTGTTTCGATAATGATTTTCGCAAATAAGGCGGTAATTTGAACAAACCTGCCGTGAGCTTTTCCCTTTATGGAGGGGTACAATGACTGCTGTACACCAGTCATTAGGTTACCTATAGCTTTTCAAGCATTTGTTAAAAAGCTCGTACAGCAGGTCTACCACTGTACGCCCACCGCCTCTCAGTATCTCTGACGAAACTCTTTCATATCCGGCAGCTTTTCCAATTTTCATAGGTTTTAGTGCTTTCATAATTTCATCCATCGTAATTTAACTTTCGTTTCCGTCATCAATCATATACTCAGTTACATTGTCATCTGCAACTGTTTCTTCACATGCAAAAACGCTTTCGTAAGATTTGTATGTCAATGGTAGATTTGTATGCTGTCAATTTATGTAGCCATGGATAATAAGAAGAAAATGGTGTCTCTATTGTAGCATTTGTGTAAGTAGGTTTTCTATATATCTTAAAGTCATGCTTATTATTATTTTTAATGATTGTAAGATCGAAAAATTTTATAGAGCTATCCCTTTCTTCTTCTATTTCAAATGGAATTTTTGTTATATATTATTTATACAAATTTGAAATAATTCAGTTCTGGTGAATTGCCTAACCAACATATTGTCATCTGCATAATTTCTTATTTACTATATATGCTTCCATTAGTGGACCTAAAGATGAACCCATAGCTAAACCCTTTTCTTTTTTTGTGAAAAAGAGTTTTTGTCATGGGTTCCACTGAAGTCGACTAATGACAGAGGTTTTTAGGATGAACTTGAAAAAAATTAGTATATAGCATATATTCAACATGTTTGTTTATAATGTGCTACGTAAAATGATGGCTGTTTTCTTATTAATCGTGCATTGAAAAGAAGTTAATAAACTTGTATTATTATGGCCTGTAAAATTTTATTACCTAGAATTAATATACCCTTGCATGCAATGCATTGCCTTAAAAATTCATTCTTTCAATTATTGTATAAAAAATGACTGTTTTGAAATTGTGATTCTTTAATTTAATCTTTCTTTTGTATTTCATTTTCAAAACTATGCAAACAATAAGTTAACCTCTGTAAACGTCCTTTTTTATAAAGAACTAATCTAAAAAGTTTATTCAAAGATGGAATTTTATATTAAAACTGATAAATTGACATCTACTTACATTTGTATTTATTGTGCAGTTTATTATATGTCATGTAGAAATGTAGCACTGTCTAGCAGTGATAATTTATATCTGTAAAGCTTAAAAAAATGTGAAATCTATTTATTCAAAAATATGAAATTATTTTTAGGCTTCCGCAGCCAAAGGCAAAAAAAAAGGAATCTTCATATTTTTATCCTGTTCATTTTTTTTTCGATTTTAATGAATTGTATAGGCGGCTTCTGTGATCCGCAATAAAATTGTCAAGAAATAAAGCAACTTACTAGGTGGTTTCCCGTTCATAAAAGCGAGGCAAGAATTTTTTTTTCACACGCTCCATTAAGGCGTCATTGGATAGGTACATATTTTTAAAATGTATTACAGTACTTTCGAGTTTTTGTCTAAAGTGCATATTTTGCAGTTTATTAGGCTTCCAAAGTCGTTATGTTCGATTATATCGTCATATTATTAAATTTTAATATTTAATAATTACAAAATATATTGTAATACAATTCTTATCCAATCTACACACAGTTACTGATGGAGATACGTAGATATTAATTACAATTTGGATGTACTTTTTTTCTATATTTGAAGGGTAGGAACAAAAATAAAAGAGTGTAATAAAAATCAACTTCATTATAATCAATTTTTCATGTTATGGAATTTATGAAATACAAATTTTGTAAAATATAGTTACAATAGATAACAGTTATTAAATTTTAAATGCAGATTTGATTAACAATGTCATGGAGTTTTCTTACAGGGATATACAGAAATTGGGACCTTATTTCTGCAGACGTATGTGTTATATTAGTTTCGAATACTACTCAAATAGTTCCGTTGTACATCAATAAAAAACAGTTCCAACATAATGCTCTATAATCTAAATTAATTTTTCTACTTGAATATCATAATGAACTATGGATTTTAATCCCGTTATGCAACAAATCTAATCGCATGAATCCAGGCAAGTTTTAGGCGTTTTATGAACTACTCATATCTTTACTAAATGATTGCCCACATCGCAAATAATCAATTGTCACTACATAATTTTTCTATAACTTTTTACCATGACATTGAAATTGGTATGTTAAGTCATTCTGTTTACAACAGCAGCACACACATCGAGAGAAAGTCGATATCCAAATTTTTCAATCAACTAATTACCAATTTCCTAAAACCATCATACACATTATCAGAAACTAAAGTTGACTAATCGTCCAAGCTGTACAACAGTGATCACCTTTGGTACCATATCCTTTGATTCTCCGTATACATTTAGTAAGTATTAGAGTGTTCCGATGAGAAACACAAATCAAGTTGAATTTTAAAAATTCGTAACCGAAAGGTCGCACGCTAGACAATTGAACCTAAGGGCGGCGACGGCGCCGAGCCGCGCCCGCCGCCGCGCGCGGTCCGCTCCACGCTCGTGAACACCGCCGGCTCGTCCGCGCAACTCGCAGACCACCAATAAAATAACTATAAATATTTTAATACTTCGTCGAGCTAGATGCAGTGTCCGAGAATATGAAAACAGACCAATTATAATTTCCTATCGTTAAAACTGTACAGCAGTCACATTCCGTTGGCAAATCATTAAAATAAAATAAATATTAATTTAGCTATAAATTGCCTAATTACCAACGGGAATGGGCTCAGTGAACACGCGGGTGGCGAATAACTAGTCCATTCTTACAAAAAAGGCCTGCATATCTTAAAGTTACAATGGCCCACGATTACATACAATAGTTAAAAACTAAGCGATCGCGATAACAATAATTTATGACGAATATTTACATCATCGTCCATATCCACATTTAAATAAGAACTTAAATTAGAGTAATAATTTAAGAACGTAATCGGGACATACTAATAGGAATCAGTCATCGATAAGTCGATCGACAACGCGTCAATTACTCGACTGAGATTTGCGTTGCGATCACAAACGACACGTCGAGTCCCCAGCACGACTCGCGGGCGCGGGACGCGGCGCGGGTGCGAAGGCGCTCGGCCGACCGCCGCGCTCCGGAGTCGCCGGAACGGACGGGCCGGGCCGGGCCGAGCCGGGCCGGGTGGGCCGGCGCAGGCGCAGGCGCGGGCGCGCTGGGGCGCGGGCGGGTGCTGCGGCGCGGTCGCTGGCGCCCGCCTTAGGTGGTGTCGCTTCCGTAGGTACCGATGCGCACCTCGTCGATCACATTCGCCCATTCCAGTGCATACGACTCGGGGTCTTCTAGGTAGTAGGTGCGATTAGGCTACAAATAATGACATTGCAAATCAGTAATCGGCATCGATAAAGAGTAGTTAATAAATTTCACTACATATTGCACGTTTCGAATAAACGCTCACCGTATGTACGAGAAATATCCTAAAGTTCTTAGCTTCGACGCGCAATTCCTGAGACCAAGGAATCTCGCCCTTCAACACCATGTTCACCGGGTCAACGTAGAACAGCCGCGGTCCCGTGGTCAGCAGCAGCATGCGCCGCCGCGCGAACAGACCCTTACGTTTGTCGACCAATCCCTGTTTAAGAATCAGCTCTCCATCAACGAACTGATGCCATCGATTTTCCCGTGCCTGCACTTCGAGACGCCTTCTCTTTTCATCTGGACTTATGTTAAGAATACCTAAAAAATAAAACGAACATTAGAATTCAAAAATGTTAATCATCTACATAATATAATAAGCATTTATGTGATATGTTCATCGCGCAGTTCGTTTCGAAAATAAAATCTCAAAACAATTACCTAACACATAGAATCTAGTAATGGCAGATTTATTTATTTACAGAAATAATGTAATCGAAGTCACTTCTACGTGAAGATGGTAAATATGACACATGATTTTAAATAGAAAAAAAAACCTTTAAAAAGGATTAATAGAATGCGACATTAACGAGCACGTCCCGGGCAAAGAAACATCTGGCGCCTAAACGAATGCGTCATCGAGTGCAATCCTCGCGCCCACGCACGTCTCAGCTGATCACGCGGCGGCGGCGGCGGCCGGCGCGCCCTAGCCGAGGAGCTCCGGGGCCTAAGCTTAACGCGTTCATTGAGGAGCGCCCGCCGGCGCGTTCAACGGCCGGGCCGCGCCGGCCGCTGACGTCACACCGCAGGACCGCTTCAATATGAGGACATCCGTTCCTAATACGAAGCGCGTCGCAATGAATGCGCGCTGTCGATATATTATCGTTTTTACGTAGCCATTTGCAAGTTTAGAATCGTAGTTTTTAGAAAGCCCCCTAGAATTTATAAATTAATGACATATTGAGTTATCGAAGCTTACGTTTAAAATACGGATTAGACCGAACCTCCCATCCCAGCAATGGTTTAAACGGAGCGACCTATTTCTGCGTATTTACATCCGTATTTCTTATGAAACACGACAAATGCGGAAGTAACGACTATCATAAAATTATAACACTAGTGCTGATACAAAAACATAGCCATACTGACCTTTGGACGTGGCCAAGTCGGAGCCCCACAGACGCACCAGCTGGGTGTGTCCGAGGCCAGGTTCCAGATGATCCGGCACGGTGTATTCCTTCTCGAACGACCCACCCGGCAGATATGGGCTAATTTTTGGCGGATTCTGTTCCGACACTTTATTCCAATCTATTCCCTCGAAGAACGGGTGATTCCTTATACTGGAGTAAGTGTCTCCTTTATCGTTAACGCCCAACCTCTTAGTGTGATCCAGTACTAGCAGTTTTTCTACTAAATCCTTGGCATCCGCGGGAAAGCCCTCCGGAAAATCGTAGTCGAGCTTGAGTATCTTTTGGAAAGTTAGGAACTCGTTGGGCCCGCGGAAAGGAGGTAAACCGGATATCATCTGGTAGATGATGCAGCCGAGAGCCCAAAGGTCGGAGGCGCGCGTGTCCTCGCGGTGCCGTAGCAGCTCGGGGCTTACGTACTCCGCCGTACCCACGAAGCTCATCTTGCGCTCACGCTCGCGCTCGCTGGACGGCGAGTCGTCATCGCCGCGCTCGGCGCGGTGCTCGCCGCTGAGGTCTTGCGGCCGTAAAATTTTGGAGGATCCGAAGTCTGCGATTTGAAGATGCATTTTTTCGTCAAGTAAAATATTTTCAGGTTTCAAATCTCTGTGTATGATACCGCGCGCGTGCATTTTTTCCAGAGCCAATACTAATTCGGCTGCATAAAATTTAGCAACGTTGAGTTCAAAAGAACCGACTTTATTTATATAAGGCAACAACTCGCCGTTCTTGGCATACGAGAGAACGAAATACAATCTTTCTCTGTCTTGGAACGTGCAGAACAACTTGACAAAACCGTGCGGTACGTTAAAAAGCATGTTCAACGCGTCTTTTTCTCGTTTTACATATTCGCCCTTCTTCTCTTTTATGATTTGGCGTTTCTCGCAGACTTTAACTGAAAGAAAATAAAAATAGGTGTTCGTTAAGTCGTCTATATCATTTTGAACGACAATAGAGCGATGCCACAATATATATATGCATCGTCGATGGGTCTACAAATGGAAATACTTACTGGCATATTCTTTCTGTGTGTGAATATCTTTAGCGAGGTACACGGTGCTGTAACAGCCGTCGCCGATCACTTTGCCAAATATGAAATCCTTGGCGGTACGCTTGGCGGGCGGCGTCTTGGGCATACCGCCGCCGACGCCGTCCGCCACCGGCACCGCGGGCGCGGGCTGTGCCGCCGCCGCCGCCGGCGCTTGCATCTTCACCGGCGAGCCGGCCGGCGACTCCGCCGCCGCAATCGGTGCCCGAATCTCACTCGTCGTCTTATTGTTCAACTGTAACAAAAGAAAATATATTTTGAAAAATCTGATTATGTAATAAAAAAAAAATTGGATGAAAAAAATATGTTAACCAAAATATTAAACACAAGGTTATCGCGGGCAGTAAATAGTTATACACACGTCTGTGAATGAAGGCAAACGCGTAGATGAATGGAATGCAGATCGGGTGGTGTTTAGCATGAGCGCGATGTCATAGGACGGGTTTCGAAGCGGATGTGTTGACAGTGTGCAGAGGCGGTGCGCCGGCGCACACGCGGTCACTTTCTCACGGCGCAGGGCCGCGGCGCGCTCGTGGGACCGCTCTCACAGACGCGGCGGCTCCGGTGCTTACGTAACGGCACACTCTCCACGACCTGTCGCTCCGCCGCCGTCGGCCGACAGAGCCAGCAGCGGCGGCGCAATGGCACGAATTGGGGTCCCGTAGCTTTTTTTAAACGATGTACAGTACAACTCACAAAACTTTGCCGCTTTGAAATGCTTGCGAATGACGACTGATTAACACTCCCCTACCCTTCCTTTTTCTACCCCGCGTGCCAATTTCACAACGTTGCGATGATTTCGTGACTAACTTCATAGCGGCAGACTTTCATGCGCTCTTATCGTTTCATTATTGAAAAGTTCACTGCTTACAAAACTCGATTTTGTTCTTTTGTGTAATCATGTCACTATAGTATATTTTTAAAGCGTGTTCACGGAAGCAGGGAAAGTCGAAGATTTAATATATACGAATAGACGTCTGGCGTACAACGTACGTATGCGTCAAGGATGGCATGGACGGACCGACGCGGGCGCGGCGCATCGAGACGTGCCCCTCGTCAGGCCCCTACAGGGTTCGATGATCTAATTTCGAGAGTTCACCGCCTGAGTTTTTGCCGGCGATCTCGTATAGCCTGCCCGCCGAAAAAAAGACGGCAACTGCCTATTACGGCCAAGAGAGTGGAATCGGACAGAGACGCCGCGCGCGCGCCGCTCTCTCGCTCTCTCCTCAATTACCGAAGATATTACTCTCGCCTAACGGTTCTCGTGCCAAAAATCAACATAACGGCCGTTCATGTAAACATTCTGTTTGTAAATATTGTAATTCGCCAAATAACCTATTACAAAATATTAATTTGAAACATAAGTTAGACCGTGTCGCACTGTTAATTTACAATAGAATAAGTGTATATTCTATATTTTAAAGTTAACTGCAGATCAACTCGAATGTTACTTTATTAATCTCGAATATGAATTTATATTCGTAACATCGATTATGATTTTACTAGGCCATGTAAAGACGGATGCGACAAACTGCTTCTTAAGGCTTACGTGAAACGCAACACTACGGACAGGCATCGAACACGACGGGAAGCAGAGCAAGGTCCGACCGAGAGGCGCGTGAGTCACCGGCGGCGGCGGAGCGCGAGTAAGTGGGTCTCGCATACCACGGCGACGTACCGAACACTGGGCCGGCGCGCGCGCAGCGCCGCAACGGTACACGGAGCGCATTCCCACGCCGGATTACATTCCACGGCCGATGCGACGTCCGTCTCACCGGACTCCTCGCCACCTCAGCCTCTCGCGGGACCGCATCATAAAGACGGGACGCGGATATAAAGAGCGACTAAAACGTTTGGTCGATTACAAACGCGGACTATATGAATTACAGGTTTTGGTCCGTTGCGAGTAGTACAATTACGCCAATTAAAAATAACTAGCTGTCTGAATGTAAAGACTGTAACGTGCCACTACGAGTCGAGACGAGCCTTCAGAACTGGTCGGGCGGCGGGCGCGGGTTGCGCAAGCCATTTCATAATGTGGCGCGTCGCTGTGAAATGCAACCTACTCGTCCGCTATTTGGGTTACGCGACCGTGCACTCGCCGCGGACCGATCGATACACTGAGCTAGTGGCAGGCCGAGCTGGCCTGCGACGAATTCCAACCGTCCCTTCCAGCCTAGAACTTTTATATCGACAAACGTAATATGTAATAAACGGAGTAAATACTTCAGAACTCGATAATTTTCTATAAACACACTTTTTCAGAGACATAAAATATCGAAAGCGTAATGTTCCGTCATCGACATGACCGCAAACGTCGGCATGCAACACGTACCTGTCTTCGAGTATGCAGGCGACGGTAGGTGCACGGCCTTGTGCCAAAAAGCCAGGCGGATGCGGAGCACGCCGCCCGCGCCGCCCCCGCCGCCCGCGCCGCCAGCGCGCCCTTTCATAACCGTTACGTGGCACGATAACGATAAACACGACTGACTAGCGTTTCGCATCTCCATAGATTGCACTGAATTACAAGAACGGCCGCGGTACTGTCGTTCGTTTGTGAATGCGGCGGACGTCAGACCGGAGTCACGGCTCGGTCGGCGTGGATACTACCCCCTTCGAATATTATTCTAAACGTCGCAGAGAGAATTAGTTTAAATTAAGTAATAAGTAACTACATCGACACGGAAAGACGAGCAACTTTAAATATAAAATGTACTATTATATTTTCTCAGCATTCACTACTGATACAACGCAACTATCACAAATTACCGTTACAATTATGTATAATCAATACAAGCAGGAGTTCGCTTCGGGAGCGACGAGCCGCGCGGCGCGGGCGCCGCCGCCCCGGGCTCGATCTTAACGTTCGACGAGCGGGCACAGGACGTGGCCGCGACCGGTGTCCGTGGACCGCGCGAGCGCTTTCGAAGTGAAATTTTCTTTCGAACCGAGAAAATGAAAATAGTCCTCCGACCGACGAGGCGACGTCACCGCGCCTAATCTGCGCGTTAAAACAGCGAGCAACGAACTCATACATCAAAACAACTCCGTATAATAAACAACCGTCTATTATTAACATTACCGGTTTCGTCGCCGGGGTAGAACTAGATTGGCGAGAGCGCGCGCCAGTCAGTCACCCACATGCGTTACGGCTACGGCATAAATATTTTGCCTCGATCGGGCGGGGTAAACGGAACGGTGGGAGCTCATACGGGCACCTCGTATTGTATGTCGCTTCACCGACGTTTTAAGGGAGCTGCCCAGATCGAAAAATGCAACCATCGAAACTTTTCACGCGCACGCCGAGAGCGCGGGCGGCGGAAGGTCCGCACCGTCGGTCTTCAACAATAACGGCATCGGCGTAAATCGAGACGGAGGATGCGCGCGGTCCGCCGCGAACGAGCGACGCGACCCGACGCGGGCGCGGGCACGCCGCCGCCGCGTGAACAAACAACTCCGACAAGTGGCGGGCGCCCGCGGCCGCGGACGCACGCGCGCCGCCCGCGCACGCCCGCGCGGCGAAAGTGCGCAATCACTGCCCGCGCGCCGCGGCCGAATCTCTTCTGCCCCGATATGCAACCCACATAATGCTGGGCCGAAGGTCGATACCGGAATTGCATTGCGACTCTGTACACATTACACTGCTTTGACGCACTATTACAACTATATAACATTAATGCAGTTTAAAATTGAGGGTAGACTCATTGCTACCTACCGTACTCTAATACAAATCTAACAAAAATAAAATAGAACTCAAAATATTTTGCACATAAAAATTACTAAAAATGTGATAGCGCAATGTAGGTAACATAGCGAGAAATTTTAAACAGGTATTATGTGTAGTAGGCATGTAAACTAACATTAATTTCAACCGAATTTTTACCGAACATCAAATAACTCATTTTAAAGGTTAGCTATGTATATGACATACATACATTGTTTATTTAAAATATTTACTGAGGTAAATAGTTTATTTAGAGTTATAAATTTAGTAAAATCATTCGATAATTTACCTCGCTTTAATATTGATATATAATCAAGTACTATTTTAACAAAAATGATACTTTTAATTTTATTAATCTAGTAGTTATTTAAAATCGCATCTTTCAAAACAACTGCCATTTCAATGTTTTCGTTCTACAAAATAATAATTTAACAAATCGAACCTACAAAATATTAACGTCTGTATTTAGTTTTTATGTCAATAGTAAAAAATACACACAAAATGCATTAAACTTTAGAAATTACAATTTGAATAACTAGACATCTAATTGTAAGTAAGTTATTATTCAGTTGGATTGCATAAAACACAATCAAAAAATCAATTCTAACTAATCTTTTTAACTTTTACCTGTTTATTTCAGTTAAATCAACAACAACAATCTTAATAAATAACAACTAACTAGTTTCTAAACAAGGCCGCCGTGTTATTTATTTATGGAGTGACGCCGAGACGAAAGGCGGCCAGCGTCGGAATGTACAAACAGGCAGTGAGTAGTGTTGTATTTACGAGCCTGTATCTGTAGCATGGGGTCGTACTGTCGTAGGGCTGAGGGGCCCGCCGCGGGCGGCGCGGGGCGGGGGAAAGCGTCACGGGACGCGCGCCGAGTCGATGACCTTACCTTCGATTTGGGAGAAGTCTGTTTCCCGCGCTTCGTCGAGCTGAACCCGAGGATTCTCAAAATTCTGTTGGCGGCCTCCAGTAGAGTGTCACTACCCCTCGAACCCCTCTTTATCCTGATGGTCAATCCGCTCATCGCGACTCAGTCTTCGGATCGCGTTTTGCACTGTCTTACGAACGTTTTGAACGGATCGATGTAAAACGGTCACAGTTCATTAATACTAAAAAGTCCAATTTTCTAAATAATTTAACTAGTCACGACCGACAACGTGAGAAATGTCGGGGGAAATAATGAAAACGCTCGTCACCGTCACGAGACAACGCGCGTAACCAAACCCGACGACCGTAGCGCACGATGCCGCGTAACCGACTGAGCGCCGTGAACGAGGCGAGGGAACGGCGCGACGGCCGCTCACTAGACGAATAAATGGTTGGGTGTGGGGGCCGAGGCGCGGGGCGTGCGCGACGGCGGCGCCGCGGGCGGAGGGCGACTACGCGCGGCCCCCCCCGCCGCTACGCGCGCGTCGACGGCGTCGGGCGCCCTCCGCCCTGCACCCCGCGCAGTGACGCCGCCCCCGCCGCCGGAGCGCGATGCTTTCCACTCCGGCTACGACAAACACAGTGCTCTTCTACGTCTGTAGTTAGTTATGTGGTAGCGGCCGGCGATGCAACGCCCTCGCTACGTTACACCGCCGTACTCTCGCCGCAATTTGAACGCAATATTTACATTACGTTCAAATTGCATTCGGGGAACCGCCAGTCTAGACTACGAACCTTTACCTACCGCACGTCGGCCGAGTGCGACATTTAACACTAATAACGCGTATCGCATTTGACTATTCGTTACACAACACTACGCGGTGGTTCCCATCGCTAACACTAAGTTATATCTCATTATAGGCATACCTCAAGGCTTTGAATATGACTGATTTAATGCCCGTAAAATGATTATAGATAAAACCCATCATAAAAGATCTTTCAACATATAATATAAACTGAATTTCAAAATCACAATACGAAAGTTATTATTTTTTAAATTTCCGCTACAAAATTGAATTTTTTTTAAGTTGTGTTTTCACCAGATCTTGACGTTTTAGTCTTAAGAATCTATTTTGACTATTTCGCAAGTGATGTATATATATATATGTATGTGTGTGTGTGTGTGTGTCTAAACCTCTCATAAAAACCTCACATAAAACAGATTAACATATCGAAACGCAGTTTGTGTCAAAAATAAAGTTTTGGAAAAATGTTTTCTTGAAATAACTACGGATCTATGTTTACTCTATACCAAAATCAAATCAATTCTTTTTCTTAAATAGGATGTACCGACATAAAAATCAATCCATATAAATCGGTTCATTTGTTAAAATAATATCGATGGAAAAAAATTATTAAAAAGAGTTCTTTATATATTTTGTAAACTGCTCTACTTATAAATATCAAAATCTATGTTCTCTTTAAAAAACAACGTTGATTGTTGCTAAATGCATTAAAAATCGGTTAATTTCTTCAAAAGATATGGTGGAAGAAATATATATTTTTTAATGTTTTTTTTAGAATATTTTTAAACTACTCTACCAATAAATTCTAAAATCTATCCAGTTATTTTCTGTGAAAACAAACAATGACTATCGATATTAAATTCATTAAAATCGGTTGATTTGTTCAAGAGCTATTGTTATTCAAAAGATATAAAATTATTCAAAAAACAACTTTTTTCAATATTTTTTGAAACTATTCCACCGATAAATTCCAAAATATAACTCTTTCGCTTAAAAAACAACGTCGATTGTTGCAAACTGCATCAAAATGGTTCGTTTGAGAAATATAACAGAAAATTCGACAAAAAGGTTTTTTTTAAATAACGTGGAATTCATAATGAACTAATTAATGTTCGGTGGTAGGTCACTTTTTTCTATTTAAAAAATTGTGTCGGACGGTATAAATCAAACGTATTCCAAAGACATTATATTTGAAAATTTAAAAGAAAAAAGCAGTTTCATATAGATTTTCGAATTGTTCAAATTATAAATTAGAACTGTATACATATTTAAGTTCGGAGAGCTTAAAAACACAATAAAATCGATCTTTTAAGCACGATGAGCTCAATAATTTACTGCTTTCTGTATTTTTATCATTTTCAGCTCGTAAGTAGTAGGAATGACCCTCATGACGCTCGCATGACCCTCATGCGAGCTCCTGTGATATACTAAATGCGGTTAATACAGAATCGGTAGCACTTAGAATCATTCAAACAATCCTAAGCGAATCCCAAAAACAATGGAAAGATAAGATATTGCACTAGTATATATATATATATAAATGAATGTGTGTATATTGGAATGTATATGTATTTCCCCATGGAGGTTTTTGTGCTATCCGCTTTGTTGTACGCCCCACCAGTTGGGGCTGCGGCATATCCACTTCTATACCTTTCAACTTATCACCACGAAATTTGGCATGTATATGTGTCTTTTTATGGAGAAGGTTTTGGGCTTTGTTTTAATTTAGCACCACGTGGCGCTGCAACATATATACCGACTTGTATATAGAAATATTTATACATGTGTAGATTATTAGCATTATTAATATGTTAATGTGTTACATAAAATAAAAATTTAATGTATTATTGAAAATATAAATAAAATTAAATTCATTTATATAGACATGATGTAGACTGGCTGGACTACGTCTCTGCCGGGGTCAGCTAGTGTAATCTAAAATCGGACATATAGGATTTCTAATGAGCAGTTAAGCTGCATGAAAGCTGGTTGTTTTCTCTATATTTTTTCCAGTAAAAAAAAAAAAATTTGGTTGCCTGTAAAGTCGGTATACGGGCGAAAGTTTTACGTGACAACGACTTTGAATGGTAAAATCATTTTAATGTGAATATTCATTCGTATAGTAGGAAGAAGGATGAAATAATAGTAACAATTTAAAACATTTATTTATACAAAGAATTATATTTAAAACATTAATTTATACAAAGAATCTCGCACTGAATTTCATATTAACAAAATTTTATTTTTACCTTTACACATACATACGTATTTATATACAAATATACATACAATAACTTGCAATACATTTGCAAGCTATGCACTAATTCTCTAGTGCTGCGCGCGCGGCAGACCGATCATAGTTGAGTGGGAGAGAGACGCAAGGCATTCGGCGGGCCTCTCTCTCGTTCGGTGACTCATCGTTACGTTACCGAGCGTTACACTTTTTTCATAAGTGACTCCCAGCCGCAACCTAATTTAAGACGTTGTCACGTCAAAATGAAATAAAAATATAATTTTCTAAGAAAAGTAAATATTGGAAACAGAAGCTCTGGTTTATCTGCTTTTTTTCGATTTTTGTTTTGATTCTCGATGTTTTTAACAAGCATTGTTTTATGATATTACAAAAATTAAGTACATTAAATTCTATGTAGAGATTTATAGTAGAGGACTAATTATATAATAACCGCCGGCGCCCTTGGTGGCGTGGACAATAAACATAAATGTAAACAAAATATAGAAAAAACTATCGAGTTGGAAACGAGCCAGACTAAGAAAATATTTAATTTCACATAGACTCATACTGACGATTAGGATTAGCTACCTATACGAAGTCGCTCATCGTTCGGATCTATTTAGAAACCCTTATTTTACACAGACGAGATTGATATTTTAGACGACAGTCGGCGCATGCGGATAAAACAACCCGGACGATCGCGACACGTGATTATCGTCGACTACACAATCGGCACTCGGCGAATCGTACCGTTTGGCGAGGCCGGCCCGCGTAATCGACGGCGCGGCTGCGTCACCGGCCAACGCGCGATGATTAATATCTAGATTCTGTTTTCCTCATAACTTACCTGTTACCGCATCGGGCCTAATCATCCTGACTGGTGGTTATTTACCGACGGGTCCGCGTCGCGATCTAGGCATACGTTACAACGTCCGCCGGTCGAATTATTTCACGAAAGCATTGGACGAGTGCCGTTTTCAGTTCCATCGCTCCGGAAGTGTGTAAAACTGGCTTGCGCCTGCGCGACTCCGAACGCGTGAAACATAAAATCATTTTCGCTTTCGATTGTAATTTCAGTTCTGCTGTCTTTTCCGATCCCGATTTTCCTCTCCATTCTGATCTCGGTCTTTGCGATGTCAGATTCCCGATATCGATTCCGTTCTGAATCCCGATCGTTAATTATATCGATTAGGAGCTCCGCGGTTTCACCGGCGTGGAATGTTATTCATAAGTTTATGTCGTGTTCGTAATCATTGCGTTATTCATTCACCTAGGTGCAATGATTGCTGTATTGCTTATGTACGTATTTAATTGAGTATGCATGTATCTGTGTTTGTCTCCGGCCTCATAACCCCTAAACCTAAAATTATCCATCACATCACATTTATATTTTGAAGGCGAAAGTAGGTGTAGATGTGAAGAGATACGTTTGTTACCACCGAACGCTATGCTACTAAACATACCTATTTTGATAAAACTAATAAAACAATATGGCCCATTATATTGCCCAGGTACATAGTTTTCTATAAATGAAAGAATTTTTAGAGTAGTTCGAGAGATTATTAACCCTACATACATAACAAACAGTACACATTACATAGCATTATTCACACGAACTATTCAATATGTATTTACATATGTGACCTAAGTTTAATTATTTTTTATTTACAATATTTACATGTGTGATTTTTAGGTTTGTCCATTTGACAATAAACAATAATGTCTTACAAATATTTCGCGTTCACATACGCCTCATCCTACATAAATTTTTGGCGATGACTTCGACATTTTCTATTATATAATTTACATCCAAGTACATCCAAGGGCGTCTTTTTTTAGATTTATTAAAGGTATTAAAATACGCTCAAGGACGTGATCTAATAAACGGCGGAGTGAACGTTAATTTTGTTAAATTTAATATCTATTTTTTAACAGATTATTTAAGCTTCTAAATTAATTTAATAAATTAATTTATTATAGGCAATGGGTAATTCGTTTATAATCGGCATATTTAGAACTACTAATTTCAATACACGGGCCTTGAATCGAATCGAATTGAAACAAAATGTTTTATGTCTCTAAAAACAAGATGTATTTTTCATCCAAAAATAGCTAACTACTCGTAACCAACGTAGTATCGGCCAAGCCCATTACATTTTACCCGCTCCCTTGTTGTATGAAAATGTAGAATAGCACCGCTAACTACAAACACAAGCCGGCGAGCCTGACCCGCCGCTACAATACACCGCACTTCTGGGCATATAAACGTCGCAAAGCCTTCGAAACAACGTTCGACAACTCGAACATTGCAACTCCAACACGGAGCGTATTCGCCGAGTAGACGAGTTTAACGAACTTTAAAAATTAAATAAGGGCTCTTACGAAGGCAAAGGTTATAGAACCGCCTCATTCATTTTAAAATTGGACGTCGGAAGTCGTCGGCGGAACAATTTGAATAGAATGGTTGGATTTATTCATGAGTCGGTCTGCTATATAGAACTACATCGATCTCGCTTAAACAAAAATAGACGCGGCGCCGACTTGTGATCGGTCCCTATTATTATATACAGGTATTATCGAACCTACGAAGTGAGTCGGTCCGGTCGTCCGTCACGAACCTGTATCGTGTTCAGTGTTAAGACATATAGCTCATTTGACATTTTCGCAGACTGATTGTCACTCCACTTTAACGAGACGGTCTTTAATTTTGTAGCAATAGCGTAAATGAGATCGCTATCGTTTCTTAAAAAGAGAGATGTTTCATAAAATATACCACCCTGAAATATATCTTTGTAGCATATATACAAAAAGAATATGTATATACACAATCAATAAATTAACTAATTTTACTATGAACTATCACAATCTGGTGTTATTTGTAACCGTACAATATTTATTTGGAGTTCAACAATTACACTACTGATATCAACGTGGTGAATATAAGGACTAGCATCCAAGCTACCGACTTAGAATAAAATTGTTAATAGAAAAATGAATGGGGCAACACTACGACTATAAATTCCAAGCTACTTCATGATAGTGTTTATCGGTTACATCAAAATAAAATATTGTAAAAACGTTTGTCTTTTTAAATTGTGAAACTAATTAGATATATTTTTGTATTACAAACATACTGTATATTTTTCTTATAGTCCTTCTATATTATTTTTTCTTATAAAATGTACACAATGAATATATAGCATAAAATGAAACATCCTCTTTGAAACAACAGTTAGTAC